>JAZKJV010005542.1:422500-833358 GCA_037367405.1 Ottelia alismoides | reverse complement strand
TATCGAACGATGGAGAAGAATGAGGTAAGGTGGGGTGATGGTGGCCATAGGATCAGAAGGAAATTGAGCGGCTGATAGTAAGGCACAATGGAGCGATTGAGATGTGATCTGGTGATGATTAAACGGCTGCGGGCAGGCTTAGGTTGAACGACTATGATGGAGGTGGCTGGAGAAGGATCTGATGGTTGGAGAAGAGGGTGGGTGGCAAGAGAAGAGGTGGGCCACATGGGCAGCTCAGAGGGCCCCACGTGGCCCTATCAGAAAATCAGAAAAATATAAAAATGAAGAAAAATATAAAAGAACTAGTTAGAGGTAAAATTAGGAAAAAGTTGAAACATGAAAGTTGTAGATCTCAATGAGATCTACAAGTTTCAAGTTGGACAAAAAGCCAAAAGAGGTCATTTGTATAAAAAACTTTTTGGGGGGTATTTTTAAGGGGTTAAAAACACTGATTTTTGGGTTTTGAATTGTTTTTATATTTTTTAGTTCTTTTAATGGTTAGGAAATTATAGATAATTAATAACCCTAATTTTTAGGGGTTTTTAATAATAAAATAATTTCAAATTAAATAATAGTCATTATATACAATAAATATAGGTTAATTATACACAATATAATACAATATAATAATGAGGAATTATTGGTTATTTTTATTGGATTATTTAAGCTAGGGGTTTCATTAGTGGATTTTAGCATGATGAATACGAGATTCATCATACCCCGATACTTAAACCATGCTCGTCCTCAGGCATCTGAAGAATGGAGGAGTCAAGTTAATTTCTAACAGTGCAAGTGAAGCTTTCAGGGCTCAATCTTTCGAAAACCTTTAATTTCAGTGATCCTAAAATTTTTAGCTTATCCATGATACATTCAAAAGGAATCTAACTTTTTTAACTATCAGACTCTCTTTTTGTACATATAATGTAAGGATATGAAATTTAGTGTACTGCATTTCATAAGAGTCGAGACATCACTCGAAGTTCCAGTCCAGGAGACTCTCCTCTAATCCCCATCCTTAACACTAGGGAATAAGTTTATTCTTGCTTCAGTCAACCATCTCATTAGTTCGTTAGACTTCAAATGTAGATAGATGGCCAGATGATGGATGGCATAGGATTATGTCTATTTTTCTCTCCCTCACATTGAAACAAGGGGCCTCTCGAGTGCCTTTTTACTCAACACATGCAAATTTTTAGATTGTTGATCAATGTGTCCGTCAAGAGAGTTGGAGTCGTTTGAACTTGTTTTTATGGGAGAACACCAGGGTGTGTCTCTTATGAGTATCTAAGATACCTTTGACACCCAAACTTGTAGCATTTGCGATGCAGAACCCTTTTTTGGTGTCATCTCGACTCCTCGGTCCTAATTAGCGCTTGGTCCAAGTGGACACTTTGAAAATACTTGGGAGCGCTCGCCATTGGTGGAAGCTCATTTATAAATTGACTTTGGAGGATAGAGCTTTTCTTTGACATTTCTTTTCTTATATTGGCTAGCTCCACTACTTTTACGAAAGTTGGCACACACTGATAAACAATTATCTTAAGTTCCATCATACCCTCGCATATAGATAAATATCAAAGAGATATCATATGAACTTGTTCACATACTAGTTAGAGTTTTACCGACACTCAGGTTTTCTAAAGCTTTCATTAACTTTATCCCATCCTCGAATATCATTAGATCAGGTCTAAACTCAAATCTCCAGTCTTGGTTCCTCAAGTGATAACTCAACTCATCTCATCAATCATGCAGTTATGAAAGTGATTGTGTTGTTCACATTCTTTTCAAGGTAGATATGAAGAGTGCAATATAGCATTCAAATATTTCAAACTAGGGAAGTGTGGATTATTAAGTTTAAAACCCTAATGACTAAGGCATGTTAACTCAGACTCTCAAGATCACAGATATCCAGTGTCCTCAAAATTCTTAAGCCTTGAGTGAATGTGAATGTGTCAGAAATACAACAACTACTTAATGAATATTTTTGTGATTTTTGGATTTTGCAGGTTTTTATGATTTTAATTTTTCATTTTTTAAAACTCTTTGGAGAGACAATGACTGGCCCAGAATCATATGAATAAAAGTATCTACTTTCAACCAGTATGGTTTGTAAGTACGGGTCGTTAGACAGACCCGTGTTCCTTAAGGACGGAGTCGCATACATTGTCTTCTAAACCACCCACTCTGCTAAGGGAGATCGAAGTTCCCTCACTAAAGTATCTACTAAGCCTACTAGTCAAAGTCTAATTCAAACAAAGGCTTTTTATTTTTAAAAATTTTATGGAGTTTATTTATTTATTATTCTTTTTTTAAAGGGTTATTTACACAAATTAATCCCTCAATTTTTAAGAAAATATTTTTACATGGTTTTTACAAAACTTAGTTCAACCATGTGATGAATCTCGGTTTCATCACTCTAAATCTCATTTATTAAGCTCAAATTCCTCAAAATTAACAGCATTTATGCATCTATTCTGCATAATTAGCATTCATGTACATTTTCATAAGAATTGCATTTTAGCACTAATTTCTGCATAAAATAAGAAGCCAAAAATCCACGCAAAAAATGACTTGTAAATAGTCTAACTTCCCAGATTTTTAACTCATTCATGTTAACTATGAATGAAACAAAACCACCTCCTCTGTGTACATATCACTAACAAGAATAAATGAAAAATAAAAAAATTAACTAACCCAAATAAGTGGACCAAAAACCCAAACCCTAGTTTCAGGATTTCCGGACTAAAAACCTCATATCTTCCTCATCGAGTGTCTGTTTTAATCCTACTCACTTTTGGACTATTTTTACATTCAATTACCTTCGAAGCAAGACCAAATTTAAGTGAATCGGAGCTCATATGTGAAAGTTGGGTTTTAGGCCTCTTTTGTACATTGTATATTTTAGCGGTTTTTAACATGATATTTTATGTACATACTTTAATAAAAATCCAAACAAAAATTAAATTAATGTGTAATTATTTATCTCTGATTTTACCATATTTTTCGGATTTTTATTTGGTTTAAAAACGATAAAAAATCACAAAACCCCAAAATATAGGTATTCTATGTATATGGGATACCCCAAAAAATCACTTTGTGTAATTAATCGATTTTGTTTGATGTCTTCACAAAATTGTAGATCTCAGCGAGACGAGAAATTTTCGTGAAGAAACTTTTCGATTCGAGGTTGTTTGCTATTTATTTGGCATTTTACAAAGTATTTACTTTTTGATTTTTGTGGTGTTGACACGTGGCAGCTCCTGGAGCCGCCACGTGTCAGCCGTTTTTGAGTTTTTTATAATTCGTTTTTATAAAAAATAAAAAAATAAAAAAATATCATCACACGTGCCTCTCAGGCACGCGTAACGGACGTGCCCCGCCCTTCACCCCCTCACGACTACGTGGCCCCTTCTGGGCCATCCGATCTCGACCGATTGGACAGCCCAGCATCATCGTCTTCCTCCTTTGAAAAGCACTGCCGCCCCCATCGATTTCTCTGCCAATCTCGTCGACTCTGATTCTCCAACACCGCTTCAGATCTCCTAGCGCCTTCGAATCCCCATGATTTCGCCATCTCCGGCCTCCGCCACATCTTCATCTTCCCAAATCACGATCAAATCTCCCCCGATTTTGCATGCCCCAAATCCTTCCTACTACGGCGATGCCCTCAAGCCCTATTTAATGACCGCCGCGCCACCGTGTTGGATCATCCGCCGATTGCATAGCAAGTCTTTGTCACAGTGGTGACAACGCCCCGACATCTTCTTCGCGCGGCGAGATCCGAGGTCTTGGGCCTCGTCGCAGCCCACGACCGATACTCCCCTCGCCGTCGCTGCTCTGCTCCATTGATTCATCGTCGAGCCTCCGACTTCTATCATCACCAACCTCAGCGCCTTCACCGAAAACGAAGATCCTCTGCCTTGGCTTCAACGGCATCGTTATCTCCACCTCCGCCTTGGCCATGCATTCAACACCGCTCTAGGAGACTCGTTTCGCCGCCGCCGTGCGCTTCTGCTGCGGCCACCTCGCCAACATCAACAACCTCCGGAGTTCAACCTAACGCATCGCCGCCCGCTACGGCTGGGCTCATCCAGAAGCGACACAACACCTGGCATCTCCACCTCCACCTCGCCAAGGAGCCCTGTCGCACCCGCAGTCCTCCCTCCGCCCTTTCCGCCTCGCCGCGATAACCAGCAGCCGGGCACGGAGCTCGAGGCCCCACGCACGTGCGGAGCACGTGCGTGGGGAACGTCAGCCGATGTAAACCCAAGGGTCACGTGCTGCGCACGTGACCCACTGTGTCATTTACGAAGCCCCCCCTGTCATCTCACCATATTGAGCAAAGGGGCCTCCACCGACCAGGTCACGTGCAGTGCACGTGACATGGTGGCTATTTTGCAGTTGTGCCCCCCTATCTTATCAGTAATTACATCTAAGTCCCCCTCTGCATTTATATTTTTTATTTTATTTAATTTACAGAAGGACCCTTGTATTCCCCATTGAATTTAGACATGTACATGACATTATTTTATTATTCAAAAAATAGCATAATGTTTGTCATTAAATTCTCTACAGTTCGACATATTGTGGTTATTTTTGTGATTGATGCTTAATCAATAATTGATTGTTCTGTGGAAAATTGCATATTTTGCCCATTTATCGCTCTGAAATTTTTTGATTAACCGTTGCTCTAAAAATTCCTGAAAAATCATCTAATGTAGAGTTAATTTTGCTTGACATTGAGCCCAAAAAGATTTGTATTTGCATGCATAGTTTGCCCTATAAAAATCATTTTGCATATTTCAGTGTTTGATTTTTAATAAGTATTGAAACTAGTATTTTCGATGTTTAGGATTTTTCTGAGATCAATCACCTAATGATAGATCTTAGATAATTTTTTCCTTGAAAATAATTAGGTTTAATGTAATTAAATATTTAAATTCATTTTGTTTGCATTTAAAAATTCATAAAAAAATCATATTGCGTCCAAAAATTCCAAAAAAATTATAATGCATTAATTTTACCATATTTTGCATAATGGCCAAGTTTCATATTTTCGGACATTGTTTGAATGTAATTGACATTTTAGTCCCTAAAATAGGCCAAAATTGCATTTTGCATCCTTTATTATATGAAAAATTCTAAAAAAAGACTGCCTTGAAAATCGCGTACGAATTTTGATAGACATAATTCTAGGTTGTTACTTTACCTCCTTGTGTTTGACCTTGGGACTTGCCCAAGTAAAATAAACATAAAACTACGAGATTAAAAATTGAATATCACTTGTGGTTATTTTCTTGACCGATTCTGATTGCTGCCTACAATGAAACGAGAAATCAAATCATCATATTTTTGCGCACGATCATAAATACACATCTTTAACATGCGCATTATCGGACTCGTCACCAAGCCCGAAAAAAGAATTTTCAAAAAGTTTAAAAAATATGACCTATGTCTAAAGTAAATATACATCAGTCTACGGTATACCCCCCTATACTTAACATTTGTTATTTCCTCATAGCACAAGTGATATGAAGCCATGGCTTGGTCAAATATAGGGTGAAATAGCAGAACTGAGGAGGAGGGCCCCCTATACTTAGGTCAAAAATTGACCCAAATATAAGAAGACAACGCAAGAGATGGATGAACAGGCGAGTCCCCCCTATACTTGGGCTACAAATAGCCTAAGTAAAAGATCTAAGTTAGGGGAATCTGTGTTTGGAGGAGTATATACACTAAGATACAAGGGCCGAGGGGGATGCGTTTTTACAAAAGAGGATGAGAGGGGGGTTTGTGCAATGTGTTAAGTTTAAGGTGTGAGAGGGAGAGAGAGAGAGAGAGAGAGAGAGAGAGAGAGTGTGTGTGTGTGTGTGTGTGTGTGTGTGTGATTGTGAAATATACAGAAATGGGCGGGTGAGTGTATATGTGCAAGTGCATTTGGGGGGAGGTAGACCATCTAGTGATCTACTCTCATTTTTTCTTTTTTTACAACATGTAAGCCCTCTAATGAGGATTAATAAAATAATGCACATGCAACACACATTTTTTTTACAATATGCAAATGCATTCAGACTAATAAACAATCCTAAAATTTCTCTACCAAATCTTTGGCGGCCTCTTCAATGGGATCTCTCGACTCTACACCTCCATGGAGATCAAGCATCCTCGATCTTCATGGGCCCTGCCACAAAAGAGAAATGTTAGAAAATAGAGAGGAAATTAATCAATGGAAATAATGCAAACTAATATATGAACTGAAGACCGTGAATCTTGAAAATATTCAACACATAAATAAATCAAAATGAATTTAGAGCCGAATTGAGTACAAAATTATTTGGAAAGATCTATTTTACGACAAGGCATTTGAGGAAGAGGCATCATCTAACATAAAAAATTCACTTCCTTTAAAAAGGTTTCAGATAAGAAAACTAAATATGTCATGAGATAGATGAAGAAACAAGGATCAAAATGACAATAAAATCATGCAATTTGGACCTACGATGTTCAATTTATGATGAAGACAATGTAGGGGCATAAATGCAAATAAAATGCAGAAAATAAATGATAAATAATTACAAATAGGTCCCTAGAAGGACCTATTTGCAATAAGCTAAAACCAACATGGTCCATTTGTAATTTTTCCAATGCGTGTAGGGGCCTTTTTGTAAATATGTAAACCCATGAGGGCCTACTTATAAATAACCCTGGTGCACACGTGCCTGGGGACCAAAGTGCAACTTCAAGAAGCTTTCAGGTCTTCCCTGCAATTTACCAAGACCCTCACATGCGGGGTATGTGAGGATCCAGGGTCGTAGGCGTCGCAGGCTTGGAGTCTGATGTGGCATTCGTTGGTAGCTCACTGATAGGCTCGGAGAATCTGAGCCTGGAGGTTCGGCATGAGGCTCAGATTGCCACGCATCATCATCGTGACTGTTCGATCCAGATGATCGGATGGTGACTGCTTTCCTTGCTCTATCGTGGCTCGCCGGAGGAGGCTGCGCTTCGGCAACCTCTCATTTGCTCTACCAGGCTTCGAGGGTCCGTCTTAAGGTCGAGGGAGCTTGATGGCATGCCGGTGAATACCCTGGAGTCAAGGTGGAGCTTCATCATCCTCGGGAGCAGTAAGGCGGAGGCATGTTATTGAAGTGGAAGCTGGAGATTGGAGATGAGTCACCGATTCTGATCATTGAAGAATTCACCTACAAGTGGGGTTAGTAATAATCTAAGTTGTGTGTGCGTACGAGTAGAGGGTAGTGGAGGACCCTATCGAGGCGGAGAAGGGGGGGGGGTCCGATGGTTTCTCCACCTTGAAAGCAGAGAAGGTGGGTCGACGTGGGGGAAGGTTCTGACGGAAGGAGAAGGTGGTCTGGACCATCCACGAAGGTAAGAGAAGTCTGGAAAGGATGATGATGATGAGAATCATAGGTGAGGGTTATCTGGTGTGACGAATTAAATAAGAAAAAAGGGGTGAGGATGTGTACCTGGAGATCAGAGAGGAGCAGGTGGAGGAGGTGGCCTATGATGAGGTCCTTGGGGGATCCTTTGGTTTTCGCATGTCAAGGACGACCATTCCTTGGTGTTTAACGGTGGCGAGTCCACCTTTAATCGGTCGAGAAATGCACGAGGTCTACACCCGGGTAGGAGACCCATGATCACCGATCGAACACCTCCTCCAATGTCACTGGAGGAGGGTGAAGCTAGGGGCTACCAAATGATTGGTGGACCACTAGAGCTGGAGGCGGAGGTCGAGTTGTATAGGCGGAGGAAGGGGCGATTTTTGGTGATGGAGCGGAGGTTTTGAATGAGTGAGTTAAGGCGCTAGGGGTATTGATTCGCAATAATGAGTGCGCAAGGAAGAAGGGGGTAACAGCTATGGAGGGCATCCGCTAGGGGATGAATAGGTGACCGTAGGTGAGCGCTAGAAATGGAAGGGGACATGGTGGTTGTGAGTCGTAACGCCAGAGAGGGGGGTGCTCTGGATGTTGACGAGGAGGTTTTGACCATTGGATCATGCGATCCAACGGTCAGGACGAGGGCGCTAGCAGAGGGATGAGATCAGATCAAAGGAGTGGATCAGGTGGCTAAGATGAGTGCGGAGGTGAGTGGTGCAAATGAGAAGGCAGGTTTGATCGAACGGTGGAGAAGAATGGGGTGAGGTGGGGTGATGGTGGTTGTAGGATTAGAAGGAAATCGAGTGGCCGATAGTGAGTTGTGATGGAGCGGTTGAGATGCAATTTGGCGATGATCAGACAGCTGCGAGCAGGCGAAGGACAAACGACTGTGATGGAGGTGGCCGAAGAAGAGGGTGGGTGGCAAGAGAAGAGGCGGGACACATGGGCAGCCCAAAGGGCGCCACGTTGCCCAATCTAAAATTCAGAAAATGTAAAAATGAAGAAAAATATAAAAGAAATTGTTAGAGGCAAAATTAAGATAAAGTCAAAACATGAAAGTTGTAGATCAAGTTTCATGTTGAACAAAAAGGCAAAAGTGGTCATTTGTACAAAAAAAACATTTGGGGGGTATTTTTAAGGGGTTAAAAACACCGACTTTTGGGTTTTGAATTCTTTTGTATTTTTTAGTTCTTTTAAGGGTTAGGAAATTATAGACAAATAGTCAACCTAATTTTTAGGGGTTTTTGATAATAAAATAATTACAAATTAAATCATAGTTATTATATATAATAATTTGTGGTTAATTATATACAATATAATATAATATAATAATGACGAATTAGTGGAATTAAATAAGTATTTACAATGAGGAATTAGAATTGAGCTTAAAATAAGTTGTGTAATTGTATCCATTTTCATTTATATTTCTATCATTTGGACCTAAAATTGGACATTGGAATTGGAATTGTATGTTGTGATGTGAGATTTAATCCAATTAATTCTCATATCAATAAACCATAAAATGGATTCATTAAAGTCCATCAGGTTTCGTCACTCCTTAGAAATTGAAGTCTCTTGGTATATGATCTAGTGTGAATGCGTCGACTAGAGTATTTCTAATACTCGGCCATCCTACATATACACATGAAGTTCAAACCCTTGTTTGAATATCTCCTACTAAGGTATATCGGTAAATTTATCAATAGATAATTGATCAATAATATTAATCATATACTTTCCAAAAGCATATAATAATATGTTGAATTCATGTTCTATTATCAAAACAATATGACCGTATATGAAATTCTATTTAACCCCCAAATATCTCATGAGTGAGATCTGTCTCATGGGTCATCACTTGTATGGTCCCTTTAAGAGATCATATATCTCATGTCCTCATCTGCACACCAATGTACCGGTGTATGAATTAGTTAAGCCTTCAACCTAATGGTTTGTCTAATACACATACTTGGATAAATAGATGTATATATGTCTCAATCCTATGGATGTATGTTTGAATGTTATAGTTGTGATTCAGGTTTTAATTTTCCTCGACCTCATTAAGTCAACAATTTGACTTGACTATTCAGACACCTTTGAATTTCCATACCTATGCAAAGGACTTGCATTAAGAGATCAGTCAAAAATAATACACTAGAGAAAAATTATCGTCTCTTTCTTAGATTGGATATCATTCTTTAATATCACTTTATAAAATCAATTGTGGCCTCCCAATTGCATGGTATTGAAGATAGATATGGTACATGACCTTAATTGTGCATAGGGACTTTCACCAAGTGCAAACAGAAACATTCAATTCATATGAAAAATAATAACTTTGATTGCATTAATGGGTCATCAAGGGCTTACATGTACAATAGTCTCCCACTGTATGTCAAATCCATTTATGTACAATACTTAAATCCATATTCATGCGCTATTCTTGACTATTTAGTCAAATAGACAAGCAAGTTGATTTGTCACTCTATCATCAGAGACTATGACAAGTTCTGTTACATTATATATCCAAAATAAACAGTTTCCACATCTAATGTGGTTGATGCATCTTATGCAATCAATACTCGACTTCGTCAAAACAGCCATAGTGTCCTACATCTTGCTATGCTTATCTCACAGCACTATCATCCAACAATAATATGAATCTTGAGGAGTTGACTTCTTATCGTCCACATCAGATTGGAAGCCTTAATCTATGTATCCTAATACTTGGCGATCGTTGTCTCCATAAGCCAAGATGTAGTCATGAGTTCTTCTTAAGTACTTGAAGATGATTTTCACTACGATCTAGCATTTCTCTCCATAATAGGATTGGAAATGGCGTGCCACTCCCACTGCATGTAACGATGCATAAGGGCATCCAGCCATGGCTTTCTTTTTCTCAATAGTTTGAGGAATCAGCCTTTTAGATAGATTTATACCATATCTTAAGATAAGGAAGCATTTCTTGAAATTATCCATTTTGAATATTTCCAGGATCATCTTCATGTATCCTTGTCATAATAACCCTAATATCCTCCTCTCTAATTATGAACAGTTTTAGAACCTAGATGTAAGAGGCTTCTCCAACATCTTTCATCTCGAAGGTATGGGACATCCATATCTTGATACTAGTCGTCATACCGATATCATTCTCAATGATCACGATGTCATCTACGCAATAAACAATGAACATGATGGCGCTCCTACTAAGATTCTTGTACACACATGATTCATAGGGATTTTAAATGAAAGCATAACTTTATGGTTTCATCAAATTAGATGTTCTAGCTATGAGAAGCTTGTTTGGGCCAATAGATGGATTCCTTTAGATTGCATACTTTGCCTTCCTCAACTACATAGCCTTAGGCTACTCCATATAGATATCCTCCTCAGCGTATCCATTGAGGAATGAGGTATTGATGTCCATCTACCAGATGTAGTGATCAAGATGTGCAACTATAGTAGGTAATGTTCTGGTGAATTTAAGAATGGCTACAAGAGAGAATGTCTCATTGTAATTGATGCACTAACTCTGTGTGTAATCCTTGGTTGCAAACCATAATTGAAGGTCTTTACATTCCCATTAGTTCCCTATTCTCTTGAAGATCCATTTACACCCATTAGGTTTGAACACTTTGGGTGGATCCTTTAGGATCCATACACCATTCTCATACATCGTCTATTTCAGACTTCATTGTTGGTATCCATCTATCCATACCATAATTTGCTATTACTTCATCATATGAAATTGGATCATCATTAGTCTCTTCTACTACATGGAATCTATAACTTTTAGGTGGTCTCACTATCCTATAACTCTTTATAAGAGGTAAGGGCATGTCATTTTCTAATATATCTTCAGTTTTTAAGGTGGAAACATCATCACTCTCGCTAGACTTAATTAGCTCCTTGCCTTCATTATTATTTTTACTCAAGGAATTTATCTTTCATAAATTTGACATCTCTAGAAATAAGTAATTTTTAAGTCATGGGATCATAAAGTTGGTATCTAATATTGTTCTTTACATATCCAATGATGTAGAATTCTCTAGTACGAGATTCTAACTAGCTTGCAACCACCTTTTTAGCATGGACCAAGCAACCCTAAACTCATAAGTGTTGTACACTAGGCTTGGTACCACACCAAAGCTCATGGGAGATTTTAGGTACAAATTTAGTTGAAATTTTGTTAAGTACATAGGTTGTAGTCAGTATTACATGCCCCTAGAAAACTAAGTGCTAATTTGACTTTACTTCTCATTGATCTAACCATGTCCAACATGGTTTTGTTGCATCTCTCTACAACTCCATTGAGTTGATGAGTAACAAGAGGAGTGAGATTGGAAATTATTCCTCTCTTTAAGGCATTCTTTGAATTTATATGAGAGGTATTCACCACATCTATTATTCCAAATTCATTTTATCTTTCTTCCTATTTGATTTTCAAACAAAATTATGAATACTTTGAACTTTTCAGAGGTTTAAAATTTGTGGTGTAGTAGGAAGACAAAATCATAATCTGAATGGTTATTGATAAATGTTGTGTAGTATTAATGTCCATTTTAAGACAATATACTGAAAGTACCGCATACATTTGTATGTATTAGGTCGAGTATACCTTTGCATCTTTCACTTTTCTTTGAGAAGGTTGCCCTTGATATTTTTCTTGGAATACAATGTTGGCAAATTGGTAAATTGTAAACTTTTAGAAAATCCAAAGGTATGTTTTTTACGAGTTTCTTGATCCTATGAACAGACATATGGCCAAGTCTTTGATGTCATATCATTGTTAAATGATCTAAACCCTCCATTGATCTTTTAGGAGTTTTACTGTCATTAATGGTATTAACATTCATGTCATATTCGTACATGTTTCATAGAGCCGCTAGTTGTTAGAGAACCATCTAACATAAAATTATCATAACGGGTGGTGATAATTTTATTACAGAAAAGAAAAAATATCTATGTCTAACTAAATTAGATACAGATAATATGTTCCTTATAACATTCAGATTATAGAGACTCTCTTTAATAATTAAAACTTGGGATTTTTACCCGGTAGACCCTAGAAACTTTCAAAATGACCTCTACGACCTTTGAAACATCCTAATTCCTTCCACAACCCCGTAAACTTGCTAATCCTTACCCTACAAATCCTGCGGTTAAGCCCCGTTAATTGACCCGTTAAAATTAACCAGATTCTGTAATATTCATTTATATTATACCCAATTTACTTATTAAATTTACAAGGAGTGCCACTATCTGAGACCCCCCCCGGTCGACGATGGAGGCCCCTCCTCTGCCGCTTGCTGCCCCGGCCGACGATGGAGCAACTGCTTCGCCCCTCGCTCCCCGCGACCTCCCCTCTTCTCTCGCCTTCCACCTGCGCCCCCTCCCCCCGACCTCCCCTGCGCCCCCGCCTCCACCTGCGAACCATCCCCGACCTCCCCTGCGCCCCCGCCTCCACCTTGCGAGCCCCCCCCCACCTCCCCTGCTCCCCCGCCTCCACCTGCGGACCTCCCCGCTCGAAGCCCTCCGCGTCTCCGCCTGCGAAGCCTCCCCCTAACCTCCCGCTCGACCCCCCCTGCACCCGGCGCAGCACCCTCCTGCTCCGAGCAGCCGAACCCCCCCTCCCGCGCGCGCGATGGAGCCCCACTCCCCCACCCCACTGACGATTGGAGGCCCCCCTCACCGCACGCGCGATGGAGCCCCCCCCTCCCCCCACCCACCGACCATGGAGGACCCCCGCCCCCTACTGCTGCTACCCCCTGCCCCTGCCGCCGCCGCTTCACCGCCCCGGCCACCGCTGCGGCTTCGCCCCCCCACGGGATGGAGCCCCCCCCCCCGCACGATGGAGAGCGCCGACGATGGAGGCCCTCCCACCTGCAGCCGCTGCTTCGGCCCTGGCAGGATTTTCTTTCCTATTCTTTTTTTTATTTTAGCTAATCCTAGCCGTTGGATTGTAAAGTGGTTAGGTTAACTCAAGATTAACCCAAGTAACTGACTCAAATATAGTTAAAATTGAAGGCAGGGTTTGTTGGGTAAGACGGAGCAAGTTTACAGGGTTGTGGAAGGAATTAGGATGTTTCAAAGGTCGTAAAGGTAATTTTGAAAGTTTCTAGGGTTTGCCGGGTAAAAATCCCTTAAAACTTTTCTACTAGATTACATAGTTGACACATTCCAACATGGACCAGTACAACCATTGCATCAGATACCATATGGATGATTATCTCTCATTCATCAAGCTTTTTTGCTTTCTTGAAACATATGCAACAAATTGGCACATGAATAAATTCATGATAATCAACAATAAAACTTCCTTCTCATCCTACGAGTAAGTTGGATCCAATGATCAAACTAGATGAGTCATCTGCCCTAGCTTTCTGAACTACTAATCGATCGTATTTATTATTTTTTACGATTTTCCTTCAATGCCATCAACCTTCTCGTAAATTTAACATTAGAATCAAACAAATCATAAAAAGTTCACCGCTTGCAGAGGCGTATGGTTATAAAATATTATGACATATATATGAAATTTTAAAATGAAAATGATATTCATTTGTCTCAAGACTACACCAAGTGGTGGGGAAACATTTTCATTTTCTCATAATCCTTGTCCTTCCCCATCTTCCTTTGTGAGTGCCTCATGGCCTTGTGACGGTGTCACTCTCCCTCTCTCCACATCAGGAGTAAAAGCATAACAATAAACTATTTTTTCAATCTAGAGCCATAACGGAACCTACTCTGTATTTTTTTACATAATATAAAAATGTTGTTAAATATGTTAATCCTAATTGGAAAACACACTTCCTTGCAAGAAATATGTTGAACAACCTCTCTTGCTCTGTTATGGGAATATGACACCACCGATACTCAACCAAAGTATCATGGGTCGTGATAATGCTATGTTCTCATTAGCATCATAATTGTTATTTCTGAAAAATCTCTATATAAATAATAAATTATTTAAAGATTCTTTATATATCATACAAACTAAAATCTATTTTTCAAATAAATTTACCTCTCATTAAATGCAAGGAAAAGGAAAAAGGAAGGAATGAGAATCCGATGATGACCTCCACAGACAGCATGGAACAACTAAGGACATAGGTGTTGTATAAGGAGAGGTTGCATCCACTGGTAAACGTGTTAGAGAGGGAGTAGGGAGTGAACCAGACATCTCAAAAAAGGATTGGCCACTAATGTGTCAAGGATAAGCAGGATGCAGTGGGAAGGAGGAGCTCGTGCATCTCATACATGGGGTCCTCCAAATGGAAGGAAAAAGGAGGTTGCTTGTGAGGAAGCAAACTAGATGGTCGTTCGGATCCATGGGAACAAACAAACTAAACTCGACGTAGTTATTGAGGTGAATATCTCAAGTAAATATACGAATTTCCTAAATTTTAGGCAACGTACTATAACAAGTGTTTAAAATCTACCAAGTACAAAAGTTCAAATCTTTCATACCCGATTGCTAAAAGTCGGTGGTGTTCTCTTTTAACACATATGTACAGACTCTCAAACAGACATGATACGCTTGCGCTCTCTTTATATCAGGTAATTAATAAAAACACATGTACTAGCATACTACACATACTAATACACACTACACATTCTAACATACACTAATATTAGTACACAAATACACCACAAACCATCTCTCGCACACACTTTACGTACTAAAGCATACACAAATACTAGCACACTGCACAGACTAGTGCACACACCACACATACTAGCACACACATGTACTAGCACACAAATACAATACAAATTATATTTCTCTCTCCCTCGCTACACATACTAACACATACACATGATGACCAAAAATCTTGCTACTCGAGTTAAGTAATAATCACGGTCGTTGTGACCCGGATAACAAGGCTAAGTCAATCAAGAAAATCAGAGACCACCAAACGAGAAATCAAACAATCAATGTGGCAAGCGATCTTGCTATTTATTTTTACCTGGTATAGCTACCATGGTTGAACACAAGGAGCATGTGATGCAAACGCTACGAAGTACTCAAGAATCCAGAAAAAGCAAGGAAATGGTGGTTTTTTATTTTTCAATTTTTTTATGATTTTTAATTATAAGAAAAAAACTAAAAAGGAAGCACAAATCAACACTCAACCAATTATTTAATAGCCCAAAAATACTCAAAAATACAAAATAAAAATGTTTTTGTCTTTTTAAAATATTCAATTTTTTTGTGAATTTTCTTAGTTTTTTATTTTTAATTAATTTTCTAAAAATCAAACAAGGCCAAAAATGATAAACAGTGTAAAGATGGAACTAAAGGCAAATTAAAATTACATAAAATTCCTATATTTAGAGCATGACACATTCTTGTTCATTATCGATTCCATTAAAGTGGCATTTCAAGAAGAACCCCTAACAGTAGAAGATTTAGACAATTGAGCTACCTAAAAATATTCTTTCTTTTTATTATTTGTCATTTATTTTCCGTCTTCTATTTTATTTTCATCCCTATCATCATTACTATACTTAGGATGACTAGATCCTAAGTACATGGGGATGAGTGACTTGAGGTTTTCCTTTTCGTTCCCTTGCTTGTCTCTCAACTCGTTTATATTTTGTTATGTACTTAGGGATTATTTACCCTAAGTATAGGGGGAGACAAATCGAGTCATTGATTTTGTATATTCTTACCCTCGATCATCCCCACTTAATGTACAATATTCTATACTTAGGGTTAGTTGATCCTAAGAATAGGGGGGACTATCACCATCTCATTCCTTCATTGAGTCATTTTAGTATAGCGTTCTTTACTTTGCAAGAGTTATGTCTTCCTTTATTGCTTCTTGGTCACTATGGGGACATAGTTCACGCTAAATATGGGGTTTCATATATATTATCTATATACTTTAGTCATAACTCATATTTTCATGTATTTTCATTAATATGGCTCTAATACAATGGGTAAGGGTAATCAACAAAAATATTGAAAAATTCTTGTAAATATGTGTAAACTTTTTGGAATTTGTTTGTAATAATTGGGTTGAAAATATTTTCCAAAAGGTTTTGAATAATGATGGTGAAATATTTTGAAAAATCTTTTGAAAACTTTTGAAAAATCTTTGTGAAATATTTGCAAACCTTTGTAAAATACGCCTTCTAAATTTCTTGTATAAAACATTTATATAGAATCTTCTATCAATATGTACACAATCTTTGTGAATACTTGTAAATACATGCAATTCACTAACGCATTCAAAAGTACCTAAAAAATACAAAAAGTTCAAAACTCATAAAATGTGCAAAGGGTATTCAAAAACCACATAAAAAGTTTAAAACCAGAAAATATACTTCTTGAAAATTCTCTTTGCACGTGCATTCACATTTTTAGAATTATTTTTACAATTGAACTAGTCAGGAATAAAGTTTGAAGATTGGAGTTTGGTTTAGACCTTAATCCACTTAATTTCATTGGAACGTTATAGGAAGTGGAATTAATATTTTTCAGGTCAACGTAACTTAATTCTTTGATTCCATAAGACCATCTTCACATGTCATCTTCATTGGCATAAGTAAAATAATTCATGACGTACACATGACCTTTGTTAACAGTGACCTAACATGGACAAGCACTCAAATAGCTCAATTTAGATGATGTGGTGAAGGCTAGAATTCTTTAGCTCGAGAAGCACATGATGAAAACATACGCCCCAATAGGAGGCCAGTGCACCCCAACCTAATCTAGTGGCATCGACGTCTAAAGACAAGTTGCTACGGGTAATAAAGCTTTAAATGATGGATATTCTACTATCTCAAGAATAAAATTTCCTTACGTAAATGTTGTCATTCTGTACATTCATAACAAGAGATGATTGGATGGGCAAAAAGACAAAAATCCTACCCATCATATCAATAAGCAAGAGATATGCTTCAAACTCAAAGTTTACAAGGTTGCATGCACCTGGAGACTTGGCTATACTAGCCAAGCTCCAAAGGATATGTGGCAAAACTGACGACAATTCATTCTCTTCTCTACCTCCTCTTCTTGGAGCATGTTGTACTTGAACTTAGAAGGGAATATGTCGCTCCTCAAGGAAAGAGTATCTAGATTGGGGAATTAGGGTTACCTTGTTGGAGAAGACTGTTTCTTTGCCACTTTTAGATGCGGGGAACTACCATTTCTCAATCATTGTACAAGTGATTCATTGTCATAAGGGTTCTCATATGAAAAGACTTGTTCTGACCTGACTATTGAAGTGAACTGAACATAGAATTGTAGAACATGAGGGTAGTTAAGTTTTAAATCCTATTCCCAGTAAGGTTATCCATGAGAATAAGTCAAGTATTGACTAACTCGATGATGAATATGTGTTTCATCTCTCTAAAAGATGAAAATAGAGATCCATTCCCATGTCATTCCTTGCAGTTAATCGTTTATATCACATTTCTACGCTCATGCACATGTAAATAACATCCACATTTTATCATGCATAATTGCATTTAATAAAAAGACAAAATCCTTGTACATTATCACTAGTATAATACCTTAACTTCCTTTACATTTAATTATTTTTCACTAATCTGTAATTAAGAAAAATAAACTCCATTGTGTACATATTACTAACACTAAATAAGGAAAAATACCGAAAAATACTAACTGGCATTTTTGCCACTTAAAACTTAAACCCTAGTTTTGAGATTAAAATCCGTAAAAGTCAACATCTCTTTCATATAGTCTTCTATGAACACCTAGTCACTTGTGAATTAATGTACACTCAATTATCTATAAAACAAGATTAAATTGAAAGGAATCGAAGTTCATATGTGAAACTTGAGTTTTGGAACCTCGCTATATATTGTATATATTGACTATTTTGAAACTATTATTTTATGTACAAAATTAACTCTTATTTATTTATTTTTTTCATTTTTTGATTATTTCATTAATAAATTATGTAAAAATTTGGATCCAAATTGAAGTAAAATAAAAAAATCACTCGAAGTCTGTATATATAGTTTATGTAAATGTCCGTTTTATTTTATTTATCTATTTTCTTAATTATTAAAAATCCAAAAAATTATATTTATGTGTAAATATTTATCTTGTATTTTATATGATATAATCTTTATTTTTACTTTATTAAAAATGAAAAAGCAAAATATGGTATTTTATATCTATAGAGTACAACAAGAATACTTTTTGTACATACGATCTTTTTTGGTTTTGATCCCTTCACAAAAGTTGCATATCTTGTCGAGACGACCAACGTTTAGGTAGAACACTTTTTAATTCAACATAATTTTCTATTTATTTTTTATTTTTCTTCTGATTTAATGTTTGAATTTTTTGGAGCGATATATGGCAGCTCCTAGAGGTGCCACATGTCACCCCATTTTATTTTAAACTTAAAATTAAATAAATTTAAAATTAAATAAATTTCAAATTAAATATATTTAAAATTACATAAAGTGAAAATTAAATAAATTTAAATCTGAATAAATTTAATTTTTTATTTTATGTTTAGCAGCCACATGGCCGCTCCCCAGCACGCCACATGGCCCTCCCCTTTCCTCTCACACGTGCACAACACATGCCTTCCCTTCCTACCCCGCCGACTGTTCTTCGTCGCCTCTGCCGTTTTGTGACTTCCCGCTCCCTACCATTACGAATCTGCTTCCTCCACAACCCACATCCATTACCTCCTACCACCTCCTCTTATACGTCTGCTCCGCCCTCATCCTCCTGATCTGTCGTTTTCAAATCAATCGAGTAAGAAAGAGAGGAGAAACTTTGAGCCTGGATGGTGAAAACAATCAAGCAACCTCAGGTGTTGATTCCTCTTGGTCGGATCCAGAGGTTTTTGACATTTGTTGTTGCTCAAAGCAGTCGAGCTTCTCCATGACTTTGCTCCACAACTGAGGCTAGAATTGGAGTAGAGGCGTTTGCCCTCTCCAACTTCCCAAACGACCCATTCTCTTCTCCTAACTTATTCTCTGCTTTGGAAATCACCTACTTCTTCCCCAATCATCATCTTCTCCGCTTCTCTCCTCTCCACCTTCGCCTCCATTCGCTCCTACCGCACACTACCTCTACCTTCAATGCACATCCCCTCTCCACCTTTGCCTCCATCGCGTTACACCTCCACTCTGCCTGCACGTACTTCACCTCACCACCTCTAAGACATACCTCCATACCGATTGCCTGCCATTGCCTCGCTAATATGCCCCACACCTTTGCACTGATTGTGTTAACCGCTCTGCCATAATTACCTTCGCCTTAAGCTGCACCTCCACACCTGAGCACATTGCTAGTTCTACCGACCTACACCTCGCTGGTCATTGCCTCGACTTACGCCTCTCTCCCTTGACCGCTCTGCTAGCCATCATCAAAGCACGTCGTCGCCATCGCCACTATTGGGGCATGCACCCAACCTTTATCCAATTGCCAATCCTTCGCCTTATGGCTATCTGAACCTCACCTCCCTCGAGGTTTAGGTGGCCCGAGCCTCTCCCAACAAGCCACATGGAGGCTCGGGGCTTTGTACCATAGCCTCTGCCTCGATATTGTGCCTCCAACTTTGAGCCTAGCATGACCTATGTACAATATGTGCATACGAGGGAAATTTTCTATAAACACCCTTAGATTCCAGTAAATCACAAGTTAGCCCCACCGCCCCGATCACGTGAGAAGCACGTGCTCTCCTGGGCAATTTTGTAGAACATGCCCAGGAGATTTTGAGTAGTTGTAGTTAAGTCGCTTCAGGGGCCTCTTTGAGATAAAAACTTTATTTTTATTGCATTTTAGTCCTTAAAACTTCATTTTTTTTCATAACTTTCTCATTTGAACTCCATTTTTAAAACATAATATGTCATTTTGAAGCTTGTTTAATTCTCTTTCATTTTACATCTCATGAACACATAAGCGCGTGATTAAATTTAAATACTATTAGAGTTTAATTTGATCTCTATAGGCTCAAATTGACTTATTTGTGCATTAATATTTTGAGTTTAATCTATTACATGGGTATATTCAAGAAGAAATAATTGATTTATTTCCTTCTTATTTTTTATTATTCTTTACAGAAGAAATCTTAGGGAGTGGAGATTAGTTTCCCTTGAAAATTATCATCGATCTCTTTATTTGCATGATTATTAATTGATTTATTAATATTCTACCATAAAGTTTGGATTTGAATTGACAAATATTTTTTGAATTTATTCTTTAGATATGTGATTATTTTTTAGAATTAATTGATCATTTTAATTGAGTATAGAAAATATAGACATAATGAATGATCTTTTGCTTCACTATTTTGCATCGCATCTCTTTGTAGAATTGCATTTTTTTATTTTTGACGCAAAGATTAATATAGCAATTAGTTAGCTGCTTAAATTAATTTTGAACCACGCAACTAAAAATCTCTGAGCCTAGAGTTCGACCTTATTACACATACCAAGTAAAAATATTCTACAATATTTAAGATTTGTGGTTTTTGATAGATCATTTTTCGCCTCCTATACTACAATTCATTATTTTTAAAGATGTGGATTTTCAGTTCATCACTCGACCATGAATAATGTAATGGGAGATATGGTGAAATAATGTACATAAATACCAATAAAACTCAAAATCTAAGTACAATATACCATGTACATAGTTGAAACTTGAAGTATTTTATTCATCATAATATACACTCCAAATAAATATGTGTTCAATGCCAAATGTGTACGAAATAATGCATAAAAAATAATAAAAATATTGGCAAAAATAACTCAGGCACATGCCACTTCGTACACTTAATTGAAAAAGCCACAAAGGAAACTTCACTGATTAATATCATCTCCATATGAATTCAAAATTAGCCAGTCTCACCTCCATTGAATTCCAAATTCAATTTTCTTTAAAATGAAGGCCGTTTCATGTAAAATGGAAACTAAGATGTAAAAGCAAGCTAATTGGGGTACTATAGTGCCCGTCTATCTCAACAATAAGCCAATACACTTTATTTTATGTATTCAAGGGTTTCTTAAAATTTTAATTTATTGCACATATTATTTAACACCCATAGAAATTACAAATAAAAATCAAAACCACTCAAAAATGCCAAAAGAAAATATAAATTCTAACACATAGGTATAATACACCTATACTAAATATAATGTATTTATTTGCACATATAAATAAAAGAATAAAAATCCAAATAAATATACAACTATAGTTTAAATAATATTGGAAACAAATAAATTATTTAAATATGTTATTTTTTTTAAAAATAACAAATGAAAATGTAAATATGCAATAATATAATCATAAATGCCTATAAAATAGAATATAAATAATATTAAGTATTAAATAAATTGATAAAAATAAATAAATATAGTTAAAAAAAATAGAGAAATAAGAAATATTATTCATATTTTGAATTTTTAAATTAAAACCATTTTCTATTTTTAAAATAAATTGATTAAACACTTGTGCCCCTTACCTTAGGTAATGGTTCCTCGCCCACTTGTGGAGCTACTCTGCCAGGTCTTGCTCCTAGGTCAATCTAGATAAATTGAGCCCCTTATCTTAGGTTTATTTAGTTTGCATTTCATTTCTTCACATAGATTGGTTTTAGTTTGCTTTGATTTCATTTAGTTTAGCCTAAAATATCTAAGTACGCTGGAGTTCTAGGCTTCAGCCTCTGTCCACTATGTACTAGCATATGTGCGGACTTCCCTACCACTCCATATCCTTCCACATTCGATTTTCGATCTTCCTAGGTACCCAAATCACCTTGTTGATGCACATGATGAGATCCCAGGTCTCCATCCCTCACCTGTTGCCAAAGATCCCTGTTCCACCTCATCCCCAACGGTTTCCCCCAAATAAAAGGGTTGAGAGCATCACTGACGAGCCCTGTCTTGTTTGTAGGTGTTAATCTTCAAGGACCTCTTATGTGGGTGAATTGACTATAAGAACACTTGCAAGGTGACCCAATTTTTCTCAGAGCTCTCCACTCCTCTTCAAGTGAGTCCCAAACTCCTGTGGTGCCATCAACTGATGCAGAAAGCTCTCAGGAATATTTTGAGCCACCTTCGAGCTCATGTGGTGGTCAGAGCAACTAATTTTGTCTGATTGGAGGAGCCCTAGCATGTCCTTCTTCACTATTCTTCCATAACAACAATGATGAATCTATGATTCTCATTCTTTATTATTTTATTTTAGCTTTATCTTTTTAGCAAAAACATCTATAAATAGGTGTAAATACAATAAATTATCACTATGCATGTCATTGTTAATATAACATAATTAACACATATTTTACAAAAAATAAAATAATTAAGAGAAAAGAAAAAGAAAGAAGTATGTAATTATGCAATAAGTATAGATTGACCCAAATCTTGAGAGAAGGTCAATCATTTACTTGATCGACAACGAATAAAGTGGGGAGAGATAGGGTCCTTGCATATCCTTCACTATGCATTCTATGTACATATTATTTCCTATATGTTATTCATCAATAAAAAAGACCTCAAATCTAATTATTTTCTTGATAAAACTTCTACATTAAAATATTTTCTAAATAATAAAAATACTTGTGAAATAAATTATTGTACATAATACCATAGAATCACTCATCCAAAAATCACATAATAAGAACTTAAAAGATTAGTTCCAGTTCCATATGAACTTTATTGGATTTATAAGACAAAAATTGGCTTTTTGGGCACCTTGTATAATCATGCGATAGTTATACTTGTAAATATGTATATTTAATTATTTTAATTTATAATTAGTACATATTGTATTTAAATACATGCACATATTCCTAATAATAAAATAAAAATTAAAAGGCACAAAATAAATAAAATAAATTCCAAAGGTCAATGTACAAAAGTCACATGTGTGTATATTATATACAATACTTATTTAACACCTTTATTTAGATTATAAAAATCAAATTAAAAAATTTTATACTCCTCAAACTATTTTGTAAACAAAGAAAATATAAAATAAAATATTTATATGTAAAAATAATAAAACAAAAATAAAAGTATAAAATACATAGGTATATTATATCTATACATAGTACCCTATACTGTATATTCTATGTATATAATTTTATAAAAATAATTTAAAATCATTGAAAAATAGTTTCAAAAATAATAAACATTTTCCATTTTCCATTTTTATTTTGAATTCATTTATTATTGTATTTTAATTATTCTTTGATTTCTTGACCTCATATTTTCTATTTGGCTGGCCCGGGTCTGTTGACCCGGGTCAACCTTCTCCTCCACTAGATCCGACCCGACTTCCCTTATTACAGGATCAATTTTGCCACATTTTCCTAGTTGGGTCTGACCACCATTTGCCTTTATTTTAGTGCCCGATTCTTCTCCAAGGATGCGTGATCCTCACGGATCCCTAGGAAGAGTCCGATACTCCTAGGGTTTTTCTCGCTCCTTTGATCTTTCTAGACCATGGAGGAGTCCTCTAAATGCTTTCCTATGCCACCCGCGCTCAGTAGCTCGTGCCTTGCCACTTCTTTCCTCCTGAGCCATCTCCAGCAGAGTGACCGTCTTCTGGAGAGACATTTGGAGTGTAGTTTGGTGGTCGATTTACCGTCACTCAAGACGTGGCCGGAGCTCCTTCGTCGCGTGTATCCTTCTCCGCCTCCCAAATTGGAGTCAAGGCTAGAACCCTGCTTTCCACCTCTCCTGACGTTGCTGAGTCCATCAGGAGCTTCATATATCACTTGCCTGCATGCATTTCCCTTCTCATTCCTATTCCATTCCTTAGCTTCGTCACCAGTTCACTTGCTGCGACCAGCTGGTCAAAGGCATGTTCCATCCATCGACTCGCTTCGATCACACCCCCTGTTCACCCTCCATCTTCAAGCGCAGTCTGATCCCCCTAGATTCTGCTCACTATAATAGGATTATGATAGGTTTTCTCCTCCACCTTTGCCAGAAATCAGAGCTTCATTCCCTCGTCGCTTCTCTACATGTTCACATGCAATAACCTGGATAGAACAAAGCCTCCCAGTCTCTTTATCCTTTGCAGGTGCTGGTTCGCGTAAGGAGGCGCAATCAGATCTCCACTTGAGGTGGCGGAGCACCTCCAGGTGCACCGCCCCCGCTAGTTAAGAACTTTTTTAGTAAGGACCCTATTGTTTTTATATTTACATTTTAGTCCATCTGAGTTGTAATCACGTGTAGCTTCACGTGCCGTTGTGGGATATTTGCAGTATTTTTTATGAGCTTCTTGTCTGTTATGAAGTGAACTTATTGTTTTGAAAATTGCTCATATAGCCCCTCTGAGTCTGTTTCGCGTGCTACGCGTGTGTTTTGTAGACAACCTGCATAGAGGCCCCCAAACTTTTAATACTTGTTATCTACTAGGCTCTACAACTTAAAGTAATTACAATTCGGTCCCTATGCACTATTTTTAATCGCAAGCCTTTTATTAATTGCAAAAAATAGTAAATTGACTCTAAAAATTACTTGTGATTTCTTATTACATGTGTACTTATGAAAATTTTTACTTGTTGATTTTCGTGTATTTTTCTGTTACTAAAAATTTAAAAACACCTTAAAAAGTCCTTATTTGTTTTGGAGAATACATAAAAATTCGAAAAATCACTCAAAAATTCTATAAAAATTACAGTAGTTGCCTTTTATGCTCTATCTGCTTTTGTATAAATTTTGTTATAAAATACTTTATAAAAATCTAATATTTTGCAAAATACTAAAAAACTTATAAAAATCATATAAAATCAACTAAAAAAGTCCAAAAGTTGTGATCTCAGCTCTTCTTTATAGATATTTGCTTATAGTTTATCGTAAAATTCACTTCTGGGGATTTTGCACTGTTAATATATTTTTAAATTACAGAACATACCTGGTTGTGCACTATTTTCTTAATCTATCGTTGTTAGATTTTTAGAAAGTCACGAAAATATCTGAAAAATATATATAAATTACCAAAAATACTACAAACATATAAAATCAAAAAAATATTTTTACTATGATTTTTTGATCATTTTTTATCTATTTAAAAAGTATAAAATTATTATTTGTGCATATTTTTATTCCTTATGCATACATACTTATACTATATAAAAATTAAAAAATTAAAAACTACAAAAAATAATAAAAATTCCTTGATTTCTGAAATCGACTACTTAATGTATAATTGTTCTCCTTGTGTTCCACCCTGGTCGCTATACCAAGTTAATAAAAGGAGCAAAACCACTCGATTAGACTGTTGATTCCTTAATGGTGTGTTTCCTTGTTAATCGAACTTGGTTTGGAACAATGTCACTAATTTAATTTAACCCATCTGAATTAGTTGAGTTCTCAATTATCAGAATGGCACCATTGCTGGGGAGCACAACTAAGTTAGATTGTTTTTGCATATATTTGCTTCTCTCTTTTATAACTGTTTCTGACCATTTTCTGTTTGCTTTTTCTCCGACGAGCTGCTTGGAGGATGTTTCAGTTTGCTTTGGAGGGACCTACACTTGAGGAGTAGCAGGAGGATCAGAAGTAGTTATATTAGAGAGAATTTAGTTTAGTTTTATTTTTGCAAAAAATTCTTGTAATAACTTAGACTGTTGAATACTCTTCTAAACTTGAACATTATTTGGGGTCTACTTCATCGAGTCTCGGTGTACTCAGGGGACCTCATTGAATTTTTCATGATTTTTCGCTATTTATTTTTATTTATTTCCCGAGGTTTTAGTCCCTAGACTTAGGTCTTATTTTAGTTGAGCTCGGTAGCAACTTAAATTCAAAGACCCTAATAGAATATCTATTCCTATAGATCACGATTGGACTTAATCAAATAAAAAGCTAATTTAATTTGATTAGAAACCACACACCATGACATCGTCGCATACAATGCTTGTAGGACCCATTGTGACGAGCACCGAGCAACCTCCAAGATTGGAATAAGGTCTCTTTTCTAGTTAATTAGCACTGGTTCTTCTCATAGAAGTTATTGTCTTAGGATGATTTCTTTGTGCATCATTTAGATTAGTCGCAGATCACTTTGCATGTAGACTGTTGGAGCAAGGTATGCATTTCTTACTCTACATGCATCATTGATTTCATCGCGCATCGACTTTTCTGTCTTACTCCTTCTATTTTATTTGACTTAAATAAAAAGGAAATCAGAATCATAGTTAGACATTATTTTATTCAGAAAATAACCTAAAAAGAGATAACTAATAAAATCTGGATTACTAAAGCACACTTGACTTAAAACTGAACTTCACTCAAAAAATTTGTTT
Source organism: Ottelia alismoides (assembly GCA_037367405.1). Lineage (NCBI taxonomy): Eukaryota > Viridiplantae > Streptophyta > Magnoliopsida > Alismatales > Hydrocharitaceae > Ottelia > Ottelia alismoides. The sequence continues at coordinate 806,702 of JAZKJV010005542.1, read as the reverse complement.
TAGGGAGAGTAACCCCTCCTTGTCTGATTTTACTTGCTGAGAGTTGAGCAGCCCACACACTACGATAAAGCCACGCTTGACTTTCTTCATACTACTGATTCTAACGAAAATGATTAGCTATTCTCCAGTGAGGATTTTTGGGTAGCCGATAAATGGTCTAGACTTCCTTAGCAGAGTGGATGCTTTATGGGACATTGTGTAAGGCTCCATACTATAGTAAATCAGGTAACCAAAAACAACCTGTACTTACACTCATACTAGCTGGAAATATGCGTAACTAGTCGTAAGAACCCGAGCCAGTCTTCAGGGAGAATCATGCTCCTAACAGCTCGGTAACTCACTTTGTAAGATTGGATTATCACCAAAAATAAAATTTGACAAGATTAATGAGTAAGATTTCACGGTCATTACATTGTATTGAGTTGGTGAACAGGGGGTTTGTTTTATCATCCTACTTTTAGTTCAGATAAAATCTTCTGAAATCCCCAGATCAACATGATTGGAAGGAGGTTTCTTAGCTGCCTTTGGTAGCACTACTATCCAACACTCCTCCCAGTTCATCTAGGATGGCTTCAGAGAACTCAGACTCGCTCTCTGAACCCGAATTCTCCTCCACCCTATTCCCCCTCAACCATCCTTCTTCCACTCTTGTGGTACAATCAGACATGCCAACACAACTATATATTCATTTGACATGATATAATCTAAGGTCTTTTGCCTTTAAAAAGACCAGAGAGATGGCTAGTAATGACAGGACAAATGAGTAGTCTCATACTTCATCTTTTCTATTAGACTAGGCTGCCATTAACAACACACTACTAGATTCCCTAGAGACCATGCATAGACAGATTAGAGACTAGGGAGTTTTCATGTCATAGGTGAGGAGAGAGCTCAGACAGATGCGAGTTGGGAGAGAAGAGCCAGAAATACCAGACGATGGTGGAGAAATACCACACCAGGAGGCTCGAGAAGACAATAGACGCTAGGATGAGCCACAAGATCCTCAGAAACCAGCACACACCATGAGGTAGTTGCACAACACTGGTGAAACCATCACTCACCGATGGATACAGCTACCTGCCATCCTAGGAGACTTCCAGCTTTGAAATTGGATGATCCAACTACTACCCAAGTTCCATGTACATGCCATTGAGGAGCCCCATCTCCATCTGTAAGAATTCAAGATGATATGCAGCTCATCCACAACAGATTTGTGGATGAGGACACCATCAAGCTGATAGCCTTCCCATTCTCCTTGGTTGATAGAGAAGCCTACTTGGTAAAGCACATGGGGAGGGTTGTCACAACTGAAGGATATGGGAAGATCCTCAAGCACATCACAGAAGCGTGTGGATTGCATCGAATGTGATCGGGAGAGACTAGTCGCACTAGTGGCACGATGTAGTGGAATTTAAAAATTTTAAATGATGAAACACATGATACAAGAAAACTTATTAGATCGTTTCATCTAAACCACAAATAGGTACTAGGGTTACCTCTTGAAGCGTGGTTGCGATCGAGACTCTAAAACAAGAGACCTCCTATCTCAAATCCGATCCAAAGGAGGAGACGCTTGCGAGCACGTTGATGAGATGCATACTCCTTGCAATCCATGTTGATGATCCAAGCAGCGGATCTCCTGATCTCATCACATGACATTCAACATCTTCTTCACGAGCGAGGTGCACCGAAGGAGATGGAAATCCATGAGTATATGATCCAGCAACATAACGACAATGTTGCGGTGATGACGACTCTCTCTTGGGCTCTATGGTGGACGACCATAATGGGAGAGAGGGAGAGAACCTTTGGTGTGTAGAGAGAGAGGGATAGAGAGAGTTTATGTATTAATCATATATCTTGAAGAGCAAGGGGTGCCTCTTCTTATATAGTGTTTTGGGATCCGTGGATCTCAATGACAACACAAAATCAATGGATGAGATTGATTTTTGTTTCCTTCAATGGCCATGATTTTGTTGTGAAAACACAACAAGAACTAATTTAATTTAAATTAATATATATCGATAAATCAATATATTTAAATTCAAATTAAATAAATTAATTATCATTGGATATAATGTGAGATAAACCACATCCCCTTAAAAAGGGAAACATCCACTCACGAGATCTCACTATCTCATAAGATCTTATTATCGCATGAGATCTCATTACCTCGTGATATCTCCAAGATTTACAACAACATTTGTTGTAAATTATTTCACAAAATAATTCACAATTATCTTGTGAAATATTGCAATCATGTCATTGAAAAAATGTGAACACATTCACATCCCAAAACAAAATGTAAATTATATTTTCAATTAATCATCCAATGTGAATCCAATTCACACCAATAATTAATTAACAAATATTACTCTCAATATGCCCTCTCTAATATATTATAAATCACATTTATAAAATACCTAATTAATATGGATAGTATTATCCACATTATTCATATCCATGATAATTAAATCATATTTAATCATCTTGAATCTCTATTCTCATGTGCCCAAATAATAAGAATCACATTCACATTATTCACATCTTTGATAATTAAATCACATTTAATTATCTTAGATGTCTCTTCTTATATGGATAAATAATACGAATCAAATTCATATCATATTTTACGATTAAATCACATTTAATCATCCATATCTCAATGCTTGGATATATATAAATCAACAATGGAATCATTCTTGAACTCCTTCAAGGATAATGCGCTTTCTCCTGGATACTTGGAGATAAGGATAGGGCGATTGTATTATTCCATGTATAGTGACTTGGATATTGATATCACATCTCAAATACAGATCTTGCGGACCTCCTATAGATGCTTGATTAAATGAAGATCACCAATCTAATCTTCTCATTGCATCTGAATCACATTCAGATCAATGTCCAACATTTGGACCAAGATCAGATCACTTACCTACTGAGCGGAGTCACTAAAATCCAGACCCATTTCATCACTCCCTAGGAATGGAAGCGTCATAGTTATACAGTCGTTTATGATTACATCACCCTCAAGTATTCCTAATACCTGTACATCCTGGAAGATCTAGATTATACCCGAAGTTTTAGATCTCTTTTAGACTGTCTTCTTCAGGGTTTTATCATTAAGTTTTCTCATTTGATCATTAGGAGTTGGTATCAATCATATACTTTCCAAAAGCATATATCATACCCATGTGTTGATCATATACTTTCCAAAAGTATATATATAACCTATAAATTCAGTCAAGCTTCCAAAGCGAGACGACTGTGCATGGAATTTGATCTTCCCAATATCTCATGAGTGAGCTCATCTCTTCCGGTTCGGTAATGAACCTATATGATCCCTTTGAGAGATCGTATTACTCATATTCCCTTATATGCACACCAGCTCACCGGTATATAGACCTTGATTAGGCCATCAAGCTATCGGTCTACCAAATGTACATACTCAGTCATATAGAAACATATCTATCTCTGGTTAGAGGATGCGTGCCTATACCGTGATAGCATACGACATAGGTATTTGGTTATCTCGATCTTGTTAAGTCAACTCTTTGACCTAACTAATCTGACACCTCCGAATATCTATTCCTATGTAGAGGACCTGCATCAAGAGGTCGATCAGATATCAACCTTTAGAGATAAGGATTGCCATCACCTACTCAGGCTAGAGATCACATCTTAACAATCATTTGACGGTGCTTGATGAGTCCTCAATCTAACTCTTTAGATATTCATCCAAGCACCAGCCTCTATGATTCAATGATTGAATCAATAACTGTATGATCATTAAGATGGCCATGGTACTAACCCTAATTGCACTAAGGAACCTATTATGCAAATTAGTTATTCTTCATTTCAGATTAAGGAGTGAATTGCAATAACATTTATTGCGTAATGGCTCGTTGTGGACTCGCATGTCCAACAATCTCCCACTAGGCCAAAGAGCCATTAATGGGCTAATCATTAAACCCACACTCATGTGACAATCATAGGCTATTTAATATAGCCTGGTAAGCTGATCAGTCACTTTGTTACCGAGAGACTATTTCAAGTCCTTTTACGACACTTGCATATCCCTCAGTAACAATGCTCACATCCAATGCGAAAGCTGCATCTTATGCAAGCAATACTCAATATTGAGGCAGTCATAGTGTCTTTGACACTACAACTCAACAATCGTTATAGCCAGTGTGTTATTTCAATTATCCTCATCAGAATACTCTTATTCCCAGCGATCTCTATCTCTTAAGGTATCTGCAGTTAAGACCTTTTAGATCACTATCTATAAAGTCTAAGGTTCTTGACGAGACTTTGAGATCATTATCTCTAAGTCTTGTCATCTTTCAAGATATTGTTTTATTATTGCAACTAAGTTTTTTATCTCCATAGTAAGATTAACAACATTTTACTACTCCCATGTCTATTGTCTTTTCGTAAATATCTAGCACATACCAGTCTTCTAGCAACCAATGCACAAGGGCAAGCAGTTTTAGCATCATCAACACTAGATATGCTTTACCTTCATATTGGTCAGTACCAAATCTTTAAGGGAAAGGAGCCTTCCTTGGATAGAATATATCCAGGATGTACCAATAATGTGACAATCACAATTCTCTCTCTTCTCTTTGCTTCTAAACAACTTCAGAACTAAGATCTAAGAGGTATCCTTGAGATCATATCTCAAGGTATGAAATAGCCAGATCATAAAACACTTATTATCATCATTATCTCATTGCAAATGATTAAGATATTATCTACATTTAGCACGATGAACACATTGGTACTCCCACTAAGGTTCACATGGTTCATCAAGATTCTATTTGAAATCATAACATTTATAATTCCATCAAATCTTATGTTCCAACTACAAGAAGCTTATTTGAGTCCATAGATGGAGTTATTCAACTTGCACACCTTGCTTTCCTCAACCATGAAGCCATGGGTCCACTACTTATGAATATCCTTGGAGAGGTTTTCATAGAGGAATGCAATCTTGACTTCCATTTCGAAGATGTCAAAGTCAAGTTGTGAAGCTATAGTTAGAAATATTCTGATGGGTTTAAGCATGGTCACTGAAGAAGAAGTCTCATCACAAGCGATGTCCTCTCTTCGTGTGTATCTTGTAGATACGAGCCATGCTTTGAAAGTTTTTACCTTCTCATCAGATTCCCTCTTTATCTTGAAGATCCATTTACGTATTAACGGGTTTTACCCTTATAGGTGGATCCTAGAGGGTCCATATACAACACTTGTATATGAAGTCTACATTTAGACTTTACTGGTAACATCCATCTCTCCATGTCATGATCTTCAGAAGCTTCATCATATGAAGTCAGATCATTGTCAGGCTTATCTACCACATGGAATTCATCTTCAAACTCATTTAAAGAGGTATTTGTGTTTCATCTTTAGTTTTCTTTTTAGTTTTTGACTTAAGGAGCCTCATTATCTTCTCAAGATTCAATGAGTTCCTTCACTTCATTTTCATCTTGATCTCAAGAAAGTCATCATCTTAGAATCATAATCTTAGAGATGAAATTCTTTAAGAATCTCAAGGTCATAAAGTAGGCATCCAATACCATTCTTTAAATTCCCAATGAAGTAGCACCCTCTGGTGCTAGATTCTAGCTTACTTGCATGGAACCTTATTAAGGATATATATTGTAGTCTCTACTACATATATACCTTGGAAACTAATAGATAACTATGCTAAGATTAATCAGTTATCAAATCATATCACACATCATCTAATTATATCTCCCTACAACTCCATTGAGTCTAGGTGTATTAGGAGAAATGAGATAGGAATGATATTCCTATCTCCATAAGTTATTACTTGAATTCATCTAATAGGTACTTGCTACCTAGGTTAGATCAAATTCATTTTATCTTCCTTCAAACTTTGGTTCTAAACCAAAATTGTGAAATCTTTGAACATTTCGAAGGTTTCTAAGGTGAAACGAGGGAATCTTATGTCACAAATAATCATCGAATGATATCACATATCATCAATGTTTATTATGATACAGATGATCCACATACATCAATATGTATAAGATATTGAATATCATGGCATCTTACACAATTCTCAGAGAAGAGTGTATTAAACATATTTACTTCGAATACAATATTCACAAGTATGTAAGATTTGAACCTTTAGACAATCTAAAGTTCAATATCTCACTAGTATATCAATCATATAAATAGACATATGTCCAAGACTAGATGCCAGATCATTGTCAAATGATCTTCATCCTCCTATTGATCTATTAAGGTTTAATTTTCAATATTAGAAATGTTAATGAAACTTTCATTTATATTCTAATTTAGTAGAGTCCACTATCATAACTCTTTATGATAAGTTTATTCCATAATACATGTTCATCTCCTACAATGAATGTATTCTAATATCTAGGTCATAGAGACATTATCTAAGACCAAGAGCTCTCCCACTGAAAATATGAAGTCTATCTATCCTGTGGAGATTGTTGCAACAATTGTATCAGTTCCCATATAGATGACTATTAATCCTTAAGATCAAATTTAATAATCTTCTACAACATATGCAACAATTGTAAGTGTCATTATAAGAATGAGATATAATTATTAGACTTTAATATTATAGTATAAGAAAGTCAATTTCAATGATTAAATATACATTATTTCGATGCACTATCCGAGTCCTTCTCTAAGGATCCTAGATAGTCCAGATAGGCATACTATCAATATATCGGTTTATTGCAGTATTTGTATTCATCCAATTCTTTGGATGTCATATGGAAGCCACAGAAGTATAGTCAACTCTTTGACTCTCCTTCTTACTTGGGTCATACCCATGCTTCCACTGCGCTCCCATTATCTATAAACAACCATTGCTTAAGACAAATGTTCTCTTATGTTGAACTCAAAAGATTTCAATGTAAGAGTATTTCAACATTTATACATGCTTCATTTAATTCATACAATACAAGTATTATGAAGATGCATGAGTGAATTGAGTATAAACAATAGAATGATGGCATTCATCATATCTACATTCATCTAAATTCTTAAATAATTTGATCCAAGCATGTATTCAAACATTTTGAATACATCATCTCCTTATAGAGCTATCGTTCTGCATAATGCAGTGAACCATGTCATTCATGATTAAATGTTGAGAGCACATATGTATGTCGAAACATCTTCTTTGATTTTATAAGGTTTAAGTTGACAATTATCATCGACATGTCACTTTCAAAGTACACTTGATAAGGGATTAAGACTATAGAGACATACAAACCCTGAGGTAATTTCTTATTGTCTTATTTAATTGTCACTCCTCATTTTTATGAGGAAACTGTCATATTACAACCACATACATTCTGTTTCCAATTGCAAGGATAATATCTTGATCATGAATTCAATTCATGATATTACACTGGTTATTATTGAGTATAGCTTTGAGTGGGTTTAATTAGGATTATCTGAAATAAGATATTTGCATAAATATATATATACATATACATATATACATATTTTACTTTGATTTAGGAATTTTTATATCAAAGTGGTCTTGCTTTATCAACATTGAAAGTTCATTCTCTTAATCACTTTCAATGTAAGAGATATTCTTACCATTATATCTCTAGCAAGATCTAGGATCTCCTTTCCTATCTTTGTTGCATCCCAATAATATGAGAAACTACAACTCCGATAAAAAGAAGCGGGTACTCATTCCGCCTTGCAAGTCCAGCTTGCATTTACCAATTCGGTCTTTAACATCCGAGCCCACCACCCCTAAGATGATGTTGACCCGTTGTTAATTGAACCAACCGTCAACAGGAATGGAACTCACTATGCGCAATCCAATATCGCCCCAATAATACGAGGAACTGATACTAGGGTCACTACGCATAAGACCTTACTCTTTCGAGAAGCAAAGAGCCCGATCCAGATGCGCTTGCATGCAGGAGCTGTTACTTTAGACAGGTGTCTCCTACACACAATCCCTGGCGACGGAACCCTTCGCCTTGATGAGAGACCATAGATGTCAGGTATGTGATCCTCCACCTCATATTCAAATTTAATTAATTATCATGAATCACATTCATATAATTAATTCTTATAACGGAAAATACATCTATCATAATAGAGTGTATTAATTGGATATAATTACTTTAATCTCATTAAATCAATTATCAATCCAATTCAATCAACAAACTTGATTGTTACTTGAAGTAGTGGTATTATCTCAAAGTACGTATTATTCAAATTTTAATAATTAGAAAATACACCATATATCAAGCATCATTCGTTCCCTACCCGTTGTCATGTCCAGAACCGACGGGAGTGGGACAGACCACACACAGTGCAACCTGCTACCCCAACACTCCCCAACTCGGCACCATATCCGCCTCGGGAAAAAAAGAATGCTGAGTCAATCACTTTATACTTGAGATGTTCATCATTTTTTCAACCAAAATTATATCGTATAGTAATAATCAAAACAGTTTGATTATAAAGACATTTTCTAGACAAATTCCCAAAACCTATTCAAGTGACAAGTTTGATGAAGGTGTATCAAGTAACCAATTGGTGATCTAGATCTAATCTAATCATTCATTGGTTGAGGCAATGTCATTTAAGAGAAAAAATATTATTCTAATCTTTCCCGAATATTATTTATAATTATTTTAAGAAATTAACCATTAATTTCACAAGTTACTTAAATGACAATCACAAGTTTCATGGTTGAGTATGTAATTTTCAGCAGTGACCCATACTCACTAAAATTAATATATCTCATTCAATTCAAATCGAAATTAAGCAAAATAAATTTTTAGAGTTCGATAGTTTGATTTAAAATAGAAACTATGTGATTAGAATGCATTTCCAGGCATTTTAGAACAATAATTAACATCTTAATCACGTCACTAACCGCCATCCCCGAAACAGTGGACATATCGTCATTAAAACGATAATATCTTGAGCAAACGAAATCCAAATTACACAAACCCAAATTCCACATTTTCCTTGTTTAATGGGGAACATAATAAAATTCATGTTTAAACATTTTAAGCGGGGCCGAAAATATCACAAAATAGGGCTGCGAAAATTGAAATGCGACAAAAATTTTCACGAACCCCAACGAGCCCAAGCGTGTGGATCGCATCGAATGCGATCGGGAGCATAGTTGCTCGATGCAGCAGAATTTAAAAATTTTAAACGATGAAACCACATGATTTAAGAATACTTCTTGGACCATTTCATCTAAACCACAAATAGGTACTAGGGTTATCTCTTGAAGCGTGATTGCGATCGAGTCTCTAAACCAAGAGACCTCCAGACTCATGTCCGATCCAACGGAGGTGACGCTTGCCAGCACGTTGATGAGAAGCATACTCCTCGCAATCCATGTTGATGATCCAAGCAACGGATCTCCTGATCCCCTCACACGAGATCCAACATCTTCTTCATGAGCAAGGCACACCGAAGGAGATGGAGATCCATGAGTAGATGATCCGGCAACATAACGACGATGCTGCGGCGATGACGACTCTCTCTTGGGCTCCATGGTGGACGAACACAATGGGAGAGAGAGGGAGAGCACCTTTGGCGTGTAGAGAGAGAGAGCTTATGGATTAATCATATATCTTGAAGAGCAAGGGGTGCCTCATCTTAAATAGTGTTTTGAGATCCATGGATCTCAATCCATGGACAACACAAAATCAATGGATGAGATTGATTTGTGTTTCTTTCAATGGCCATGATTTTGTGGTGAAAACATAACAACAATTAATTTAACTTAAATTAATATATATCAATAAATTAATATATTTAAATTCAAATTAAATCAATTAATTATCATTGGAGATAATGTAGAGATAAACCACATCCCCTTAAAAAGGGGGGACGTCCACTCATGAGATCTCACTATCTCATGAGATCTCATTATCTCATGAGATCTCATTACCTCATGATATCTCCAAGATTTACAACAACATTTGTTGTAAATTATTTCACAAAAATAATTCACAATTATCTTGTGAAATATTGCAATCATGCCATTGGAAAAATGTGAACACATTCACATCCCCAAACAAAATGTAAATTATATTTTCAATTAATCATCCAATGTGAATCAAATTCACATCAATAATTAACCAACAAATATTAATCACAATATACCCTCTCCAATATATTATAAATCACATTTATAATAACCTGATTAATATGGATAGTATTATCCACATTATTTATATCCATGAAAATTAAATCATATTTAATCATCTTGAATCTCTATTCTCATGTTCCTAAATAATATGGATCACATTCACATTATTCACATCTTTGATAATTAAATCACATTTAATTATCTTAGATAGCTCTTTTTATATGGATAAATAATACGAATCAATTTCATATCATATTTTACTATTAAATCACATTTAATCATCCATATCTCAATGCTTGGATATATATAAATCAATAATGGAATCATTCTTGAACTCCTTCAAGGATAATGCGCTTTCTCCTGGATACTTGGAGATAAGGACAGGGTGATTGTATTGTTCCACGTATAGTTACTTGGATATTGAGATCACATCTCAAATTCAGATCTTGTGGGCCTCCTATATATGCTTGATTAAATCAAGACCACCAATCTAATCTTCTCATTGCATCTGAATCATATTCAGATCAATGTCCAACATTTGGACCAAGATCAGATCACTTCTCTATTGAGAGGAGTCACTAAAAGCCAGACCCGTTTCATCACTCCCTAGGAATGGAAGCGTCATGGTTATACAATCATTTATGATCACATCACATGCAGGTATTCCTAATACCTCTACATCCTACATACTGGAAGACCTAGATTAAACCCGAAATTTTTTAGATCTCTTTTAGACTATCTCCTTATGGGGTTTATCATTAAGTTTTCTCATTCGACCATTGGGAGTTGGTATCGATCATATACTTTCCAAACGCATATATCATACCATGGTGTTAATCATATACTTTCCAAAAGAATATATCGAACCTATAAATTCAGTCAAGCTTCCAAAGCGATACGACCGTGCACGGAATATGAATCCCAATATCTCATGAGTGAGCTCATGTCTTTCGGTTCAGTAAATGAACCTGTATGATCCCTTTAAGAGATCATATTACTCATATGCCCTTATGTGCACACCAGCTCGCCCGTATATAGACCTTGATTAGGCCATCAACGTATCGGTCTACCAAATGTACATACTCAGTCATATAATAACACATCTGTCTCTGGTCAGAGGATGCCTTCCTATACCATGACAGCATACGACAAAGGTTTTTGGTTACCTCGATCTCGTTAAGTCAACTCTTTAACCTAACTAATCTGACACCTCCGAATATCTATTCCTATGCAGAGGACCTGCATCAAGAGGTTGGTCAGATATCATCCTTTAGAGACAAGGATTGCCATCTCCTACTCAGGTTGGAGATCACATCTTAATAATCATTTGACAGTGCTTGATGAGTCCTCATTCTAACTCTTTAGATATTCATCCCAGCACCAGCCTCTATAATTCAATAATTGAATCAATAGTTGTATGATCATTAAGATGGACATGGTACATAACCATAATTGTACTAAAAGACCTATTATACAAATTAGTTATTCCTCATTTCAGATTAAGGAGTGAGTTGCAATAATATTTATTGCATAATGGCTCGTCGTGGGCTCGCATGTCCAACAACCACTTGGAAGCTGCTCCGGACCGAACTATATAAACATGTATTTTCTGCTCAGTCGGACCAATGCAGCTAGTGTCATGATTAACAACTTCACCATGATCCCTAATGAGCAATTACAAGAAGCATGGGATCGATTCTGAGAGCTCATCGCCCACCATAAGTCCAGCAAGCCCAACCTCATCTAGAGTTTCTTCTATGGGCTGACACTTGAGCTGCAGGGGATTGTGAACGTCTCGTGTGGAAGTTCATATTTTGACATGGATGAAGATCAGTTCTGGGTCATTTAAGAGGAGATGGATGAAAACTACACTGTGATGTCCATGACTTAGGTCTATACTTAGGGGAAGCCTCCCGCAGGTGATTCATATCAAAGGATAGCATGTATTAAGGCCGGTCCTTCTTCCTCTTATGAGACAGAAATACTAGCAGAGTCTTTAATTGCCGATATGGGAATCATCAGCTAGAAGTTGGATCAGATGGATATTATTGAGAAGAAGATGTGCCACTGACTTCCCAAGCTCAATAAGATTGATGAGATGGATCAAACTCTTAGTGACATGAAGACCAAGACCATGTGTCTCCAAGAGGTAGAGACGGCTTCTCAAGCACATTCTAGGTCACATACTGATTCATGGAGTAGTTCATTTCAACCCTTCCCTTTGTACTGTCAGTTCCATCACATTCAGGTGGAGCCGATCCAGTCAATCCCGCTTTACCAATTACCACCACCCCTTCCTCAGATTCTTAATTTGTGGTGTATCAGCTGAATCAGCTCTTGGCATCCCTTTCCCTGCTAGTTTGTGAGAAGCAGGAGCTGTTGACAGAAGTCAACGGGATTTGGTACTCCCAGTACCATCCCCAACCTGGGATCCATCGTGACCACCCAAGCTTCATATGGACGACTGGAGGTGCTCAATCCTATCACCATCCTTCATCACAAACATGGTAGGGCGCCCAACCACAACAACCCCAGTATTCCTAGAAGTAGCAGCATGGTCCTCGACCCTCATACTAGGGTCAACAGTGGAGGCAGCAACAACCTCATCAGCAATACCCCCATCCTCTTCCTCACTCATACCAATAACACAAGCAAAGTCAACCTCATTTACAACGGGCCAACCCGTCCGGTCCTCATTTACATTCGTATGAGAGCCTGACCCTTAATGATCTCACCGACATGCTGTCCGAGTAGCAAGCTACCTTGCAGTGAGAGATGGACGAGTTCTGACAGTAGATGAGGGAAATAATCAAGGGCAAGGATGCCATACCTGCATAGATTGAACCTAACCCAAACAATATGAAGAGTAAGCATGAGCAGGTATAGACTACAGAGACCTCCTATCATGGTGACAATCTGGATGACATTCATTATTTATTTGATGCTGATTTTGTGACACTTAGGAGCGGTAGGAAGCCAAACGACGGCAACTCGTCTAGGAGACACTACGATACAGATTCTAGGGTGCTAGATGGAGTCAAGAGTGGTACTAATGCCTCTAAAGATGATGATGGTGGTGGTGTTGAAGCCACCAAGGATGATTATCCAGATGATGGTGTTGATGTTGTTGTATCCCCAATTGCAGACAGTCGTACTGAATCCACCAGATTACCAGATGATAGGTCAGAGCGCATTATTGATGCTGCAAGTTCAGATGTTGTCGATCATACTGATGCCACCAAGAGCCAGACAATTATTTTGTCCTCTCCTTTACCTGAGGATATTTTTACAAAATAAAAAAATGGAAAAACTTCAATAATAAAAAATACGAATAAAGGAAAGGTTTATGTATCTCTTTTGAATCCATCCATTGATATTGATTATGTTTGCATGGATTCCATCACTATGCCTGCACGGAAACCCACTCCTCTACCTCATTCTTCTGAGGAGGGTCCCTCTATCCCCTTCCCTCAAGCACTTCTCTAAGGGAAGGTCCCTAAAACAGAAAATTCCAAAAAAAGACAACACATAGAGTTCAATGAGCAGATCTAGACATATTTCAGATCCAGCTGACTTTTCAGGAGGCACTTTAGCATATCCATCTTTTCCAAAAGAACCTCAGAGAGAAGACCCCAATCTGTAGGAAGAAGAGGTGAAATCACAATGCAGAAATTCACGTGCTCACTCATGCTACTTGCTTCACCATCCAGAACTGATTGCCAGCCAAGGGACCTAATGTAGGAGCCCTTTCTGTCAGATGACACATTCATGAGAATCGGTTCGATCGGACTCTATTAGACAACAGTTCATCGATTAACCTCCTCCGGTTGTCTTCCTTGACCAATTCGAGTTTGGCCCTCTTAGATAGAGAAGGGCATCTCTCCAGTTTGTAGATAGATATGTCTAAGAGGCCAATGGGGTTACTAAAGGATGTTGTCATCACAATTCAGGGCATGGAATTCCTCGTGGACTTCGTTGTGTTGGACATGAAGATCCTTGAATGCATGATCAATACCCCCATCATTTTAGGATGATCCTTCTTGGACACATCCAAGGCAGTGCCCGATCATGATAGCAAGAAGGTATCTTTTGATGTCGAGGGTGAGAGTATATAAATAGAGACGACTAAGGATATCAGAGCCATAGATTCAGCTTGCTCAGAGCAAATTTTAAAATAGATGACAAACTCAGAGCTAGACATCCACCAGGAGTGTGATTTTGTGATTACAGATGATGAAGCCATTTGGATAGATCCGATTTCACGAGCTCTTGTCACATATTCAGATACTACAGAGCCACAAATGACAATAGATGAGAGTTCGGAGAGCGTACGCGTGGAACATGACCCCTTAGAGGCTGATTATTGTGACTTGGGTAGCGAAGCAGAATATATTTCTTGTGATTCAGATTCTTATCCCTCGGGCTCATACACCGATTTTGATTGGCAGGACTTTGATGATTATTTATCGTGTCTGATCTCCATAGATCCTATAACCAGTATAGTTGATAGACACACCAATAGTACCGTCTTCTCAGATTTACTGATCCAGCAAGAGTTCTCACATGCATATTTGGTCACCTTCACTCAGACTTTTCATAGATCGGATCCTCCAGCTCCCACATGTCCATAGCTGAAGACCTTGATGCAAAGCATGATGTATAGATTCCTTGAGGGTAAGCCAGAGGTGTTACCATTCATTATCTCTGTAGATTTGATTGAAGACCAAGAATATCATTTGATGGAGGTTGTTGAAAGAAACTGCAAGGCAATAAGATGGACTGTAGCTGATCTCCAAGGGATAAGTCCGACTCTATGCTCCCACCACATATATCTTGAAGATGACGCCAATACATCATGTAAGTTCCAATGTAGGCTGAATCTGAATCTTCAAGATGTAGTCATGAAGGACATATATAAGTGGTGGAGCGTCAATTTTATCTACCCCATCTTCGACTCCAAATGGGTTAGTACGTTACATGTGGTACCCAAGTAGACATGTATCACCATAGTTTGAATGAGTCTTGAGAGGAGATAGCTGCCCGAGTACCCACTTCTTGAAGGGTCTGTATGGACTACAGATGATTGAATCAAGCCACTAAGAAGCATTATTTCCCACTACCATTTATTGATCAGATTATTGAGAGGCTAGCTGGGAAGAGTCATTATTGTTTTATTGATGGGTACTCGAGATACAATCAAGTGGCCATAGCACCCGAAGTCTAGGAGAAAATGATGTTCACATATTCATTTAGAATGTATGCATTTAGACGGATTCCCTTTGGATTATGTAATGCCCCGGCTACATTCCAAAGGTGCATGCTTTCCATCTTCTAGGACATGGTGGGCAACTCTTTAAAGGTCTTCATGGATGACTTTTTAGTTTACGGTGATGGCTTTGTTGCTTGTCTTGCTTGCCTAGACCGATTTATTCAGTGCTGCATTGAGGTCTGCCTTGTTTTATCTTGGGAGAAGAGTCATTTCATGATGACTCAAGGGACGGTCCTTGGTCGCATCATCTCCAGGCATGAATGTTGATCTGACCAAGGTGGATATCATCAAGAATCTCACTCCACCATCAATCTGAGACGGCTGCGGTCTTTTCTGGGGCATGTTAGATTTTACCAACAGTTCATATCGGACTTCAATCGAATTGCATGGCCATTGACTGATTTGCTTGTGATAGACACCGAGTTCCTTGTAGATGATAAGTGTCTTTCTTCTTTTGATACTCTCAAGAATTCAGTTATTCAGGCTCCTATCCTTTAGCCACTCGATTGGTATCTCCCATTCGAGATCATGTCGGATGCTTCTGATTTTACCGTAGGGGCTGTGCTCAGACAGAGGAGGGATAATGTTTCATTTTCCATTCACTATGTTAGTCTGACTTTGAATGTCGCTCAACAAAACTACACTGTGATTGAGAAAGAGATGCTAGATGTAGTATTTGCGATGGATAAGTTTCGATCTCATATTCTATGATCTAGAGTGACTATCTATATTGATCACACCGCCATCCGATACCTCATGTCCAAGAAGGATGCCAAAGTAGGATTGACGAGATGGATACTTCTACTCCAAGTGTTTTATACTGAGATTAGGGATAAACCTGGAGTTAAGAATGCGGTGGCAGATCAACTCTCTCGATTAGAGCATTTTGAGGATTCTAATATGACAACACTTATCACTGAGACTTTCCTAGACGAGGCGATTCTTGCTATCACCTAGCTCCCATGGTACGCTGACATTGTGAACTATCTTGTTGCCAAGAAAATTCCACAAGGTTGGTCCAGGAAGCGACTTGAGACCTTCCTCGCAAAGGCTGAGTCGTACCATTGAGAGGATCCCACCCTTTATCACGAAGGAGGGGATAGTGTATGATGTCAATGTATTACTCAGGAGGAGCACCATAGCGTCCTCGCCTACTACCACAAGCTTAAGGTAGGAGGACTTCACTTTGGGAGACAGACAACACAAAAGGTTCTCCAATCTGGCCTTTGTGGCCTACCCTCTTCAAGGATTAACATGAGTTTATGAAGAGATGTACTGACTGTCAGAGGATGGGCACTTGTGGACAGAGAGATATGATGCCAATGCATCCCATTCACTTTTGTGAGGTTTTTGACGCATGGGGCATCGATTTCATGAGTCCATTCCCTAAAAGATAGGGATTTGAGTACATTTTGTTAACTGTGGATTATGTGAGTTATTAGGTTGAGACCATCCCCGCCCGAGCCGCAGATGCAAAGACCGTCTGCAAATTTTTGAGGAAGGATATTACTTCACAATTTGGTGTACCTAGAGTATTGATTTATGATCGGGTACTCATTTTATCAATGACAAGGTAAGTGCCTTTGCTAATGAATTTAGCATTGACCATAGAGTTGTCGCATCAGACCATCCACATATGAATGGTCTTGCTAAGGCTTCAAATAGGGAGATTAAGACTATTCTGCATAAGGTTGTCCGTCCAGACTGAAAGGATTGGTCACAACTTTTAGACTCGGTCTTGTTCGCCTATATGACCTCCTTCAAGACGCTTTTGGGAACATCTCCTTTCTAACTCATTTATGGTAAGCCATGCCACTTATATGTGGAGATCAAACCCAAGTCACTTTGGGAAGTTACTGAGTTATTATTGGATCCTAAGAGTATAGGAGATCCGAGGAGTGCAGAATTGGTAGCCTTGGAGGAGTTGAGTGATACATCCTTCTCAAGTAGCTAACAATATGAGGACAAAGTGAAGATATGGCATGATTTTCACATCAGCCAGGCTATTTGATTCTCGCTTGAGATCATTTCCATGGAAATTACATAGTAAATGGAAGGGACCATACTTGGTCATAAAGATGCTTGACAGTGGTAGCATTAACATATTTGAGTTGTCTTCGGAGTCCACCTTTCGAGTCAACGATCAACATCTGAAGCCATATCTTGATCATGATCTTGACAATTGATGTTGCCCCTATTCGTTTTGTATGAGAAGTGTTCCTTGACTCACATCATTTACATCTCATACCTGATTTTTTATCTCCACTCCACAACTGTATAGATACATATTGTCTATATCACTCATTCATTTTGTGTAATACCCCAGATACATCTTATGATTTTGCTATACTTAGTATGCACTATATCCTAAGTATAGAGGGGGTACTTGACCTGTGATTATTAATTTTCCCATTACCCCTATTTTTGCTGCCTATACTCAGGGATATTTTACCTTAAGTATATGGGAGGTAATGTTTGAACATTCTACCCCTCGGTTTTCCCCTTTTATGTATAGTTTTCTATACTTAGGAGTACTTGATCTTAAGTATAGGGGGAATCACCGACTTTTGTTGGTTCAATTTATTCATTATTTTGAGTCATTGTGGTATAATATTCTTTTCACTTCTCTAATAAACACAAGTTATGTCTTCCGTCATCGCTCTCTTATCACTCTAAGGACATTGTTTGAGCTACGTATAGGGAGGTATCGTATATATTGTATACATATTAGCCATAACTCTTACTTTGAGTGGGTAAATAACATGACTATTATTTATAAAATTGGAATAAAAATATTTTGAAAAATGTCTTCAAATTGTCTGTAAAATCTTTGTAAAAATTATTTTATAAAAATTTTGTAAAATGTTTTTTAAAATTATTTATTTAAAAAAATATTTTTATATTATTTTCTGTATCAAAATTAGGTATACTGTACAATTTATAAAATTGTATGAAAATAAAATATTTGCAAAACAGTTTGTAAATGTTTGTAACAATAATTTTAAAAAACCTTTTGGAAAATGTTTACAAAATTGCTTTATAAAATGGAAAATAATTATGGGGTACGAAAACCACTTGTGTGTGTTTATATGTGTGTGTGTGTGTGTATTAAATCTACTCCAAAATTCTTTTAGTATTCTTAATAAAGTCGGTACAAGATCATGTAAATAAAATCCACTTATATATAAAACTCGTAACATATACCTCTTTGTAAATATGTATATATCTTAGTGAAATCTTTTATTTATTTTTAAAAAATACCTAAAATTTTGAAAATAAAAAATTCCATAAAAATTTGCATAGTTTGAAAAATTCCCTCCAAAAAGAGTTTTTTTGTAAATATTTGCATGTTCATTCTCCCGCATCATGGTTAACATTTAAATTAGTCTGGAATAAATTTGAAGATTGGAGCTTGGTTAAGACCTTAATCCACTTAACTTCAGAGGGACCTTATAGGATTTGGGGTTAAGACTTTTCAGGTCCATAACGACTTAATTCTTTGAGTCCACTAGGCTATGTTCACTTGTCATGTTGATTAGCCTAAGTTGAACACTTAACAATGTACACATAATTCGCAAAGATAATTATGTGACTTGGACACACACCTTACGCGTAGCTAAACACGGATGAGGCGGTGAGGAGGCAAAATCCTTTGGCTTGGAGTAGCATACGGGGTAGTATAGCTAGCCGAAACCTCCCATCCTCCCCTAGAGAGGGATGTGCACCTCAACCTGGTCTAGTAGCATTGAGGTCTAACGACATGATGCTATGGGTTGCAATAATAATTCAAAAGAGGGATAGTCTACTGGCTTAAGAAGAAAAACTCCTTATGTGCATATTGCACCTTGGAGATATGTTGTATATATGTAAAAAATATGCAAAAATACAAAAACACCAAAAAAGGGGACATGCCTAATTGAAAATAAAATGCATGTTGGAGTATATATAGTGAATAGGAAAAGCTTATGTATTTCATAGTCTCATCTCAAGAAAGCTTGCAGTTGGAGACTTAGCTATACTGGTTAAGCTCCATAGGATACGTGGCTACACTAGTCATGGTCCATTCTCCCTATTCCCCCTTCTTGAGCTGGTTGTACTTGAATTGAGAAGGGAATACCCTGCTCCCCGAGGAAAGAGTTTTTGGACTGGGGGATTAGAGTTACCTTATTGAGCGATGTTGTGTCTTTGCCATTTTTGAGATGGGGAGCTACATATCACTTACACAGTACAAGGAAAGATTCATAGTCATTAGAGTTCGTGTATGTAGACTTGTTTTGACTTGGTTGTTAAGGAGACCTGAACATAGAATGGTGGAACTTGAAGGATGTCAAGTCTTAAACCTGTTTCCCAATAAGGTTCCTTCAAACTAATAATCCAAAGGTCTGACTAAGCTCCATACTCCAATTTTATGAAGGTAAGTTTAATAATCAACTTTGATTCCTTCTTTTCTTTACTTTTATTTTCGATTTCACTTCTTTTTCAAATAAGTGTTTGGTAAGGGACTAGGAAATGTAAAGTATAGGAGGACGATGAATCTGTGATTCTTGTTCTTTATCTTTTATTTTATCTTTATCTTTTAGCAAAAATATCTATAAATAGGTGTAAATACAATAAATTATTACTATGCATGCCATTGTTAATATAACATAATTAACACATATTTTCCAAAAATAAAAGATTAACGAGAAATGAAAAATAAAGAAGGATGCAATTATGATATAAGTACAGATTAACACAAACCCAAAGAGAAGGTCAATCATTGACCTGATCGACAACGAATAAAGTAAGGGGAGATAGGGTCCTTGTATGTTCTTCACTATGTGTTCTATGTACCTACTATTTCCTATATTTTTTCATCAATTAAAAAAACCCATCAAATTATTTTCTTAATACAAGTTTTATATTAAAATGTTTTTTAAATAATAAAAATACTTGTGTAATAAATTATTGTACATAATACCAATAAAACCACTCATCCAAAAGCCACACAACAAGAACTTAAAAGATCAATTATGGCTCCATATGAACTCATATTTTTCCAAAATAATCTTTATTGGAATATACATTAAATTATCTTTGAAAGGAGGATGGTTTCATAAATGTTTGAGTTATGAGATAAAAATTGACTTTTTGGGTGCCTTGTATAGTTGTAACTATGTATATTTAATTATATAATTTATAATTTATGAATATTGTTATTTTAAACACATATACATATTCCAAATAATGAAAAAAAATTAGAAAATAAAAAATTCCAAAGTTCATTGTACAAAAGCCATATATGCGTATATTATATATAATACTCATTTAATACCTTTATTTACATTGTAAAAATCAAATATAAATAATTTTATACTTATAATTTTTTAAATAAATAAAATATATATATATATGTGTAAAAATAATAAAATAAAAATAAAAGGATAAATTACATAAGTATATTATACATATACATAGTACCCTATACTGTATATTATGTATATAATTTAATAAAAAAATAAAAATCGTAGGAATATAGTTCGAAAAATAATAAACTTTTTTCATTTTTACCACTTTTTTTAATTCATTTATAATTTTATTTTAATTATTCTTTGATTTATTGACCTAGAATTTTTGATTGGCTGGCTCGGGTCCGTCGACCTAGGTCAACCTTCTCCTCCACCAGACCAGATCTGACTTCCCTTGTCGCCATACCTATTTCTCTACATTTTACCGATCAGGTCTGACCACCATTTGCATTGCTTCAATGCCCGATTCATCTCCTAGGATCCGTGATCCGTACGGATCCCTAGGAAGTGCCGGATCCTCTAAGGGTTTCGACGCTCCTTCAATCTTTCCAGACCCTAGAGGAGTCCTATAAATGCTTGCCTCCATCACCCGTGCTCAATAGCTCATGCCTTGCCACCTATTTCCTCCCTAGACATCTCCAACAAATTTATAGTCTTCGGGGGAGCCTTTTGGAATATAGTTTGGTGGTCGATTGGCCTTCGCTCAAGACGTGGCCAGAGCTCCTCTACCACGTTCAACCTCCTCCTCCTCCTCCCGCACCGGAGTCGAGGCCAAAATCTTGTCTTCCACCTCGCATGATGTTGCTAAGTCCAACAGAAGCTTCAGGTATCACTTGTGTCCCATGTATTTCCCTTCTCATTCCAATTCTGTTTCTTAGCTCCACCGCCAGTTCACTTGCTCCGATTAGCTGGTCGCAGCCCCGTTCCATCCATCGACCCACTCTTATCACACCCCCTGTTTTCCCTCCATCTTCCAGTGCAATCTATCATGATCACCGAAGAAGGATTAGGACAAGTTTCCTCCTTTGCATTGGCCGGGAACCAGAGCTTCATTCCCTCGATGCTTCTCTTCACATTTACATGTAATAACCTGATCGGAGAAACACCTCTAAGTTCCTTTATCCTTTGAAGGTGCTGGTTCATGCGAGGAGGTGCAATATGAGCTCTAGTTGAGGTGGCGGAGCACCTCCAGGTGCACCAACCCCGCAAGGACTATCCAGCCGTCCATTTTCTCATCGGAGCCATCCATTAGACACGGAGTGTCCCTATGAAGGTGATGAGCTTCATCGCGAGTTCATCAGACCCGTGGATCATTTACGAACGACAGAAGCTCATCGGGCTTCAGTTCCTCCAACATCCTCCTTTGTTGTTGGATCACCCTTCTTTTGCCAGATCTGATCCGAACTATTCTCCCGCAACCAACTAGTAACGGTCAGATCAGATCCCCAGTACATCTGAGTCACACGTCATTGCTATATTTTTCAATCGTCAGATCTGTACTGGCGTAGCAGATCTGAGCAATATGGTCCTGACATCCTCTCATCGTCAGATCTTTTTGCAGAACTCCATCAAACAGTCAAACGTCTCACATGCGTCGAGGGTATATTTCCCTTTTTCCCTTAGATATCATTTTATTGCATTTTAGTCTAATAATTATAAATTGTAGTTAAGAACTTTTGTTGTAAGGATGTTGTTTTTTTATGTTTGCATTTATTCCATATGGGTTGTAGTCACGTGTAGTATCACATGCCTTTGTGAGATATTTGCAGTATTTTTCTTGAGCTTCTTGTCTGTTATGAAATGAACTTATTGTTTTAAAATTGCATATATATACCACCACTTGTGAGTCTGTTTCACATGTCGCACATGCGTTTTGTGGACAACTTGCATAGAGCCCCCCAGACTTTTAATACTTGCTTTCCATAAAGACCTAGAACTTAAGGTAATTACAAGCTTTATTAATTGGAATAAATAAGAAACTAACTCAAAAATTTGCCTAAAAAAACTTGTAGTTTTTGATTGCATGTAGTATTTATGGTGATTTTTTCTTGTTGATTTTCGTACATTTTCTGTTATTAAAAATTTAAAAGTACCCTAAAAAGTCCCAGTTTATTTTGGAAAATACATAAAAATTCGAAAAATAAATTAAAATTCTATAAAAATTACTGTGGTTGCCTTTTATTCTCTATTAACTTCTATATAAGTTTTTTGAAAAATACTTTATAAATAAATAAAAATTTTGTAAAATACTAAAAAAATTATAAAATTTATATAAAATCAACGAAAAATCCAAAAATTGTGATTTCAGTTTATTTTGTAGATATTTTCTTATAGTTTATCGTAAGGTTAACTTCCTGGAATTTTTAGCCTTGTATATATTTTTAAATTATAAAACATACCTGGCTGGGCACTATTTTCTTATTCTGTCACTATTTGATTTTTACAAAATCATAAAAACATCTGTAAAATATATAAAAATAACCAAAATACTACAAAATATATAAAACCCCAAAATAATTTTACTTTGATTTTTGGATTATTTTTGACCCATTTAAAAAATACAAAATATTGTTTGTGCCTATTTTTATTCCTTATGCATATTTGTTTTATATTAAAAAAATAAAAAAAAGTTAAAAAACCACCAAAAAACTACAAAAAATCCCTTGATTTGTGGAATCAGTTACTTATTGTATAATTGCGCTCCTTGTGTTTGACCTTGGTCGCTATACCAGGTTAATCAAAGTAGCAAAACCACTCGATATGACTGTTTGATTCATCAGTTGTTTGTTTTCTCGTTATTAATTTTTTCTTAATTTGTAACAATGACACTTGCTTAATTTAATCCACCTAAATCAGTTGATTTCTCGGTTATCAAACAACCACCGTCAGATCAGGCACATACTCTGGTTTTGATCCCACTCGTACGATCGTAGAGCACAAAAACAACAAGATCTAGATCTTAGTTAATCCCAACAATCAACCCTACATGAATCAGTATCTAACCGGGGCCTTCCTTGATTAAGTGAAGTACTCTTAACTATACAAATCTGTGCATGAAGGGTATTTTGCACCCAACCCCTTCCACTATTTATTTATTCATTTTAGTCATGGAATTACTAACTGGTGTGTATTAAGTTTAGTATATTTTTCACGTTGGACCCCAAACTCATGTATTTGCATTTTGAGCCATCCCAGGCGATGAACATTTAAATATTGGATATTTTCATCTTTAGCCCCTGGATTTTGTATAACTATTAGCAAATGCATGTTTAGTTTCTAAAAATGGCAAAGAGGCCCCTAGTCAAATATATTAATTGATTTTGCGTAGCTTTAAAAATGATAGGAACATTATCTTAGATGCCTAGAACATATATCTATCATATATGTTTTGCATTTGGCATTTAAATTAAATTTTCTATTTATAAAAATTAAAAAATATGTGCAATTTTCCTTTTTAAGTTGAAAATTTTATAAAATTTAAAATATCTATCTGAAAATCACCAAAAATTGCATTAGTTAATTTATATTGCATTTTATTGCATATCCTAAATGCACAAAAAATGCGAAATAGAAACCTAAAAAAACTCCTAAAACCTTATAAAAGTAATAAACAATATTAAAAAAATCTCAAATTATGTTTTCAATTCCAGAATTTTCTTTATTATATATATATATCATGTTAAAAATAACTTAAGTTTCATTCTGCTAGTGTTAGCTAATTTTAAAACCCTAATCAATCTTACAAACTCCCTTATTTTCGTATGTTATTATTTTTCCAACTTTAAAAATCCATAAAAACTATAAAAATACACTAAAAATTACAATAAATAAATAAAAAAATTTAAAACCCAAGAATATTTTTTTACTGTTATTTTGACAGGTTTGCCTTATTCGAAAAATCCAAAAAGAAATTTTTACTCTCTTTATGTACATTAGATAGTTAAATGGTTTTATAAATCTAAAAATAATTAAAAATTTACAAAACTAAAACACCTATGAAAATAAAAAATCATAAAATAAAAAATCAGAAAATAAAAAATTAAACAATTAATAAATCATAAAAAAATTGAATATATTTCAAACCCACAGAAATTGAAAATCAATAAAAGGCATTAAAATAAGCAAAACTAAAAACCTAATTCCTTATTTATGAGCAATAATAAAGAATAAACATATATCCTGACTTGCTCCCAGTGTTCAACACTCTTCCATACTTTTACCAATAAATATGTTTGTACTAAATTTTACCTCACATATTTTTGATATATCTATTGTGGCTTAATTGTTGTTATTTAGGGATTGGTTGCCACAACGATTGAATGTCTATGACAAATCCCTTTCCAACACTCGTCTAGCATCTCTTTGGCATCCCTTTGGATACAAGATGCTATTACCACCCACATCTCATTTGCATTTCCGTTACAATCCCAAGATAAGTCTTCTAGGACCTTCTCCCTAAAGCTTGATTGCTTCAATTGAAGATTCCACTATCTAGTTCTAGTGATTTTGGAAACCCCCCTTTTCTTGACCAACCCTTTTATTTGCACATCCATGACTAACAAGCGATGTTGGGTTTGCATTCTTTTCAATGCATCTGATCTCTTCTCCTCAACTTAAAGTAGTCTATCCGTATTCTAGTTAGGCCACTCTTATAAGTAATTAAATGCTCCTCCCTCTTATTGAAGAGAGAGTTTGCTAAGAAGAGATCATAAGCTGTTACAAAACCCAGAATAATTTTCCCTCTTCATTTCTATCCTCGAAGCCATGGCCTCCATGAACATTAGCATACCATGATGCATCCTTCGCCACATGTCCATTAAGATATCCATCTAGGAAAATCATCTCTCTTTTAGGGATTCCTTACATAATTTTACCCATATCCACCCAAAAAACTTTTTTAATCCTTTCATCTAAATAAATCTGTAGTGCATAAATTGAGATGGTAATCAGACATTCTAATTCGAGCACCAATTTTAGCAAAATAATCCAATCCCCAAAGCTTTGCACCTCAACCACACATTCCTTGAAATCCTTATGAACAACCATTCCAAAAGCATTTCTACCCTTATCTTTACATGAATACCAAAGTTTAAACTCTACCTTCTCGATGTCCCTTGCTTTCTCTCCAACCCAATTTGTCTCTTGGAGACATAGCATCTGAGTCTTCCTTCTTTCCATCGTATCTATTATATCCATCGATTTTCTATTTAAAGTGACAATATTCCAACTACCCATCCTTACTTTGCAATATCTTTTAGACTAACTTCCTTACTCGGATACGTCCATGGTGCGAAAACCCTTGCAAATTTTGGATTGTATCTGGGAGGCGATGCACCAGAACTAGCTTATTTACTTGCATTTATCACTCATGCGAGAACCCTTGCAAATTTTGAACTACATCGAGCAACTATATAGCAACCCTTGCCAACTTCTCATTGCATTCAGGCGATGCAACACAACACTAGTAGGAAATGTCCCAAAAAAATCTAAATGTTAACTTAGTCAATGTTGAAAAGATCCGATATGTTTTTAGATAAATTCCTAAACAATGTTCTTAAAAAGAACACTGTTTAGGAATTTGTCTCTCTAGCGCTAGTTGTCAGCTACCAACATGCAACCCTTCGTAATTTACCCAAGCTTGGGACTAGCCGGGGTAGAGTTATTTAAAAAAATGATGAATTGCGAGCATGACAGGGATTACTAGTTGTCCCATTACATGCTTTCAGAATAAAAAAATTAGCAAAAACCAACAGATCCCATGTTTCCTTCCAACCTTCGATACACAATTCACATATATACCTATGTAAGACATGTATTCAGATAAACATCCACATAAATTTGACCTATTGATCTTGCTCAATCATTAAAACCCAACCATTCTTAAGAAGGACATGGAACATCACACACATAACCTGCGTTGAAGCATATAACATCAGACATAAACATCCATTCTGAAACACAATGATGCATACACACAATAACCTGAATTTTTTGATTTAAAGTATGCTAATGAGTTCATTTACTATTAAAAACAATAACACAATATAATAGGAAGATTAATGAAATATAGTTTTAAGAAAGAAAGAACTAATACTAGCATGTATACTTCTTCTCCGTCTCTCTCTCCATGTTATTTCCTCCAACTTCAAAAATGAACTCTTCCACTTCTCCTTTATTCTCTCAATTTATCTCTTCCTTTTTCTTTATGATGTTTCTTCATCCCTCTCACAAATGATTATTGCGCGATGACCATACCTCACCAAGTGACATCCCTATTATCTTCCTCTTCTTCTTCGTCATCCTCATTGTCATCACTCTTATCATCGTCATCAATGATAGCATTCCTTTCGGTCCTACGAGCACTCCTACAATATGAGAAGTATAAGTAATTCACTACTGGACTAATAATTTTAATTTAATTTTAAAACCTATTTTATGGAATCCATCTGACCCTCTATGGTGTCTAATATGGTCTCCACACTTCCCATCACATATAAACTATTTTGATTATTACTATACATTCGGTGAATCTGATTCGGTTATATTGAAGACCCAAATGTCTAAGTGTACTCTGATGGTGGTGTCCCATAGATACTCGTCAAATATAAAGTCCCACAACTAAATCCGACGTGAACTTAGGGTTGAGCCCCCCCCCCCCCAAGGCTTGCTTTCGGTTTGGCCCCGTGCATCGATTATCAATGACCTCTTGTCATAATTTACTATCAAAACACGGGTTCCCATCAACAGAAGTGGCTCGTACTTCTCTGCAAAGAGGGAAACTTAATGGTTCTATTAAAGACAATAATTAATAATCATATACAAATTTATGACTTAAGAAAGAAATGACTCTGAACAAGAGAAAGGCACTCACCGCCACATTTTGGTCTTCCTCGATGAACTAGTTCCACGCATATGCATCTTTGCTAACCATTCCCCCAGTATTGGCTCACATTACAAAGTCGCTTGTTATTTAATGTAATTTAAACATTAAATTCAGAATAGATGTAATTAACCATGATATAGAATCTATTAATAAATACGCACTACTTCAACCCTTACAACCCCATGTCTCTTTGCACCGTTAGTCAATTTGATCTATTTCTTCCCTCTATTTGTCCTCCACGCAACAGAGTGCCTCCCAAAGTCCTCAAAGGCAAAGAGATCGCAATATGAACTTTACCTATGTTCAAGCACACAATTTAATATACTCAAACCATATAATAGATATCATGCGATAAATCGTACCTCTAAGGAGTCATCCATGATGGGTGAACTCTTCGCCCTCTCACAGTCCGCTTGAACATCCAGCTTAGAATCTTCTATATTTCTTTCTATGTAAATGTTGTCAGTGATCTTGTTAGTGGCCAAGTGGGCCAAGGCAACATGAAACATTTCTTGAGTGGTTCTGTGCAGTTGTCATATGTATTCTCTTTTTCTAAAAGTGATTACATTAGTGGTACAAGCTATAAAAAAAATTATTAAGCTATAATCATAGAACTTACATAGATAATATATAGAATCCATTGTTGGTCATGTCGACTCATGCGAGTCCATCTGTATTCCTCACAATCTTGAAACCTTTTCCAAGACTTATAAAGATCCTTCACCACGTCGTATTCTTTAAGAGTATACTTGAATTGAATATTTTAATTCATAGAAAATATTTACTAACTTCACTTGAAACATAAGAAAAAGAAAGACTATATAATGGGATACCCATCGGATAATAACTCCATGGATTGACATATAACTGAAGCCTCATCTGATGGGACGGGGGAGGGTGTATGAATGCTGCCACGAGTATACGCCACACGTCCTGCCTTATTCATTGGTTGATAACCTCATTGTGAGGACCTCAGCTGATGGCCATCACTCAGGGGCGGATGTGTTAGAGTCAACAGCTCATAGTGTAACAAGTGCTGGGGGACATGTATCCCAACAGAAATGCATTGTGATGAATCTCGTATTCATCATGCTAAAATTGGCCAATTAGGCCCTGTTCCTTAAGATTCACATGCATTTAATCATTAATAGAGCATTATTAGCATTCATACGTGTGAATAATATTCGCATTTCATCATACATTATTGCATTAAAAATTCCATTTGTAAATTAGCCCAAAAAGACGCTAACTTCTCACATTTGTAATTAATTCATCCTAACTGCAATAGACCCCAAACCACCTCCATTGTGTAGATATTACTAACAAGAATATATAAAAAATACAAAAAAAATACTAACTCAAATAAATGTCAAAAAATCCCAAAGTTTAATTTCACAACTGACAGACTAAAATGAGCATATCTCCCTCATACAGTGTCCGATTTTGGTTTACTCAATTTTAAATTACTCCATTTTCAAATACCTTTAAAACAAGACCGATTTCGTAAAATTCGGAGCTCATATGTGAAAGTTGGGTTTTGGGCCTCTTTTGCGCATTTTGACTTTTTGCTATTTTTGACCTGAGTTTTTATGTACACAATTAACCCTTTTAATTTTATTCATTCTTCATTGACGTTCTTTGATGAAAGTTTTATTAAGCAACCCAAAAATCTAAATCCAGATTAAAATTGAAATCAAAGAAACTGACTGATTCCAAGTGTCTGTTGTGAGTCTGTACAAACATTGTGTGTTTCTCACTTCTATTTTATTTTCTGATTTTTTTACTGATTAAAAATCCAAAAAATTAGATTTTTTTGTAAATTATTTTCTTGTATTTTATATTAATTTTTCTAGATTTTTATCCTCTCTAAAATCACCAAAAAATTACAAAACTCCAAAAAGTTGTTTTTCTATACACATGGAAAACCACCAGAAATACCACTTCGCACAGATGACCTCTTTCGCTCATGGGTCTTTCATGAAAGTTGTATCTCGTCGAGACGAACAACTTTTGTGAAGGAAATTTTTCTATCCCTGGTCTTCTTCTATCTCTTTTCCCTCTTCAAATTCGAAATTTTTTTGGTGCCACGTGGATGCCCCTAGGCATGCCACTTGGCACCCACATTTACTCCCACCTTCTCTCTCCAGGCCCCCAGGTTACGTGCCCAGCACGTGAGCCGAGCTTCCCCATACCTTAGGCGAAACTCAACAACTCCATCGCCGACCATCACCATACGCCCAAGCATCTCCTAAGCAACGACGCCCACCGGCCCACAGCACCCGAGCCGCCCTCGCACCGTGTGTCGGCCGAGGTGCAGCATCGCCTCCTACGGCCGGTCCGCTCCTCGCCTACAACCGGTCCGCTCCCTGCCTCCGCCACACACCATCCTACGCGCAAGGCCACGCCGTTGCCGCTTCGACCTCAGCTCCTCCCGTCATCGTGATGTACAATCACCGTTGGATCGAGCGGTGGGCCTAGATCCAACGGCTCCAGAGCCTCCACGTGTCACCCCCAAGTCTCCTTCCGAACCACGAGGCTCGGGGCATCCGAGACTCCAGCCACCACAACCTAGGCTCGGGAGCTTCGAGCTTGAGGTTTAACACCTGAGCCATAGGTCTGACTACGAGCGTGTGCCTCATGTCCGAACCACATGCTTGACCTCCCCGAGCCTAAGCGCAACCGTCCGAGCCAGCTGGCGCACGTGCGACGCACGCACGTGTGGGAAAATTGCACTGAAGCCCCCGAAAGTTTTTGAAATTGCAAATATATCCCCCCACCCCCGCTAGGGGTAAATTGCATAGGGGCCCCTCCGACTTTGCTATATTACAGATAAGCCCCTCCACGGACGTTTTTGAAGGAAAACTTTATTTTAATTACATTTTAGTCCCTGAATTTTCATGTCATCGTATCTTTTTTATACGAACTCTATTTTCAGCATATAATATGTCATTTTGAAGCTATTTTCATGCTCTACCATTTAGCATAGCTTGCAAACAGATCTGAGTTATTTATTGATAATTATTATTTGAGGATCTTTGTTGACAAATGCATGCAATTTTGACATATATGTGCCACATTTTCCTTGGAAAAATTTATGATTTCTTTTGTAGGGGCACGGTTGAGGACTTTACATTGAATAATCCCCTTTGAATTATTAATTATAATATTTTGAGATTTAAATCACATTATTTTGAGGATAGATTATATACTTAGATATTCTCATTGATTGATTATAGTTGCAATCTGGGATTAATTCTGAATATTTCTCTTGATCTATATCTGTTGATATGTGATAAATTTCGAGGACATTGATTAACATATTTTGGAGCAAAAATCTTAATCTCAGATCCTATGCTGAACTGTTGTCTCTGTATATTTGCATCTAATTGCAATTGACTACATTATATATTTTCTCAACACATAAATTACTCAAACATTAATTAATTAATTTAATTTAAAACCGCGCAACTGAGAATCATCGTCCTGTGTTCGACCTTGGTACACTTGCAAAGTAAAAATATTCGACAACATTCAAAGGATAGTGGTTTTTGACGAACCGAATTTGCCTTCTATACTACGACAATTTTAGATTATTAAAGAGGCAGATTTCACGCTCATCTAATGGCGCCGTTATCGGGGAATGACAAATTTTTAGGGTTTTAATAATTTTTGTAATTATTTTTGTAAAATTAATTTTGTTATCGTTTTTTGGTATTTTATTCTGCATTTCTCTCTTACTTCAGATACTAACCGTAAATTCTCTCTTTGCAGACTACTAGCAGCAAAAATTTTGGGATCTAATCGAGGATTTGCAAGGACGAAGAATTGCATTTTTGTGTATGAGAGAGAGTGTTTAGTCTAGATTTAATTTTCGCATTATTCTCAGGGTCCCTCTCTTTGAACCCTTGTAATAATTCAGAACGAACATTTCTTGGTGTGTCGGGTCTGTTTCAACCCCTTCTGTGTGGTTGGGACCCGACTGGAGTGGCGTAGGACTTAGGCACATATACGCTTTTGTGTTTACCATTGATTGTGCTCGTAATTCTTAGATAACACTCTCACTAACTATATGCACTATAGATCGTTCAACATTAGCCAAATTTTGAAATCAATTCTTCCCGCTAATAGAACTATCTGCTTAGGGCGTTTTTCATCAGTGCATATCATTTAGTGTAATTTTAAATTCCTTGTCTTGCATCCCGCATGAAGAACACGAGGATTAACTATAAGTCTTCTTCTTAAGCATGCATCATTGATTTACGTTTGCATCGGCTTTTTCGATTCTCCGTCCTCAAGTTTTACAACATTAGATTTAAAGGAATTGGGATTGTTCGTTAGGCATGAATTTTTGTGCTCACTTAATGTCAGTGATAACCTCAATTTAAAATCATGACTGTTAATCAAGGTGACTGTAAATAAACCTGAAAAAATTTAACTTGTGCTTGGTGGAGAGAAACCCACTCGTTGTTTGTAAGGACAAGATCGCAAACCCTAGGACATAGCCAAAAATCGAAATGCTTCATTCAGACTACTGATTTAAAAAACAATTAGCTACTTTTCACTGAGGGTCTTGGGTAGTCGTTTATGGTCCGACTTCCCTTAGCAGAGTAGGTGGTTTAGAGGACACTACGAAAGGCTCCGTTCTCAAGTAACACGGGTAACCGTTTAAACGGTCCGTACTTACACCAATACTGGCAAAAAGTAGGTGCAACTAATTGTATGAACTCGGGACATACTTTGTGAAATATTTTGGCACCTAACAGCTCCGCTTAATTTTAAAGATTGTTTTGTCATTAAATTAAAACTGAAAAGGTAAGCGGCCGAACCCTAACGTGCCTTCACCAGTGTTGAGTTGGTAAATCAACGTATTTGTTTTGTGTTTGATTTGTGTACGTCAAAGACCTTGCAATCGCAAGAAACTCACGGTTCGGTGATCATTCCATCCCCCCTGAGAAGATGTCGGCACAGTGGTCTTCTTTCCCGATCTCCACGACCTTGTCCCGATATCCTTCTTCTCACACTCCTCAGGAGGATCTGATCTTCAAATCAAGTTACCCTCAGCTATCATTCTCTTCCCGCCCATACATCCCACCCTATGACCACACTTCTTCTTGGAATAGCCCTCTCTCACATTCTGACAATCTTATGGACATAAAAGAGAGACCAGAATTGAGGATGAACAATAGAGTGACCGATATTGACAGTAGAACACGACTTCCGGTTACTATGATCTCACAGCCTCTTGGACCATCCCCTACTCACGATGACCATCCTCTTGAGTACAATCAATTTTCCTTCAACAATCCACGAGAAAACCAAAGTCAAGGAAATATAACTCATGACCAGACCATAATGATGATGAACAATCAATACTCTACTCGAGGTTACATGACATAATCACGACACGTGGAGAATAATTGTTCAATTACTAGTCATGAGATGTTTGAGGATGAGATTTCTCAGATTAATCATAGAGCAGACACTTTAACTGAGAGAATATACGATCTCATCCCGTCTATGCAGAATTCAAAAGAAGTGAGGCTACCACCATGTAAACCACTGGATTATCACAATTAGGCACAACCACCACTAACCTCTGACCCCCCTACTAACCATATCACAACAAATAATAAAAAATTTGAACAATTTGAAAATTCAAAAAATTTGGACACCTTTGAAATGGAAGCATTTTGCAAGAGTCTGATCTTAGAGCTTCCATTAATCAAAGCCATAGAATATGTGCCCTATCTTAAGAGATATGTGAAGAGTCTACTAAATCCCAAAAATACGGGCAAGAAAAGATCAAGAACTGAATATCATGTCATATCTATTTCTAGTTCTTTGGCGATGAATCATAAAATCAAAAGCCGCAAAGTCAAGTCGTCGACTCGGATCTCATGTGAAATTGAGGATACTTTATTCACTCATGTTCGGTTAGACGACGAATCCACATTAAACATCCTCCCCAAGTCTGTCTTTGACAAATTCAAACTCAGACAACTCAAAAAGACTAGGGCGATCGTTCAATTGCCTGATCGATCCACGAATAGGCCATGAGGGATCATTTCGCTTGTCGTAAACTTTCGGGGTGATAGACATAAAGTGGACTTTATAGTCCTTGACATTGAGCACCTCGAAAGGTTGTCTGAGTCTTCTATCATTTTAGGAAAGCCGTTCTTAGCCTCCACTAAGGCGATCGTCGATTGTAAGACTCAGGATTCAAGTTCCCGAACTAGGACCACAATGAACAAACCCCCAATGACACAACCTTCTTTGAGAAAAACCAACTTAAAACCGACAGTTATGATCATGAGAGAAATATTTCACATTATCAAACATCTCTGCATGATACACTGATACAAACCCTAGGAGAGTCACCTAAAAGACTGACAGTTGGACAAAATTCGAATTCTCACCACCCTATCACTGCTCCTAGGAAAAATCAATATTTTGGAGCTTATGAAGAATTGGACCATATTATTGAAGATCACCACGATTATTTGAGTGGTCCAATCTTTGAGTCTACAGTAATTCATGAGATACTTGAACCATATAAGGAACCGACTCCAGAAACAACCGATGTCACCAAAATTCACAATCATCCGGAAGTGACATCAACACCCCCAGCCATAAACCACAAAATCACCAGGAACAATCTCCCTCGACCGAAGCAGCGCATGACCCTTCAAAAATTGGTCGACTTTACGGGGATTCATCTGATGAGGAACTCACGAATGCCACATCGGTTACTCAAGACATGGAGATGAAGACTGCCCAACTTCCTCGCAACACTTCCCAAGGAAACAAATCGACCAAGAAATTCACCTTTGACCTTAGTCACCAGGTGATTTTTGAAGAGTCCTTGTCCGGTCCTGATGTAGTTCATCAGATAACTACAATAGGTACTGCTCTGATCCATGGGCACTTACCTCTGATCAACAAAAGTTGGAGATCCTCTACAGACGGCTACTATTCCACTGAGGACGACTCCAACGATGGTTGGTCTTCTTCATCAACCCCCTCTTCATCGCCTTTCACATCTTCATATTATCTCCCTCCACACTCCCGCAAGAAGGTCCGTCGCAAACCTCCTTGATCTTGTACATCTGCAAATCTACCCCTGTTCCCCATTTGTAATTATCCGAATATACTTAGGCTGACCTGAGCCTAAGTATAGGGGGACCGGTACCATTGTTTATACTACACTTCTCTTCCTTTGTTTTTAATCCATCTATACTTAGTACGAACGATATCTACATTTCACTTTATGCCATCAGGACATAGCACGCGCTAAGTATAGAGGGGTGTGTTTGTATATATTCTATCTACTTTATCCATAGCTTGTACTTTAATCGTTTTTATCTAACAACAAGGATGGGTACAAGTAGTGTATATTATGTGTATAATACATGTTTTTGAAAAAAAAACAAAAAAAATAAAAAAATGTTTTCACACACACACACATACTTACATACATACATACATACATTCATACATGCATACAAACATACATACATACATATATATATATGTATATATATATATATATATATATATATCTGACACATTCACTATCACTCAAGGCTTAAGGATTTTTTAGGACATTTCATTTCTGAGATCTTGAGATTCTGAGTTAGCCAACCTTAGTCATTAGGGTTTTGAACTTAATTATCCACACTTCCCTGGTTTGAAAGATTTGAGTGCTATATTGTACTCTTCATCTCCACCTTCAAAAAGAATATGATCAACACAATCACCTTCATAATTGCATGATTGATGAGATGAGTTGAGATATCACTTGAGGAACTAGGACTAGAGATATGAGTTTAGATCTGATCTAGTGATGCTCAAGGATAAGATAAAGTTAATAAAGGCCTCAGAAAACCTGAGCGTCAGCAAAAACCTAGCCAGTATGTGAACAAGTTCATATGCTGTCTTTTTAATATTGACCTAAGTGCCCGAGTGTGAGGAAACGTAATGAAAATTGTTGATCAGTGTGTGCCAACTTTTGGTAAAAGCAGTGGAGCTAGACAACAAAAAAAAGAATATGAAATATCAAAGAAAAAGCTCTATCATCCAAAGTCAAATTACAAATGAGATTCGACCAATGGCGAGCGCTCCCAAACATTTTCAAAGTTTCCACTTGGACCAAGTGCTAATTAGGACAAAGGAGTCGGGCTGACACCATAAAAGGGCTCTGCATCGTAAGCGATACAAGTATGGGTGTCGAAGGTATCTTAGATACTCAAAAGAGAAACACCCCGGTGTACTCCAAACAAGTGCAGACGAATCCAAATTCTCATGACAAATACATTGATCAACAAAATAAAAATATACTGGTGTTGAGTATTAAGGCGCTCGAGAGGCACCTTGTTCCAATGTGAGGGAGAGAAAATTAGACACGATCCTATGCCCTACATCATCTGGCTGTCCATCTACACTTTCAAGTTTGACAAACTAATAAGACGGTTGACTGAAGAAAGAATAGACTTATTCCCTAGTGTTGAGGATTTGGTCTAGAG
Organism: Ottelia alismoides; assembly: GCA_037367405.1. Taxonomy (NCBI): domain Eukaryota; kingdom Viridiplantae; phylum Streptophyta; class Magnoliopsida; order Alismatales; family Hydrocharitaceae; genus Ottelia; species Ottelia alismoides. The sequence goes on along the minus strand of JAZKJV010005542.1, from coordinate 770,581 downwards.
GAGAGTCTCTTGGATTAGAACTTTGGGTGATGTCTCGACTTGACTCTCATGAATGTAGTACACTAAAAATCATATCCTTACATTATATGTACAAACAGAGAGTCTAAAAATTAGAAAAGTTGGATTCCTTCTGATTAAAGCATGGTTAAGCCTAGAATTTTAGGATCACTCAAAATAAGGATCTTCTATGAATTGAGCTTTGAAAATTCACATGCACAGTCAGGAATTCATTCATGCTCGGGGATGAGCATGGTCTAAGTATAGGGGTATGATGAATCTCGTATTCATCATGCTAAAATTGGTCAATTAGGCTCTGTTCCCTAAGATTCACATGCATTTAATCATTAATAGAGCATTATTAACGTCCATACATGTGTGAATAATATTCGCATTTCATCATACATAATTGCATTAAAAATTCCATTTGTAAATTAGCCCAAAAAGCCGCTAACTTCTCGCATTTGTAATTAATTCATCCTAACTCCAATTGACCCCAAACTACTCCATTGTGTAGATATTACTAACAAGAATAAATAAAAAATACAAAAAATTACTAACTCAAATAAAAGTCAAATATTCCCAAAGTCTAATTTTACATCTGACGGATTAAAACGAGCATATCTCCCTCATACAGTGTCCTATTTTGGTCTATTAACTTTTAAAGTACTCCATTTGAATCAAAACAAGACCAATTTCGTAAAATTCGGAGCTCATATGTGAAAGTTGGGTTTTGGGCCTCTTTGGTGCATTTTGACTTTTTGCTATTTTTGACCTGAGTTTTTATGTACTTAATTAAATCTTTTAATTTTATTTTTTCTTCATTGACGTTCTCTGATGAAATTTTTATTAAGCAATCCAAAAATCTAAATCCATATTGAAACTGAAATCAAAGAAACTGACTGAGTCCAAGAGACCGTTGTGAGTCTGTACAAACATTGTGTGTTTCTCACTTCTATTTTATTTTCTGATTTTTTTATTTATTAGAAATCTAAAAAAATCAGATTAGTGTGTAAATAATTTTCTTGTATTTTATAGTAATTTTTCTAGATTTTTTATCCTCTCTAAAACCACCAAAAAATTACAAAACTCCAAAAAGCCCGTTTTTTATACACATGGAAAACCACCAGAAATACCACTTCACACAGATGACCTCTTTCGTTCATGGGTCTTTCATGAAAGTTGTAGATCTCATCGAGATGAACAACTTTCGTGAAGGAAATTTTTCGATCCGAGGTATTCTTCTATCTCGTTTTCCCTCTTCAAATTTGAAATTTTTTAGTGCCACGTGGCATCCCCTGGGCATGCCACGTGGCACCCACATTTACCCCCACCTTCTCTCTCCTGCCCCCAGGTCACATGCCCAGCAGGTGACCCGAGCTTCCCCATACCTCAGGCGAAACTCAACAACTCCATCGCCGACCATCACCATACGCCCCAGCATCCCCTAAGCACCGACGCCCACCGCCCTGCAGCACCCGGGCCGCCCTCGCGTCGTGTGTCAGCCGAGGTGCGGCATCGCCTCCTACGACTGGTCCGCTCCCCGCCTCCACCACACACCAGCCTATGCGCAAGGCCCCGCCGTCCCCGCTCCGGCTTCAGCTCCGCCCGTCATCGCGATGTACAATCGCCGTTGGATCGGGCGGTGGGCCTTGATCCAACGGCTCCAGAGCTGCCACGTGTCGCCCCCGAGTCGCCTTTCAAACCTCGAGGCTCGGGGCATCCGAGCCTCCTGCCACCACCACCTAGGCTCGGGAGCTCCGAGCTTGAGGTTCTATACCCAAGCCTTAGGTCCGGCTACGAGCCTGTTCCCCGTGTCCGAACCATAGGCTCGACCTGCACCGAGCCTCAGCCCAGCCGTTCGAGCCTACTGGCGCACCGACGCACGCGTGGAAAAATTGCATCGAAGCCCCCGAATGTTTCTGAAATTACAAATATACCCCCGCTAGGGGTAAATTGTAAAGGGGCCCCTCCGACTTTGCTATATTACATAAAAGACCCTCTAGGGACCTTTTTGAAGGAAAACCTTATTGTAATTACATTTTAGTCCCTAAATTTTCATGTCATCATATCTTTTTCACAGGAACTCCGTTTTCAGCATATAATAAGTCATTTTGAAGCTATTTCCATGCTCTACCATTTAGCATACCATAATAGATCTGAGTTGTTTATTGATAATTACTATTTGAGGATCTCTATTGACAATTGCAGGGTAATTTTGACATATCTGTGCCGCATTTTCCTTGGAAAATTTGATGATATCTTTTGCAGGAGCACAGTTGAGGACTTTACATTGAATAATTACCTTTGAATTATTGATTATAATATTTTGGGACTTAAATCACATTATTTTGAGGATAGATTCTATGCTTAGATATTCTCATTGATTGATTACGCTTGCAATCTAGGATTAATTCTGAATATTTCTCTTGATCTATATATGTTGATCTCTGATAAATTTTGAGGACATTGATTAACATATTTTGGAGCAAAAATCTTAATCTCAAATCCTGTGTTGAACTGCTATCTCTGTATATTTACATCTAATTGCAATTGACTACATTGCATATTTTCTCAACACATAAATTGCTCAAACATTAATTAATTATTTAATTTAATTTAAAATCGTGAAACTGAGAATCATCGTTCCCTGTGTTAGACCGTGGTACACTTGCCAAGCAAAATATTCCACAACATTCAAAGGATTGTGGTTTTTGATGAACCGAATTTGCCTCCTATACTACGACAATTTTAGATTATTAAAGAGGCAGATTTCGCGCTCATCACATTGTTGGACAAATACATTCATATCTAGATCCCGATGAACCATTCATCTACCTTTATTCTTGCATTTTGTATTTAAATCTCCATCAAAACAAATGTAAATACAACTATCTTATACAAATTAGCATTCATTATTCGTCAGTAATTAACCTCTAACTATTGTACAATATATGTATTTAAATCCAAAATAAAATAATAAATAAAAGAAAAATAAATGAAGTATTAAAGATATTGAATGACCCAAAACCTCGAGACTAAGTAAATATTGACTTGATTGACAAGGAATAAAGTAATGAGAGATAAGGGTCAATATACTATACATAAAACCATAATTAAAACCCTAAAAATATACATTTTCTCTACTTTTTCTTCACTTTATACACTAAAATGATAAAATGATCTATATGAAACTTGTACATAAAATACATAGAAAATAAAAAAATAACATCTAAGAAAAATAATGGACTATGCAACTAGGACATACAGATAATATGTCGTAAATGGAATTTAACTGATAAATATCTTCTCCATATGAACTCAAAATTGACCAAACTCACTTCTGTTATATTCTAAATTAAATTATCTATTTAATGAAGGTTGTGTTATTAAAAATGGAGTTAAGATGTAAAAGCTGATTTCTAGTGTCCCATTGTACTATATACTTGTATATTTTATTCATATAATTCATTCTTTAGATTTTTACACTTTTAATATTTTTAAATATGTATATATATATGTATTATTTGAATATATAATAAATATATAAATATGAAATAAAGCAATTTAAATAACAATAAAATAAATAATACATAGCTATACTATACTATAATGTATATACTTATATTTATTTTAGTATATAAATAAAGTCATAAAAATAAAATAAAAATATGAAAATTTGTATTTAAATATATTATAAATATATAAAATATGTACATAAAATACATGAAATATGGGTAAATATACCTATGTATACACTTTTAAAAATTAACACCTAATATATATTATTATAAAATTACTAAAAATACCCATAAATAGTTTAAAATAATATTTTTTCATATTTTAAGTTTTAAATTAATTTTCTAATTTATTATTAATTTTATTTCTTATTTTATTTCTGATTTGTCCTAATGCATCCTACGTAGACTAATTAGGACTATTCAATTGTTGACCAAGCTGTTAACTATTTGGCCCACCTTTGATTTTTGTCAAATCCTTATGAGACGACCCTTTTCTCCAAGCATTCACTCAATTTCTAGTCCTCCCTTCTCCCTTGATACCCTCTCCTTTTAACTACACCATGATCTTCTTCCACGCCTACCATGCATATCTCACTAACCCTCATCCTCCTGCATGTAACCGTCCTCCCAAGTTCGACAATCATATGCCCTTAAATAAAGACCTCTGACTTCATTTTACATTTTGATCCTTCATCTACCACCAAAACCATAATGTAACCATCTGAGTCGAGTCCTTGGTGACAAAATGAGATTCCCAACACCTTCGGCATAGATAAGGTGGAGAAGAGTGAGATCCATACCTCGTTGGAACACCTCACCCAAAGCTTATGGTTTGATAGGATTAGGTTTTTATCTATAATTTTCTATTCTTAGCATTGTTTAATTAATAGGTTAGCTTAGTTTCCTTTGTTTTAGTGTAATTTAGTCCCTTCATAGTTCGTTGGAGCTCTGCTCCAAGCATTTGTTCCTCACTGTTTTGACCTTACTAAGGCCCATCTAACCATCCCACTTCAAAACCCTTCGCTGCTACACCTTTCCCCACATCCAGTCCAACCCTATCTCTCCTAGATTGGAGAATCGATCTCATGCTCCTCCACTCATCTAAGCTCGCTTCCTCATGCCACTCTCATGCATTTCAGCTTCTCATTTTTGGTCAAGGATGTTTGTCTTCATGCCACCCATTGTTTTGTGTAGGAAGGCTTCATAGGATCTACATGGGGCTCGATTGAACCAAAGAACATCAACCAAGATAGCTAGATGTACCTTGACCTCCATGCCTCTCCACAGCAAGGCCTGGAGTTGCTAGAGATGCTCTGCAGGTGTGGAATTCTCTTAGGAAGCTGAAAAGACCATCTGGAGTGCGAGTGGAAATGTTTTCAATATCTACTTCATATAAACTCAAAATGAACTAAACTCACTTTCATTGTACTCAGAAGAAAATTATCTTTAAAATGAAGATGTTTCATTAAAATTAGAGTTAAGAACCAAAAGTTGGAATTTTGGGTGTACCAATATACTTGTACAATTATATATTACCTATATTTATTTTATTCTATGTAATTTTATGCATATTGTATTTTTATGTGGTTTACATGTTTATAATAATTGTTCAAAATATAAATAAATATAAAAAGGAAGAAAAACAAATAAATGTATTTATTATATAAGTAAATATTACTTATAACGTAAATCTTATTTGATTACTATTGTAAATCTGTTGTAAAAATAAGCCAAAGATATATTAAGATCTATTTTAATGTTCTATAAATAAATAAACTACAAAATTAATCAAATCTATGTAAACATCATTAATAAAATTATTTATACATTGCATATTAATAAATTTTACATATATTGTTCATATCATTAATTATGTGTACCATTAATTTAATTTTTATTAACGTATTCTTTAAATAAATTAATTACAAAATTAAAATTTATATTTGTAAAAATAATTAAATAAAAATACGTATACTTTGTGTATATGTATTTATTCCTATAAATACATGTTTTTATTAACTATTTAAATTAATTGAAAATCACAAAAAATAAAAAGTTAAATTATAAACATTGTACTCTAATCTTTTTATTTAAGGTTATTTTCAATGTATTTGTTAATTTTTTTATTGTATTTTCTATTTTGTCATGAATTGGATTGGACCTTTATTAGTCCATACATGATTGTTGAGCCAACGATCGACACCACCTTTCCTTTCTAAACCCGATCCAACACCCAAAACCCGCTCCTTCTCCCATTTTTCCCAATCGAATGCCAATCTCATACAACCTAGCCTTTTCACATGAATATCCAAGTATCTTGTTCAATTTTTATCCACACTCAGTTCCTAACCTCTGGATCCATGACCTCTTTCGTGCATGCATTTTGATCTTTCCGGAGCCTCTCCACTCGCCTTTAAATCTACTTCTAAGTGTTTCCTTCCTTTTTTGATCCACATTTGCTTCACCTTTTCTCGATCTCGAGCCCTGTGTTAGTCGATTAGTTATAGAGGTTGATTACTAATTAGTGGGAGCATGAGATGGAGGAATATCAACGAGATCCAGCGGAGATCATTGTAACAAGCTTGAGCTTCTATCGCAACCACAAGTGCATTTAGGATAAGATCATCACATTTCAATATGTTTCCATCGTATAAAATTTTAGCATAATTTGATATGAGTTTCATTTCAATTTTATTTAATTTTAATTTTATTCTATATCTGCATCAATATTATAGCTTAGACTTTCGATCATCGCTATTGGAGGCTAATCTCTATGTCTGAATCCCTAGATTTGATCACTAGTCCATTTCATTTTGATTACATTCATTTCTTTGTGCTTCTTCTACATCCTATCACACCAGATCACATTTGGGCATTGGCTTCCATCCCCCACTAATAACCAGTGTTTTTCGAGGGTCGAATATGTCCTCACAAGGTGAAGATAATGTCATTGTGGCGATCACTCAGGAAACCTCGATAAATCAACAATTAACCCACAGTAGATATAACAATTAAAATAAAAATAAATCTGAAGTTAAAATTTATTATAACTCAACAAAGGTATATATAGGTGCAAGTATTGTACAGGTCAAACACAGGGAGCAAACGCGAGATGGGTGCAAATAAATGCAAAAATGTGTGCTTCTTGTTTTTTATGTGTCTTTTTGTGGGTCTTTGATTATGTATATATTTTTTAATATTTGTTTTTATAGTTTTTTTGTTTTTATTTTTATATTTTTATTTTCTTTTTATATTTTCTAATTTTTATTTCCTTTTATTTTTTATAAAAGGTATATAAAATATATAAGGCTATATATACAAGATAGGGTAATATATATAAATACTAATAAAAATAGAAAAAATAGAAAATTACATATATTTTTTTAAATATTGTTTTACTTTTTATGATTTTTAAGTATTTATTTCTATATCTTATAAATTTTTAAAGTAAAAAATATCCCAAATTAGGGATTAAATAAATGGCTAAATCAATTTGGAAATTAAAAATATCAAATAGTGTCCAAATTTTTCTAAATAAATTTTAATAGATAAATAATAATATAAAGAAAATTATAAAACAAAAATGATTACTTTTAGAAAAATTGATATTTTTTAGATTTTTTTAAAGGATTTTGGGACTTTTTCATTTTTATGTATTTTCTTTTTCTATTTTTAGCGATTTTTGTTCTGAAGTCAGAAAATATAAAAATATAAAAAATATATTTTTTGAGAATTTTTCAAAACATTTATATTTTTTGATATTTTATACTGTAAACATGGAAAAAATATGCTCTTTTCGATTTGTAATAGACATGAAAAGCCCTAAATTGCTAATCTAAAATTATCTCATGAAAGTATGTGCAATCAAGAGCATAACCTTATTTTTTAGTTTTTTTAGGAGCATAGACACTATATTTAGTAAAATAGAATAAATGCACAAAAAAATGAATGAACTAGTAGGGTCATAAATGCAAATAAAATAAAACTTGAAGGTCAAAGTGCAAATATACCAAAATATATAACTTGCATATGAAAGTTTATGGACCAAATACAAAATACAAAAGCCACGAGGTCTTTGCTGCAAAATGCCCACATCACATGGGACAACACGTGCTGGAAAGGGACCAAAACACAAATACAATAAATCTAGGGGGCCTTCTTACAATTTTACTATAAGTATTAGCTCCAATAATACATTATAGGACTAAATAATAAAGTGACAAAATTTAGGGGCATGTTTCGCAAATTACCCCTTAAGACATAGAGATGGACGGTGATGTGTGCCTCACTTTCCATGTATCGCTTCTACATTACGCAATGATGGTTCGCACCCGACGGTGTAGATAAGATCACACAGTTGGAATCAATGGTTGAGGCGAATGAATATTGGATGGTGGCTAGACGATCAGGAGCGGCTAGATGATCGAATGACTAGAAGGGGCTCTGGACGATCATGCCAAGAACTAACTGATCTCCTCTCCTTTGCTCCTCTGACCATCTGGGAAGCTTGAAACAAGGGGAAAATGGATCCGGGTCTCCTCCGCTTCAGATGAGGGTCTTCGATGAGCTTCTGAAGTTGCAATGAAGGCTGACGTGGTCAGGGAAGAACAACAGCTCCAGGAACCTTCTTCTTCTCAAAATCGACCCCTAAGGTGTCCTTTGAACATCTGCAAGACAGTTCGCACAAGCAAAAAGGGCTATTCGGGGGACTTTATTGGGGTGAATGGATGTAGAATGGAAGGGGGCAGTGGTGCTCCGACGAGTGGAGGAGTTGAAGCACCAACTTCTAGATCCAAAGTGGATTTGGTCGAGCGAAGTGCGGCGAGGCATATGAGAAACAATGGGAAAGAAGAGGATGTGGTCAAGGGCATCGAAAAACAAGGGAATCACAGTGAATGGGTTCGCCAGAGCTAGCCACTGATAAATTACAAATTAACAAATCTAAGACAAAACAATTAACAGAACCTAAATCTAATGACTAAAAATTAAACTAGAACTAAAAAAATCTAGAAAGCAAGGAAAAATTACCTCAAGTTGGATGGAACTAACGAGATGCTACCTCACAGTGATGCTCCACCGGAGATGGCGGAGATACACCTTAGAGCCGCCTAACTAAGCTGCCAAGGAGTTGGAGAGGTCCCTGTTACGAACCTCAATCCAGAGCTCACAAGAAGGGAGCCAAAACATGCCAAAAGGGGATTCAAAACTGGAAGGAAGGCTTAGAGGTTACTTATGTACATGTGATAGGAGGCTCCAAAGGATGAGGAAAAATAGGTGATGTAGACACACTCGAATCGAGGAGAAGAGGGTGCGCAAAAGATAATGGATCGAGGCAAAATGTCGAAGAAGATAAAAACCCAAAAGTAAGAAAGAATCCTTAGGGAAAATAGAGAAAAAGGGTCAAACACAGCTTTGACAAGGCCTAGGACCTCGGTCAAAGAGGAGGTTAACTAGAGGTGAAACTTGGTTGTTCGATGTCGACCAACCAGAAAAAACCAAACCTAAAACAATTTCTAAATTGAATAATAAATAATAAATGATTTTATTAATTTTAAGTTAAAATAAAAATTGTTTATTATTTTCCATAGTATTTTATTATTATTATTATTATTTATTGAAATTATCTATTAAAAGTTAATTTTTAGTGTTCCATTTAGGTATATTCATATATGATTTGGGTATTTTATTTTTATTTTGGATTTTTTATTTTATTACTTTATTTTAATATTTTATAAAATTATAACTTTTTTATACATAATTTATTGCATTTTTCTGGTGTAATATGTACACTTGAATAAATATAAGTATATATTGTATAGGTATCAGTATAGGTATTCCATCTATGTATTTTATATACATATTTTTTTTATGTTTTATTTTTATGTTTTATTTATGATTTTATTATATTTTAAATATGTACATATATTATAAGAATTATTTACAAAATTATAAAAATATACAATTATAAAAATAATAAATAATAACTAAAATTAATATTTTATATAGGTGAACTATACAATAGGGGCCCAAAACCTAGCTTTCACACCTTAACTCCAAAAAATATGAAATCGCCTTCATTAAAAAACTTATTAGGAGTTATATGCAATTAAAGATGATTTTGATATATTTTGAGTTTTAATTTAGGAGATAAGGTCTGAGAATTTGAAATTTTGGCCTTTTATTTATAGTAAAAAAGTATATTGTTGATTATTTTTGTATGAAATCAACTTTTTATTATGCTATATATTATTATGTGCATCTTTTATGTATAAAGTTTCTTTATTTGAGGTATAGAAAAGAGAAAATAAAATAGGCCCCGAAAATGAATAAAAGAATGCCAATTTTATTGTATTATTGACCCTTATCTCCCCCTACTTTATTCCTTGTCGATCAAATCAATTCTTGACTTGGTCTCAAGGGTTAGGGTCATAAGATTTCTTTGGAATTTTGTTCGTTATCTTTTCTTTATTTTATAAATTTGGAATTAAAAACAATATTTTATAGACAATAAATAGAACAAATAATGAATGTTAATTTCTACGAAATAAGATATTGCATGCATTAGCTAGGGTTTTTAAGGCCAAAATGATAGAATAAAGGTGATAACCCATTCGTATGTGACCATTTATCCATTTCCAATTGATTTTTTGAATAATCACTAGTCGAAGCATCTTCTTCAAGCCTTGATAACTTATAGGTGATCTGGTATGTGAATGGGTGTCGTATGGATCTTAGATCAGACCACCTGAGAACCTACAATCCAAGGTAGAGCACAACATGACCAATCTCTACCCAGTGAGATCTATGAAGATCACTTCCAGAAGACCGATATCATAGGAGAAATCAATTGGAGCATTTATAGTAGAGATTGAAGCCAGATCGAAGGGGATCAAGTGGATTTAAGTTGATCGAAAACCATCTTCCATCATGTTCATCCACCACCATCTGTAGTCGTCTGATTGAAGAGGAGAGATCCAGATCTGATCAAGACCATCCATTTACGTCGAAGCACCAGCCCTTGGATCATACATGAGGATTCCAATCTCAATCGCATGCCACTCCAACCAACCTCACATGCATCGCATCCACCTGAAGGATATGGTGAGATCCTTAAGCACATCACGGAAGCGTGAGGATCACATCGTATGCGATTGGAAGCGACTAGTCGCACTACTTGCTCGATGCAGTGGAAATTAAAATTTTTCATGTGACGAAACCACATGATCCAAGAACACTTCTCGGATCGTTTCGTCTAAACCACAACCAATTAATAGGATTACCTCTTGAGGCATGATCGAGTCTCTAAACGAAGAGACCTCCCGTCTCAAGTTCGATCCAATGAGGAGACGCTTGCGAGCATGTTGATGAAACACGTGCTTCTCGCAATCCATGTTGATGATCCAAGCCATGGATCTCATGATATCGACAAATGAGACATAACGTCTTCTTCATGAGCAAGGCATGCCGAAGTAGATGGAGATCCACGAGCAAACCATCGGGTAGCATAACGACGATGTTGCGGTGATGGAAAATCTCTCTAGGGCATCCATGGTGGACGACCACATGAGAGGGATAGAGAGAGTAGGCGTGTAGAGAGAGAGAGAGAGAGAGTTGTTGTCTCTGTTGTTGTTACCAAGAAGATCAAGGGGTTCCCTTCTATTTTTAATATTTTGGGATCCATGGATCTCAATCCATGTGTAACACAAATCCGATTGCTCTCATTGATTTGTGTTTCTTTTAATGGCCAATATTTTGTTGGTAAAAAACCAACAACAATTAATTTAATTTAGATTAAATATATATTGATAAATCAATATGATTTAATCCCAAATTAAATCAATCAAGCTTACATGGAGATATTTGGATGGAGATTTCATGCAATCTTGGAAATCTCATGCAATCTTGGAAATCTCATGCAATCTTGTGAGATTGCATTATTCCTTGGAAATCTCCATGATTTTACAACAACACTTGTTGTAAATAATCCAACAATAATAATTCATAATTATTTTGTAAATATTGTAATCTTGACATTGGAAAATTGTGAATCACATTCACAACCCAAAATAAAATGTAAACCACATTTTCAATTTAATGTCCAATGTGAATCCAATTCACATCAATATTTAATTAACAAATGTAAGTTACAAATAGCTCTCTCTTATATATTATAAATCGCATTTATAATATACATGACTAATATGGATATTGCTATCCACATTATTCATATCCATGATAATTAAATCACATTTAATCATGTTGGATCTCTTTTCTCTTATTATCAAATAATATGAATCACATTCACATTATTCAAATATTTGATAATTAAATCACATTCAATTATCTTAGATAACTCTCTTTATAATATGGATCAAATTCATATTACTCATGATAATTAAATCACATTAAATTATCCATTTTCTCAGTGCTTGGATACATAATATCAATAATAAATTATCCTAAACCCATTCAAGGATAATGTGCTTTCTCCACAGATACTTAAAGATAAGGACATGGCAATTGTATTGTTCTACGTATAGTGACTTGGATATTGAGATCATATATCAAATCCAGATCTTGGGCCTCCCTTAGATGATTGGTTAAATCAAGACCGCAAATCTAATCTTCTCATTGCATCTAAATCACATTCAGATCAATGTACAACATTTGGACTAAGATCGTATTACTTCTCTACTGAGAGGAGTCACTAAAATCCAGACCCGTCTCATCACTCCCTAGGAATGGAAGCGTCATGGTTATACAATTGTTTATGATCACATCACCCTTAAGTATTCTCAATACCTGTACATCCTGCATACTAGAAGAATCAGAATAAACCCGAAGTATTAGATCAACTTTACACTGTCTATTCAGGGTTTTATCAGTAAGTTCCTCATTTGATCATTGGGAGTCAGCATCGATCATATACTTTCTGAAAGCATATATCATACCTAGGTCTTGATCATATACTTTCCAAAAGTATAAATCAAACCTACAAATTCAATCAAGCTTCCAAAGCGAGATGACCGTGTACGGAATTTGATTGTTCCCAATATCTCATGAGTGAGCTCATGTCTTCCAATTTCGTAACTAAACCCGTATGATCCCTTTGAGAGATCGTATTACTCATTTGCCCTTGTATGCATACCAGCGTGCCAGTGTATGGACCTTGATTAGGTCATCAACCTATTGGTCTGCCAAATGTACATACTTAGACATATAGTGACACATATGTCTTCGGTCAGAGGATGCGTGCCTGTATCGTAACAGCATACGATATAGGACTTTGGTTTTCTCAATCTCGTTAAGTCAACTCTTTGACCTAACTAATCTGACACCTTCAAATCTCTATTCCTATGTAGAGGACCTGCATCAATAGGTCGGTCATATATCAGCCTAACTGGGAAAAGAGTTGCCATCTCCTACCTAGGCTAGAGATCATCTCTTAACAATCATTTGACGGTGCTTGATGAGTCCTCAATCTAACCCTTTAGATATTCATCCAAGAACCAACGTCTATGATTCAATAGTTGAATCAACAGCTGTATGATTATTTAGATGGACATGGTACACAACCCTAATTGTACTAACGGACCTATTATGCAAATTATTTATTCGTCATTCCATATCAGGGAAAAATATTCGCAATAACATTTATTGCATAATGGCTCGTCGCAGGCTCACATGTACAACACCACCCATTGGTGACATTATAGAAACCTCCTTTCTTATTTTGAATATTGTGTATAAGTTTAGTGCATCCGACTTCACATGATTACTTACATACTTGTCGATATGCGCTTTTAGTTTTTGTTCTTCAATTATTACCCATGCATATTGCAACTACACATGATCATTTCATTTGCCCATTTTGTTTGGTGTTCTGACCTCTGAGTTTCATAATTGAATAAGTCTAAGTAAAGTCCAGAGATTGGAGCTTGGTTGGACCTTAAATCTACCAAGTAACAGGAAACATGTAGGAACTGGAATTGAGGTACTTTAGGTCTAGTTGACTTAATTATTAGAGGATCACGTTACTTGGTTCAATGGATTCTTGACTACCTAAGTAGAGTATTTCGGAGCACACACATGGCTCTTGTGGATAATGACCTAACTTGGACACCTTTCACTTGGTTCAACTCAGTTGGACTGGTGACGGGATTGGATTTGTCGGTATGAGGCACGCACAAGTGGAAACATTTATCCTCGTCCATGGAGGGAAGTGCACGTCAACCCATCCACTGACAGTGATGTCTAAATACAAGAGAGTGTGGGTTGCAATAATGCTTCAAATGAGGGATATTCTACTTGCTCAAGAGGAAAAACTCCATATGTAAATGCTACTGTAATAGTATTTCATAAAATAAAAAAATAAAAACTCCAAAAAATAGACAGGCCTGATTGAAAATAAAATGCCTGTTGGATTGTATATATTTATATAGTCAATAAGCAAGCTTGAGCTTCAAAGTCAAATCATGTGAGCATGTAATTGGATGACTTGACTACATTGGTCATGCATCCTAGGATCGGTAGCTACACTGGCCATTGACCATTCATCTCTTCACCACCTCCTCTTGAGTTAGTTGTTACTTGAATTTAGATAGGAATACCTCGCTTCTCGAGGAAGAAGTTGCTGGATTGGGGAATTATTAGGTTGTCATGCTGGAGAAGTTAGTCTCTTTGTCATTTCAGTTGGGGAGAGCTACTATCACTTACACTGTACAAGTCAGATTCATAGTTATAAGAGTTTGCGTATGAGTTGCGTGAGGAGCACGACTCTGAATTAACATGGTTATGTTCACACGCTTGATGGTGTTTACGCTCGACAATATTGTTTCGCTGAGATGTATGGGCACATGAGGTCTAGTGTACAATGCCATGAGACCAGAGAAACTCAGAAAGCTGTAGAAAGCAAAACTCTAAGGCATTACTAGAATGCAGATATTTGACATTGGTATTAAAAATATTCTTTATCTCACTTGTGAAATACTTGATAACAGACCCAACCTCATATTTATTCTTCAAAAGAAAAACCCAAGAAAGCCAAGAAAAGTCATCTACAATGACCAAATAAAAAGAATGCCCCCAATGATCAGGAACACGAGTTATTCCAAAGATATCTAAATGAAGGAGCTCAAACAACTAAGAACTGCTCTGACTCTGATGAGATGGAAAGGATGAACGATAGTGCCTCCCAAGCTGGGAAGCCTCACACTGAAAGGAAGATCACATGGAGATCTGTGGGAGGACATGGCATTGTTTTTGCAGAGGTTGGTGGCCAAAACGAAGGTGCCATGTTTACGATGAGACTGGTCCAACAGGAATAGTGGAGGCACTGACATGAGGCTGAACCAATCTATAGAGCCCATGCCGCTCACGTCATGTCCAATCATACTGTTCATGAGTATGTCTTGAAACACATGAGACAAAGGGTCAAAAATGGCACGACATTGCATATCCTTAGTAATCTGACTAACATAAAGTATGTTCATTTGAAAATTAAGGACATATAACACATTCTGAAGGTGCATGGATGGCATCAGATAGGTAAGTGGACCCCATTAGAAATAACAACCCATCTTCCAGGAGGCATAGACTTGTTGGACTTGAACTTTGCTCTATCTAAACAAATATGGTGGGTTGCGCCATAGTCCATGATCAACTCTATCATGTCTACACCGCTACTACCAGTAAAAGCGTAAATGATACCTGAGGAGCTCGAAGAGGCTTTGGTTGCGATGCAGTATCTGTTGATACTATAGTGGTTGTAACGGTCACCAGAGTCATGATCTCTTGTATACGAGAGACATTGTTATCCATGCATGGATCATCTCGGGATGTTGGAGTCTCTGAAGGCTCGATCTGTTCTGCCATACGAGAAGATACAAGATATCCATGCTTCAGATAGCATGTGTCCTCTAAGTGTCCTAGACGACAACAGTAGGTGCAAGGACCACCCTAGCATCCACCGCCTATGTCATGGGGGCTACACCCTCTGAATTGGGTAGACCCTCCTCTACCGCGAGAAGTGGATATCGCTGAAGAGGGTTGTGGAGTGGCAGTAGGAGGAATAAGAAGCCTACCGAGACGACTAGGCCTCCTCCATGGGAGGTATGGTCTCCCCAATAAAGAGTTGTGCTCCTGCTGCGTCATACTTCGGGTCGAGTGCATCCAAAAAGACTCCAACCATCGTGGAGTTCCTGTATGCCATTTTCTGCTCAGTGGATGTCACAATAGGCATGTAGCTGTGAATCTTCTCGAATATGCCATGAAGCAAGTGTTAGAAAATATAATGAGGAAACAAATATCAAAGAAAAAAATAAAAACATCGAAGAACTCAGGATTTTAATGTGGAACCCTACCCCCTAAGGAGCGGGATGAAAATACAGGAGAACACCTCAAATGTCTTATATATCCATTGCATTTTCTCATCTGATACATGGAGTATGGAGCTTCTTATATAGCTTCCACAGAGCCACCAAGTCCCACCATCAGTAGATGTGGGACTAAACTCTGGACGGGGTAAATGGATCTCAGAAAGATCCATTTACCAATGATTGTTAAGAAATGATCCGCAATTTTAATTTAATTACACTTTAGTCCTTCTATTGTTGTATTTTTGTTATTATTATCTTAATTTTCTTTATTAAATAGTTCCCCTCATTCAAAAATTACATAAAAATTAGGATAAACCCTAAATAATAAGATTTACATACATTAATTTTAGTTTCAAAATTTATTTTTATTTTTATATTTAAAATAAAAAGGAAACACATATTTCACAAATTGAATATTGAAATTCATAAAAATTTTAAAATACTTTGAAAACATACAAAAATATTCATGTTTCTATATTTGACTTTATTTTATCACATACACAAAAATCACATAAAAATACAAATAGAAACCATAAAAACCTGAATATTTGAAAAATCTAATTAAAAATGTATAAAATAATAAAATCAGAAAAAATATATGATTTTGGTTTTGTCATAGAATTTAAGAAAACACTTTCTACAGTATTTGTTCTAAAAGGTTTGTTTTTGTTTTCTTTTTTAAAATTCACAAAAGTAATATCTTAATTTCCCTTTAAATTTGTTGTAAACTTTAATCCAATATAAAATTCATAAAAATATAAAGCACCAAAAAAATTTCTAAAAATATAGAAAAATAGAAAAAATACAATTAAATTTATTGTATTATTTTTAACTATATCTAACTTATATAAAAAATATAAAAATAGAGTTTTTATCCTTTTTATATATATTATATTCATAAGTTATTTTAAAATAAAAATAAAAAATTGCAAAAGTTAAAATAAAATATAAATTAAAAATCACAAAAATATAAAAATCTAAAACATTTTTAAAATTAGTTTGAAAATATAAAATTCATTAAAATCCACAAAAATCATAAAAATCATTAAAAAGTCCTTAAGATTTGTAGAAAATCTTAATTAATAACTCATCATACCACTTAATTGAAAGTTTACCTCCCTAAGTTGGATACTCCCAATAATTCATTGTTATAAACATTAGTTTAGGAGTATAAGTAAAAATAACTCAGAAGGGATTTCACATTCTGTTTTCTATTTATCATCTCGACTGTCACAACGATGCTTACTACTTGTAGTATGTTAGGTACAAGAAGTTCATTAGTTACTTATCTTCTGAGATGGATTTTTCTACTCCAGGAGTTTTATTTGTACACTAAGTATAGACATGTAGTAAAGAACATAGTTGTTGATCACCTCTCCGTCTAGAACTCATAGAATGCATAAACTCTACATCTATTGCAGACGCCTTCCCGGACGGCTCGAGGTGTTCAGTCGACTATCTCCATGGTATGCTAATCTAGTGAATTATCCCATAGTTAGGAAAATTCTCTATGATTGTCCCAAGAGCCGCATCGACCGACTCAAGTTCAAATCAAACCATTGAGAGGACTCATTCCTTTTCTTTGAGGGTCTGGATTGTGTTTGGAGCAGATGCATTCCTTAGGAGAAATATAAGAGTTTCCTAACTTACCTGCCACACTTTAGGGGTCGAAGGACACCACTCTAGGAATAGGACCACTTTGAAGGTACTTCAAGGTGGTTTCTACTGTACGACTTTGTTTTGTGACACTTACACCTTCATAAAGTTGTGTCTAGTATGCTAGAGAATGGAAAGGATTGTTGGTCCCAAAGATGAGATGCCTATGAAGTCAGTGATCATTTGTGATGTCTTTACACTTAGAGCATCGACTTCATGGGTTCATTTCCTAACAGTCAGGGTTTTGAGTATATACTTTTAGGGGTAGACTATTTTATCAAGGTGGGTGGCTGCTATCCCAAGACAACCTATAGACAACAAGACTATCTGTAAGTTTATTAGAGAACATATTAACTCTAGGTTTTGGATTCCCAAGGTGATGATTCTGATGGGGTAGCCATTTTGTGAATCAGGAAGTGAAGAAGTACTTGATGAAGGACTATGGCATCGAGCACCGTGTCACGCGTCCTAATCACCCACAAACTAATGGCATGATTGAGGTGTCGAATGGGGAGGTTAAGGGCATTCTTTAGAAACTAGTTCGATTAAACATGAAGAATTGGTCCCATCTCTTGGACCAAGTTCTATGGGCTTACAAGACAACTTACAAAACATTGCTTGGAACGTCCTCTTTCAAAATGGTCTATAGAAAACAATGTCATTTGTCCACGGAACAGATTCACCAATCTGAATCGACAATCAAGATTATCAACTAGGACATCCATTTTGGGCACAAATAGAGATGGGTGAACTTGAATTAACTGGTAGATGTTAGAAACATAACATACGACAACATCATCATTTACAAGGATAGATTGAAGCAAGCATTACAAGGACATCAAACATATGCTCATCATCTCGAGAGAGAAGGTACATTTGTTTAATACGAAGTTAAAGATTTTCCAAGGGAAGCTCAAGTCTAAGTAGATGGAGCCGTACATAGTCCATGTTGTTCACGAGAATAGTAACGTAGAGATTTCAGAACTCACAGATAGATCACAATCATTCATGATCAATGGGAAATTGTTTAAGAACTTTGTAGAATCAGATGAGCAGATGGTTCATGTAGAGGAGATCTCGTTTATGCGTGTTCAAGATTCGAATGATACACTAGACAATCACACATGATATCATGTATTTGTACCCTTGTAGTCATTCTCCACATCTTAGCAAAATTACTATCTTTTCTCTTTTCCTTTTTGAAAATTCTTTAGATCTCATCGGTCCCTCAATCTCGTCTTCCTTAACATATTCAAGCTAATTAGAGCCTAAGTATAGGGGATTGATATATGTTGTACATTACCACATATATTCTTTATTTTGTCCTTTCTTGCCCTCGATTGCCTCATTTTTTTCTTGTTTTGTACTTAGGCTGACCAGATCCTAAGTATGGGGGGGTGTGACTAACTTCTATACTCTCATTCTTTTCACTATACTACGCTTAGCACGAGTTATGTTTTCCTTTGTTTTTATGCTATGAGGACATAACACGAACTAACTACAGGAGGTGTCATATATTGTATATATACTTTACTCATAACTCATACTTGTATGCATTTTCTATATATAATCCTTACCTAATACAGGGTTTGGGTAAATCTTATAAAATTTATAAAATGTGTGCACTATGTAAAATAATTTTAAATATGTATAATCCTTAAAAAATCTGTTAAACTCTTGTAAAAATAAAAATGAATAAAAATATAAAAACTTGCATCTCATGTATCTATACATCATACTCCATATCATGCACATGCACGGGTGGAAGATTATTGGGTTCTGAATTGAGTCATGAACTGAATATAAGAGTGAACTTGTCTAGGCCTTAATCTACTTAATCTTCGAAAGAACATCGTTAAGAAGTAGGATTTGAAGCTTCAGGTCCTAGATTTGAATCTCTGAGTTCTACTTAATAGTGTTCATACTTTAACTCTTACTATCTAAGTTGATTACCTCATTCTGAGTACGACTCTTGAATGGATAATTAATCTAGATTCCAACACCATGGACTTAGCTCACCTCAAACACGGTGTTGGAAGATTGTGTAGCTTCTTCTCGAGTAGTGTAGACATCTAAATACTGGAGTAACATGTTAAAATAAAGTTTCATATGAGGAATAGTGTGCTAGTACTTAGTCGTTCAATCACGATAGAGGCCAATGCAACCACCTCACATCGAAATTCACTCTTTTACCCCCTAAAAATAAAAAATATACCATGAATAAATGCGGAAAAACTGTAGACCAAATATTTAAAAATCCGAATTTCTTAACCATAATGGTCCATTGCCTACATAGCAAAGACTTGGCTACTCCAGTCAAGCTTCAAACATGAGAATTAACTACATTGCCTATGCTCCAACTTCTTCCCTCAATCTCTTTTTTTTATACTAGCAGTACTTGAACTTAGAAGGAAATACCTGACTCCTCAAGGATGGGATGCTGGGGTAGAGGATGGCATGGTAGTCCAACATTTCAAATGAGAAAATCTAACATCCTTCACACACAAGACACGATTATTTAATGTTCTTGGAATATGCTTTGGGAGGGGGTGGATCTAAGATTACTTATGAGCCGAGCCTATACAATAACTTGTAGAACTTAGAGACTGTTGATTTTAAAGTCATAATTCTCAAAAAAGTTCTGCCAAATTATTAATCCACGGTTAGGTTGATCTCTATTTTCATCTTTTATTCATGATCTTGGTTTGGAATCCAATCTCATTTCACTACTTCATTCATTAGGTGCTCAGGGATGAGCATGATTTAAGTATAGGGGATTGATGGATATGTGATTCACCCCTCTATTTAGCTAAAAAAATCTCTGTCCCAAGTAATCAAGTGCATTTAGGTATTTATAACTCATCATTAGCATTCATGTACTTGTGAATAATTTGTATAAATTATCATTATCATTTTTCATTTATATATTTACTTGTAAAATAGCATAACTTCACTCATTTTAATAATTTCATTCTAACTCTAGTCGAAACAAAACAAACTCCATTGCGTACATATCACTAATATTAATCAAAGAAATATCCTAAAACATAAAACTTGTACATATGTGAAATATAACCAAACCATAGTTTGAGATTAATTTGGCATTTCTAAGATCTAATTACCACACCATGACATTAACCCCACATCATTTGAGTGTGACCGTGAAGAGTCTATGGGGCTATATATAGAGTCACCCACCGATGTACTCATTGAGATAATGAAATAGAAAAATCCCCACTTTGAGGCATTCTACCATGATTTCATCCTGTTCCTTAGGGAATATGGTTCCATGTAAAAAATCTCCAGCGTCCTTCGTTTATTACTCTTTATCTATTTATCGTGTATGCATTACATTTTTCTCTATCGTACCATAGCAAGTTGGTTTTGGAAGATTTGATTTTTTTTCATTTTCAAGTCCGATTATTACTCATACTATTCTTGGATTGAAGACTTGTTCTTGGAAGAAAGATGATGCAGCGATTTCCTTTATTTTGATAATTTCTGGGCTGATTCTGAAGATCGTCATCGAAGTTAGAGAAAACATTATAGGATTCCTAGAACCCAAATTGTGGGTGGCATCCAAGCCCTTTTCTCCATTCATCCAGGCTTGACGAAGTGCCTTCCATCCCTCCAGGTCCTTCTCGCGGTGTTGCCTCAAGCTGTGGCCACCTCCAGGTCACTTCCGTGTCTCCAGCCAACAGCGGGACTCCTTTTAAAGAAACCATGGCACAACCTTTCTCCTCATGCAAACATCTCCAGCAGGATCCCGTCATGGGCGGCACAACACCATATCCAACCCCACCTCATTCTGTGGGATAACATCCAGCCCCACACGTTCATGGAGGATCTACCTCCTAATCCAGATCATATGGCGGTGGCAACCCAACTATCTAGCTCTTACATCGTCACCATGTCCTGCATCGATTCTGCAAAGATTGCAACCATCCTCCACCCCATGCTCGATAGGCTCCACCAACCTCTCCGACGCAACTTCTTGCGAAGCATCTACGACAACCCTACAAGAATTCTCGCACCACCGGTAAAGCTCGAAGAATGTCCCTGCAAGAAACCCGATACTACTGGCTCTTTCTCTCGATCGGGAGAAGGGTCCGTGACGGTAGATGAGGAGGGAGGATGGTTGGCGGGGGCTTTTGATAGGAAACATAGATCATTCTCTGACAAATATAATTTTACAAAACAAACAATATTCAAATGTGTGTTAGAGAAAAATTGGGTCATGTTGATTGTCTAAAAAAACATAAATATAATGAATAAGATGAATGATTAGTATAATGATCCTGAAAGAAGGTTCTCATAATACATCTTCTCCCTCCATTTCGTATGGTCATAGTCGTAACCTAAATACCCTTAGGTCCTGTTTGGTTGGAAAATATGTCATGGAATAAGGGGCCAATTCTCCTTCCGACACGGTTCCCAGTGGTATGATTATTCTCCATTATTCCATCTTATTTCACTCTTATTCTTATCTTTATCCCACCTTACCTACCTTTATTTCACCTCATTCTCCTTATTCCCATCCTCCAGCCGAACAAAGAATAAATCCTTATTCTCCTTATTCCCCATCCTTATTCCTGCTTATTCCCGAACCGAACGCACCCTTAAAATATCAAATAAGCTGAAGCAATATTTATATCAGGCCAGTACTATTGATTCAACGTAGATGCACCACAAACAAAATGGGCATGAGATGCAAAAAGACGGATACAACTAAACTGAAGTCTAGAAGAACAAAACTGAGTGGGGTTGGCCGAGTAAGTCAACCAAGAGATAGTGCTTGCAGATGGACGTGAGAAATTTGGGGACAGGAGATACATATGTGCACGACTAATGTATGGCTACAATGCAAGGTTGACAGCGAAGAAAAAGAAAGAAGATTAGACAATGGATGACAGGGCGATTTATGGAGGCAGCTACTGATCGAAGTGGATAAGAAAGAAAATGCAGTGGTGGGGGGTTTTTGGTCTCTTGCTTCTGTCCTACTCTCGAGTACCCGTATGTCAATTCCCCCTTCGGTGGGTTTGCTCAAATAGTTGATCTTGCTCGCACCTTCTATTGATCAAATTTGTTGGACATAGATACATACCATTTAGTGTTGTTTTTTGTCTTATTTTATTGATACGATTTGGTTGATGTTTTGTGTTGTATTTTTTTTGTAAAATTTTACAATTTATTATTTTTATTTCAGACGTACATTTAGGATTCCAAACATTACATAGTACTGATATTTGATTTGCTTTTGGAATAGCCTGCCACGCTCTAATTATTGATGCATTGAATGTGGTCGATGAAATGTCTAAGCAAAAAAATTGATAAATTGATAAATATATTTGCGATACGTGTTGTGGTAAGCTGTATATGGGTATTTATCAATAAAGGACCTGATATCTCACAATTAGAGGCATTGTATTTAAGTCTCAAATTATAAAAATGCATTTCAATATGTGTATATGTTCTAAGTTCTATGTTAGTATATGTGTTTGTAATATGAGTCTATGTATGCATGCGTATATTACACCTCGTGCGTTAGTGCACGTGTATTTATGTGAAAATGTAAGTGTGGGGATGTTTTGTGGTGTATTTGTGTTCTAGTATTTGTGTGTTATTATGCATAGTGTGTGGGCATGCACGTACACGTGCGTGCGTACGCGTATGTGTGTTAGTTTGTGCATTGTGTTGATGAATCCCCATTCATCACTGTTTGTTCTTTTATTTTAGCTAAATATCTTGGCAAAGCATCATGTATATAGTTGTAAATACAATAAATTATCAATAAGCATGAATTTATTAACGTTTAATAATTAGCATGTATTTGTGCAAAAATAAAAGAATAAAGAATACAAGAAAAAGAAGGAAATATTTAGAATAAATATTGAGTGACCTGAAACCAAGAGAGGGTCCAGCATGGCCCTGATCGCCAAATAAAATAAATAGAGAGAGATAAGGCCACTCTACCTTGTACATATTTACCACCAATGTGTATATAATTTATTTTTTTACAAAAATAAAAATAAAAAGGTGTTTTTATCCCCATGTATATACTTCTAAAAAACAAAAAATAGAAAAATAAATAAAAACAAATAAAAATTTTCTCTCACCTTGTATATAATACATGTATATATGTATCACTACTTATTTATTTTATACTTGTAAAATAACAAATAAAATAAAATAAAAATTATTGCATACTCCCAATTTTATGTGGTAAATAAATAAAATATAAAATTTAGGTATTGGTGCAAAAATAAGAAATTAAAAATAATTGTACAAAATGCATAGGTATTTTATACATGTATATAATATATAATACTGTATAAACAATAAACTATATTTAAAAAAAATAAAAATCACAGAAAAATAGTCTGAAGAGTAACAAACATTTTTCATTTTATACACTTTTTAATTTAAAATGACTTATTATTTTTTATTGAATTTGTAAATATTTTTTGTAAATCTGTTTTTTTGAGTGGTCCACGGTAGAACGTTGACTCGGGTCAACCCCCTCTTCCAGGGCTTGACCTAACCCGACCTCCCTGCCGGACCTACTTGAAATTTTTTAGGACGGATCATGCATGCCCATGCTCCGATTCTTCGCCCGTACCTTCCCCTTGGATCGTTCTCAGTTCACGCGCCCTCGCCCAAACATCCCAACTATCTGGGATGTCCTATAAATTCTTCATTCAATTCCCCAGGTCTGCATCTTGCGGCACACACCCTTTTGATACCCTAGAGAGTTTCCCCTGGGTGACAGCAACCGGAAGCGACCTTCAGTCATCGGAAAGGAGTTGTGCAGCTGACGCTCGCATCTCGTGACCTGAACGTCGCCGCGACGAGCCTCCTCCGCCAGCCGCAACGAGGTTGAGGCAAAGACCACCACCAACCGCACCCCCTGGAACTCAGGATCTCACTAGGACCATCAGGTAACCATTCCGTAGTCCTTAGCCCCCTTATCTTGTTCGATCTTTCATTTACCGTCCGTCGCACCGTCGCCAGCTTCGACCACCCGATCGGAGCCTCGTCAGTCACATCCACCCATTCTGATCGATACATCCGCTCACCCTCAATCTTCTCTCTCCATCTGATCATCCAAATCTTGGCTTGGATTTCCAAGATTAGGCTCAATATCTCATCCCTCGCTTTGTCGGAGACCCCCTTCTCATTTGTCGTCGCTTCTCTTTATCTAAGGTCAAATAACCCTGACCGGAGCCTTGCTCTGAGTCCGAGCTTTACCTTGCAGGGCTTTGCACGCGTGGAAATACCCCAGACAACCTTCGACTCATTTCGCCGGAGCTCGCCCAGGTCCCAGCCATCGTCCCGAAAATCTGACCGTCAGCGAGCCCATCCGACCTATCCACCCGACGCGGAGGAGCTCCACGAGTCGTTTGCCCCCTGTCGATCATTCATATAATCTCTGGATTCTCACTGGTGCTCTGGTGAAACTCGCCCATGCGGAGTTCTTCCAGACCCTCCATCTGCCATCAGATTACGCCCCTATGCCAGATGTCGTCCTCACCGTTCATCGCCAGCAGCTGTCAAGCCATTAGATATCAGATCTAATGGCCTCCGTACCACCCACGTAGATGACGTTTGACGACCGTTGGATCTGCTAGTTGATCGTGCCAGAGCCGTAAGTCCTCGCCTCCACTCAGCGCCTGCCACATGTCCACCCCACGTGCACGTGCTGCACGGGTAATTTGCTCGGTCCCCCCTGTGTTTATTTCAGTTTCTCCTTTAGTCTGTAAAAAAAAGTACACAGTAGGACATTTTACATGTTAGCACCTACGGTTTTCCATATTTGCTTGTTGGTCCAATTTATGCAGACTCACATGCGTCGTCACGTGTGACTTTGGGTTATTTGTAATATTTTCCCTGGACTTATTATCTGTTTTGAAATGAATGTTTAGTTTTATTATTTGCAGATATACCCCTATGCGTATTGATTTGAGACATGTGCGAAATTTGATGTGAAAATTGTAGTTAGGATCCTATAGTTTTTGTGCGTGTTATTATTTGGTCCAGAAACATGTTTTATTTGCATATTGGTCCCTATATATTGTGTGCTTTACTTTTGATTTAATAAATAGCAAATATTATCCAAAATTCACAAAATTTTGACTCATGGCTCCTCCATGGTGTAGGTATTTTGATGAATTTTTTGTTGTGTTTTGCCTTCGTTTAGTATTTTTGAAAGTTAAAAAACCCTAAAAAGTGTTACCGTCTGTCTTATAAAATCAACTAACAATATTAAAAAGTCTTAATTTTTTTTAAAAAAAAATCATGCTTGTGTGTTTTGATATGTTTTGACTAATGTCGAAGTTTCATCTCATTCTCATTTATAAAACTCAAAAAATTGAAAAAGACTAAAAACCTTAGAAAACCATTAAAAATTATTTAAAAAATCAAAAAATGTGTTTTCTTCTTCTGTAGTTAGGTTTGTGCTTGTAGTTTCACATAAAATTGCTGCTTGAATTTTATAGGCATTTGAAGTAATTTTAATTTGCCTTTAGATTTCAATTGTACACTATTTGTCATTTTTAGCCTTGTTTGATTTTTAGAAAATTAATTAATAATCATAAAAACCTAAGAAAATTCACGAAAACATCTGAATATTTTAAAAACACAAAATCATTTTTATTCTTTATTTTTGAATATTTTTGGGCTATTAAACAATTGGTTGAGTGTTGATTTGTGCTTCCGTTTTAGTCTTTTTCTTATAATTAAAAATCATTAAAAAATTTGAAAAATTAGAAATCAACATTTCCTTGCTTTTTTCTGGATTCTTGACTACTTCGTAGCGTTAGCATCACGTGCTCTGTGCGTTCGACCTTGGTAGCTATACCAAGTAAAAATAAATAGCAAGACCACTTGCCACATTGATTGTTTGATTTCTCGTTTGGTGGTCTCTGATTTTCTTGATTGACTTAGCATTGTTATCCAGGTCGCAACGATCGTGATTATTACTTAACCTGAGTACCATCATTTTTGGTCATCAGAATGGCGCCATTATCGGGGAGCACCGCTTAGTAGTCGATTTTCCGTTGCTTGATTTTCTGACATATTTTCAATAATTGCGATCTGACATATATTCTGTTTCTCTTTTTCTTGCGAGGGCCCAATGAGCGAGGGCGGTTTTCCTAGGAGAACTGACGTACCCGAGCAGAGCGGAGGCAGCTCGTTTCTCCATCGAGTCGTAGGAGAGCATAAGAGAGCGGGGGCAGAAGATTGTTAGATCTGAGTAGTTTAGTACTTTTTCTATTATTATTGTTGTAATAATATAGGGACCTGGATTGTGAACTTTGGACACTTGGCAGATTGGGGTTTGTTTCGTCGAGCACCAGTATGCTCGGGGGACCTCACCGTGATTTTTCCTGGTTTTGCTTTTCTATAGCATTTACTGTCTATCTGATTTTTGAAGGTTTTGGCTACTAGACTTAGGATTTTCTTTGATTGTGACGTAATTAATTAAGGTCCAACCCTAATTATCTACCTGCACCTATCGATCGATTAATTGGACCTTATTAATTAAATCACAAGAAAAAGTTAGTTTAATTAGGCTTGAGTCCACGTGCTGTGAGGAACCACATACAGCGCTGGCAGGACCCGTTGTGGTGGGCACCGAGTGGTTCCCAAGATCGGACTCTGGACTTAGTCTGATTGGCTAGCTACCGTTCTTCTCGTGTAGAAAGTGCTTCATCTAAGGCCGATTTCTTCTTGCATCATATAAGTAGTTTTAATTATGTCTTTAAATTTATGCGTGGATCACCCTGCATGTAGAGATGTTGAGTCAGGTACGTATTTCTTACTCTGCATGCATCATCGTGTTTGATCGCGCATCGGCTTTTTCAACTTATCCCTCTATTTTGGACTTAAAATAATCAGAAGAACTGAAATATTCGTTAAGCTTTTTTTGCTTGTAAAATACCTAAAAAGAAAAACTATAAAATTGGGACTTCTAAACACACTTGACTCTAAAAGACACCTCATCAAAAAATCTATCTTGGGAGAGTAATCCCCTCATTATATGGTTTGGATGAGCGAGAGAGTGACCCGCACACTAGGATAGAGCCATACCAAACTCTTGGTAGACTACTGATCTTTTATACGGGATAGTCTGTTAGGAGCACTGGGTTCCTACCATCTCGCTTAATCGCTCTGAAAGACTATTTTATCACCTAATAAAATTGACAAGATAAAAGACCGAGCCTTTATGGTCATCAGCTCTGCGTGAATAGGTGAATTGGGGGTTTGCTTTTTGATCATGTGTGTTTTCCAGATCTCATCCGCCTTCACTCGCTACATCAAGATGATGAGTAGGAGATCCCTTAGGCAGCCTCTGGCTGCACCGCTTTCGAGCACTCCAGCCCGCTCATCTAGGTTGGTTCGTGAGAGCCGAGACCCGCTCTCCGAACCCGAGTTTGACTCCGTCCTGTTCCCCCTCGACCACTCTTCTACCAGTTCTGAAGTGCCCGAGCAGAGACCACAATAGAAAATTGATGATTTATCGGCACCTAAGTTTGGGTCTTTTGCCTTTGCAGAGACCATGGCCAGCAGTGAGGAGTGCACTGATGGACCCAGCAGGACACAGACTTACGTGCTTGATCAGGGTCCCATCAACAACACCATGTTATCCTCTCTGGAGACCATGCAGCGTCAGATCAGAGACCAGGGGGCTTTCATGGTAGACATGCGCCGAGAGATGGAGCATATGAGAGCCGACAGAGAAGCGTAAAGCCGGTGGAGGTAGAGGACCAGAGATTCCTGAGGGTGGAGAGCCTGAGGAGCCCGCACAGCCAGCAGCACCTGCACGACCGATGAGAGAGTTGCACAACCTTGGTGCAACTCTGACCATAGATGGATACTGTTGCCAGCTATTTTGGGAGATTTCAAGCTCCCACCTCAGACGATCCGGCTTCTACCCTGATTCCACGGACTCGCCACGAAGGAGCCTCAGCTCCATCTTCAAGAGTTTGAGATGATCTGCAGTACTGTCCACGATCACCTCGTGGACAAGGACACCATCAAGATGATGGCTTTTCCGTTCTCCCTCATAGACAAAGAAGCCAACTGGTTGAAGCACCTAGGGAGATTTGTCACCTGATGGGGACAACTCCGAAATGAGTACTTGAATAAGTACTATCCACTCGGCTGGACGAATGCATCCAGAGCCCTGATCAACAACTTTTCCATGCTCCCCAATGAGCAATTTCATGAGGCATGGGACAGATTCAGGGAGCTTACAGACCGGTGCCCTCATCATGGTATATCCAAGCCCAACCTTATTCAGAGTTTCTTCTGCGAACTTACACTGGAGTTGTAGGGGCTTGTGAATGCATCCTGTGGTGGCTCATATTTTGCCAAGTATGAGGATAAGGTTTGGGCCATCTATGAGGAGATGGTAGAGAACTACACGGTGATGTCCCAAACCTGACTATATGCACAGGGGAAGCCCCATCCACAGGACGTGTCCTATCAGAGGATAGCACGAGTTGTTGCTGATCCGTCTATATCATCAGCAGCTACAACACAGGCAGAGTCGATGGCCGCTAATATGGGGATTATCATCAAGTAGTTGGACCGCATCGAGATGATAGAGAAGAAGCAATGCCAGGGCATGTCTCAGATAGATCAGATGGCACAGACACTGAGTAACCTAAAGACTCAGATCATGTGTCTCCAAGAGGCACAGACGGCTTCTCAGCCCCGTCTCTGGTCCCGGGCAGATCACGGCAGTAGCAGCTCGACCCAGCACTCCAACCAATCCAGACAGGTTCACCACGTTCAGATGGAGTCATTTCAGCAGCTGCAACAGTAATACCAACCACCACCGTCTCAGGACACTCAGATGGTGGTCTACCTGTTGGATCAGCCCCTGGAAGTTCTCCCCCCACCCACTTACGAGCAGGAGTCGTTGATGGACGTCAACATGATTTGGTATGATCGACCTCAGCCTGGAATCCGACGAGACCATCGCAGATTCCGTTGGTCGACCGGAGGTACCTCTTCCCAGCAGCAACCTCCAGTTCAGGGCGGCCAGTTCAGCCAGCAGCAGCAACAGCAACCCCAGTTCCCATAGGTACAGTATTACCAGCAGCATGGTCCTCATCCCTAATAGCAGGGACAGCCTTGGAGGCAGCAGCAACAGCCTCAACAGTTTCATCCATAGTATCCCTCTCATCATACCCAGCAGCAGCATCCTCATTTCCAGAGAGGTGACCCGTCCTGTTCTCATGGGCCAGCCTATGAGAACCCAGCTCTTGATGATCGAGCCTGCCTTGTTTCTGAGTAGCAGACCACCTTCAGGAAGGAAATGGATGAGTTCAGACAAGAGATGAGGGAGATAGTAAAGGGCAAGGCCGCCATACCCGCTCAGATCGAGCCAAATCCGAACAACCTGAAGAGGAAGTCTGAGTAGGTAGAGTTTACAGAGGTTACCACTCTAGTGATTCACTAGGTGATATTTCTACATACACTTTTGATGCTGACTTTGTTACACTATGGAGCGGTAGGATGCCAGCCAGCGGCACCTCATATGAGCGACGACCACATGAGGACTCAGGAGCACCAAATGAGGAGGAGAGCGGTACTGATGTCGCTCAGGATGATGTTGAAGACGGTGGTACTGATGCCACCATGGGAATAGACCCAGCTGACGGTATTGAGGCCGTCACTTCACCAGATGCAGGAGGTGGTGCGGATGCCACCAGAGATGATGCTGAGCCAGAGTGCGGTGTTGATACCGCAAGTCCAGATACCGAGGGTGGTACTGAGTCCACCATTTCTATTCATGTTGCATTTCCTTCTGTCGTTGTATCTCAGGACTATTCCGGTAATAAAGGAAAGGGTTCTTCATTTGTGAGTCCATCTGTGATGCATGGAGATGTTTGTATGGATTCTACTTTGCCACAACAACAACGACCCAATCCTAGCCCTCCATTTAAGGAGGGACCAGTTGTCCGCTTCCCTCAAGCACTCCTCTTGGCTAAGGGGACCAAAAAAGATAACCCAAAAATCCCAGCAACTAGAGTTCAGCCAACAGATGATAGATAGATTCTAGATATAGTTGACTCTATAGGAGGCCTTGGAGCACATCCCCCTCTTTCAGAGGAACCTTAGAGAGAAGACCACTATTCACAGGAAGAGGAGGAACCACCACTCAGAGATCCATGTATTCACTCGTACCACCTGCTTCGCCATCAAGAACCGTTTTCCAGCCAAGAGACCAGATGCAGGAGCTCCCTATGTCAGATGTCACATACATGAGCAGAGGTTCGATCAGACTCTATTAGAAAATGGTTCTTCTATCAACCTACTTCCGACAGCCTTACTCGTCTGTTTTGAGTTTGTCCCTCTTTGACAGAGCAAGACGGTCCTTTATTTTGTTGATCGATCTGTCAAGAGGCTGAAGGGGTTGCTGAAGGACGTGGTAGTCACAATTCAGAGTCTGAAATTTCCCGTGGACTTCGTTGTGTTGGACATGGAGATCCATGAGTCTGTGACCGATACCCCCATCATTTTAGGATGCCCATTCTTGGCCACAACCAAGGAAGTGTTCGATCATGATAGCGGGAAGGTATACTTTCGCGTCGAGGGCAAGAGTATACAAATAGAGATGGTTGATGAGACTAGAGCATGAGATTCAGCTTGCTCAGAGCCGCTTACAGATTCAGAGCAGATGACAGAGGCAGAGCGAGATGTCCATCAGGAGTGCGATTTTATGATCACAGATGATGAAGCCACTTGGTCAGACCCTGTTTCACGAGCCATCCTCTCACCTTCAGATCCCGCTAATGCATAGATTCCAGTAGAGGAGAGCTTGGAGAGCGCATTGTTGGTAGAGGACACATTTCAGGCAGCAGATCGCTTCAGGAAAGCGAGGCAGCACATACTTCCTTTGATTCAGATTCAGATCCCTCAGAGTCTGATATTGATTGGCCAGAGTTTGATGAGTTGATTCCATGTCTGATTTCTACAGAGCCAGCAGCTAGGGTGGAGACTGATCTTAATCAGAATGCAGAGACACTAGCAGAGTAGTCTTCACCAAATTTCCATGTTCAGCGAGAGTTCTCCCATGCAGATTTGGTCTCTTTCACTCAAACCTTTCAAAGGCCAGATCCTCCAGCTCCTAGTTGTCCAAAGCTGAATCCCTTGCTGGAGTCACTGAAGTATAGATTCCTTGTGGGCGAGCATGAGATGCACCCAGTCATTATCTCAACAGATTTGACTGAAGAGCAAGAACCTCGTTTGATGGAGGTTCTTGAAAAGAAATGCAAGGCGATAGGATGGAGTGTAGCTGATCTCCAGGAGATAAGTCCAGTCTTGTACTCCCACCATATCTATCTCAAAGAGGACGCTAAGACGTCGCGTGAGTTTTAACGACGGCTGAACCCGATCCTTTGAGAGGTTGTCAAGAAGGAAATCTCGAAATGGTGGAGTGCTGATTTTATCTACCACATCTCCGACTCCAAGTGGGTTAGTCTATTACATGTGGTACCCAAGAAGATGAGCATCACTACAATAGTGAGTGAGTCTCGAGAGGAGATCGCTACCCGGTTACCCACTTCTTGGAGGGTCTGTGTGGACTATAGATGATTGAATCAGGCCACCAAGAAGGATCATTTCCCGCTGCCTTTTATTGATCAGATTATAGAGAGGATAGCTGGGAGGAGTCACTACTGCTTTCTCGACGGGGACTCCAGATACAATCAGGTGGCCATTACGCCAGAAGACCAGGAAAAGATCACATTCACCTGCCCCTTTGGGACATATGCGTTCAGATGGATGCCCTTTGGTCTATGTAACGCCCCGACGACATTCCAAAGGTGCGTGTTGTCCATCTTTTCGGACATGGTGGGTGATTGCTTAGAGGTCTTCATGGATGACTTTTCAATCTATGGTGATGGTTTTGATGCTTATCTTGAGTGCCTAGACCGCATCCTTCAGCGATGCATCGAGGTCCATCTTATGTTATATTGGGAGAAGATTCACTTCATGGTGACTCAAGGGACAGTGCTTGGTCATATCATCTCCAACAGGGGCATGGAGGATGATCTGGCTAAGGTGGATATCATCAGGAAGCTCAACCCACCGTCCAACTTGCGGCAACTACGGTCTTTTCTGGGGCACTTCGGTTTCTACTGACGATTCATTCATGATTTCAGCAGGATCACCTGACCTTTGACTAATTTGCTGATCAAAGACACCGAGTTCATTGTATATTATAAGTGTCTTGCATCATTTGAGACTCTCATGAGTCTAGCTGTTGAGGCTCCTGTCCTCCAGCCGCTTGATCGGTCTCTCCCATTCGAGATCATGACGGATGCCTCTGATTTTACTGTAGGGATCGTGCTGGGACAGAGGAGGGATGGAGTTCCATTTGCCATTCACTACACTAGTCGTACATTGGATGCCGCTCAGCGGAACTACACTGTCACTGCGAAGGAGATGCTAGTTGCAGTCTTTGCCCTAGATAAGTTCAGATCGTATATCATTGGATCTAGAGTGACTATCTTTACTGACCATACCGTCATCCGGTACCTCATGTCAAAGAAGGATGCCAAAGCGAGATTAACTAGATGGATCCTTCTACTCTAGGAGTTTGACATTGAGATTAAGGATAAGCCTGGAGTCAAGAATGTGGTGGCGGATCATCTCTCCCGATTAGAGCATCTTGAGGATTCTGAGCAGATTGATCCCATTTCTGAGACCTTCCCAGATGAGGCGATCCTTGCTATCGCCTCGCTACGGTACGCCGATATTGTGAACTATCTTGTTGCCAAGAAAGTTCCACAAGGTTGGCCCATGCAGAGACTTGAGTGCTTCCTAGCGAAGGTCAAGTCTTACCATTGGGAGGATCCCATCCTTTACCATGAAGTAGGGGATAGTGTATGGCGACGGTGCATTCCTTAGGAGGAGCACCACAGCATCCTCACCTATTGCCACAAGCTGGAGGCAGGAGGATATCACTCTGGGAGGAGAACGACACAGAAAGTGCTCCAATATAACCTATGATGGCCTACTCTCTTTAAGGATTCTGATGAATTCGTGAAGAGATGTACTGACTGTCTGAGGATGGGCACTTGTGGACAGCGTGACATGATGCCGATGCAGCCCATTCACTTCTGTGAGGTTTTTGATGCATGGGGCATTGATTTCATAGGTCCATTCCCTAAGAGACATGGATTCGAGTACATTTTGTTAGCCGTTGAATATGTTAGTCGTTGGGTTGAGGTTGTCCCTGCCCGAACCGTAGATGCTTGGACTGTATGCAGATTTTTGACGAAGAATATCATTTCACGGTTCAGGGTACCTCGAGTTTTGATATATGATGAGGGGTCTGATTTCATCAACGAAAAGGTAAATGCCCTTGCTAACGAGTTCAGCAAAGACCGTCGAGTAGCCACTCCATATCACCCTCAGACTAATGGTCTTGTTGAAGTGTCGAATAGGGAGATCAAGACTATATTGTAGAAGGTCGTCCTCCCTGACCGAAATGATTGGTCACATCTTTTGGACTCGATCTTGTGGGCATACCGGACACCCTTCAAGACTCTTTTGGGTACATCTCCCTTTCACCTCGTTTATGGCATGTCCTGTCATTTACTTATTGAGATTAGGCACAAGTCACTTTGGGCTGTTACAGACATACTTTTGGATTCAGTGAGTATAGGAGATCAGAGGAGGGCAGAATTGGTAGCCCTGGAGGAGCTTAGAGATGAAGCCTTTTCGAGCAGCCTACATTACAAGGAGCGAGTGAAGGAGTGGCATGATTCTCATATCACCCACAAACAGTATGAGCCAAAAAAGAGTATGGTTGTTTGATTACAGGTTTACATTATTCCCATGGAAGTTGCAGAGCAAGTGTAAGGGACCATACCTGGTCCGAAAGGTACATGACAATGGGTGTATTGACATATCTGAGATGTCATCTGAGTACCTTTCGTGTTAACAGCTCAAACAATATCTAGATCATGAGCCACTAGTCGTTGACGTCGCCCCTATTCATTTTGCGCGAGATGTGGTCTTTGATTCACATCTAGTGCATCTCATGCCTGATTGTCACTGTCCTCTGCCATGTATAGATCCAGATGTCCATATCATTCCATTCTTTAGTCCCACACCCCATCGACATCCTATGATTATGCTATACTTAGGGTGTACTTTACCCAAAGTATGGAGGGGTGTTGGACTCTTGAGTATTCTTTTGATTCTTTTTACCTCGGCTTTGCTGCCTATACTTAAGGACCTTTCGCCCTAAGTATAGGGGAGGTACATTCTTTCACTCAGGTTTCCCTTCATGTACAATCTGTTATACTTAGGATTACTTGATCCTAATTATAGGGGGAAACACCGAGCTCTCTTCATTCTATTCTTTAATTCGTCGTTGTAGGATACCATTCCTTTTCACTTCCTTATACTAAGCACGAGTTATGTCTTCTTCATCGCTCTCGATCCACTCTGCGGACATCGTTCGAGCTAAGTAATGGGTGGTGTCTTATATATTTCATATATAATTTAGCCATAACTCAACTTTGTGTGAGTGTGCTAATAAATAAAAAATGCTAAAATTCTTTTATCTAAAAACCATAAAAAATTAAAATATTTCCTTGTACATAAAAAATCTTTCTTCCACATACAGAACTGTTTATAAAAAAATTTTTGTACAAATGTTTGTAAAAATGTTTTGTGTAAAGAGTTTGTAAATATTTTGATAGCAAAATTATGTATATAGTACAAAATTTTTGTAAATGTTTGAAAAATAAAAGTTTGCAAACCCTTGTGTAAATGTGTGTAAATATTTTGCAAAATTTCTGCATCCATGCATTCATTCATTCACACATTTTTAAAAAATTCTGCACATTTTCCAAAAACATACATAATAGGATTTTTGTATATATCTGTAAAGTTTTTCTGAATCATAGTTGACATTTAAACTGGCCTTGATATAAATTAGAAAATGGAGCTTTGTTAAGACCTTAATCCACCTAATTCTAAGAGGAACCTTATAGGGCTTAAGGTTAAGACTTTTCATGTCCATTTGGGACTTAATTCTTTGAGTCCACTAGGATATGATCATATGTCATCTTGATGAGCCTAAGTAGAACACTTAACAACGCACACATGACTCTCATAGACAATGACTTTACTTGCACTAGCACCTTACACATAGCTCTCCACGGATGAAGTGGTGAGGAGGCAGTTTCCTTTGGCTTAGGGTAGCATATGAGAGTTGTACTTCTAGGCGGAACCTCTCTTCTTCTTTTAGTGAAGGAAGTACATCTCAACTTGGTATGGTGGTGTTGAGGTCTAAAGACAGGAGTTGTGGGTTGCAATAAATCTTCAAAAGAGGGATAGTCTACTGGCTCAAGAGGAAAAACTCCTTATGTATATATGTTGCACCATGTAGATATGTTGTACATATGCACATCAAAAAAAATGTGCAAAGAAAGAAAAACACCAAAAAAGTGGTGGGTCTGATTGAAAATAAAATACCTACCGGAGTGTATATAGTCAAATAAAGCAAAGCTTATGTTACTTATTCTCATGAAGCTTGCAGCGGGAGACTTAGCTACACTAGTTGGGCTCCCAAGGATACATGCTACACTGATCATGGTCTATTCTCTTCTTCCTCCTCTTCTTGAGCCGGTTGAACTTGAACTTAGAAGGGAATACCACGCTCCTCGAGGAAAGAGCTGCCAGACTAGGGCATTAGAGTTACCTTGTTAAGGGAGGGTGTCACTTTGTCATTTCTGAGGTGGGGAGCTACATATCACTTACACAGTACAAGGAAAGATTCATGGTCATTAGAATTTGTGTATGTAGACTTGTTCTGATCTGGATTGTTGAGGAGTCTCGACCATAGATTGGTGGAACTTAGAGGCTGTTGAATTTTAAACTGAAGTCCAAATAAGGTTCCGACACACTAGTAATCCAAAGGTTTGACTGAGCTCCATAGTTCAATTTAATGAAGGCAAGTTTAATAATCAACCTTGATTACCCTTATTTTTCTTTTTCTCTTTTCACTTCTCTTTCAAACAAGTGTTTGCTAAGGGACTAGCAAAAGTAAAGTATAGGGGGGTGATGAATCCCCATTCATCACTCTTTATTCTTTTATTTTAGTTAAATATCTTGGCAAAGCACCATGTATATAATTGTAAATACAATTAATTATCAATAAGCATGCATTTGTTAATATTTAATAATTAGAATGTATTTATGCAAAAATAAAAGAATAAAGAATAAAAGAAAAATAAGGAAATAATTAGAATAAATATTGAGTGACCTGAACCTAAGAGAGGGTCCAACATGGGTCTGATCGCCAAATAAAATAAGAAGAGAGAGATAGGGCCACTCTACCTTGTACATATTTACCACCTATGTGTATATAATTTATTTTTTACAAAAATAAAAATAAAAAGATGTTTTTAACCCCATGTATATACTTCTAAAAATAAAACAAAAATTAGAAAAATAAAATAAAAATAAAAAAATCTCTCTCACCATGTATATAATATATGTATATATGTATTACTACCTATTTATTTTATACTTGTAAAACAACCAATAAAAAAATAAAAATTATTACATACTCCAAATATTATGTGGTACAACAACAACAAAGCCTTTTCCCATAATTAAGTAGGGTCGACTACATGGATTCTTCGCCTCCATTCAGATCTATCTTGGATTAATTCCGGGCTTATATCCATAAAACTAAGATCCCTTCGTATAGTCTCTTTCCAACACTTCTTGGGCCGTCCTCGTCCTCTCTTAGCCAGCTCAACATCCCAACACTCGCATCTCCTAACTGGTGCATCAGCTGATCTTCTTTGCAAATGTCCAAACCATCTTAAGCGGTTTTCTCGCATCTTATCCTCGATCGAAGCTACGCCAACTTTCCTTCTGATTGCATCATTTCGAATCTGATCTTTACGTGTGTGTGTGTGTGTGTCCACACATCCACCTTAGCATTTTCACTTCTGCTACATTCATTTTCTGCACATGTCTATGGTTCACAGGCCAACATTCAGATCCATAAAGCATAGCAGGTCTGACGGCTGCTTTGTAAAACTTTCCTTTAATCTTTTCTTATCACAAAGAACAGCAGAGGCTCCTCTTCACTTTAGCCAGCCTGCATTTATTTTATTAGTAACATCTCCCTCAATGTCCCCATCATGTTGCAGAATAGATCCCAGATATCTAAAGGAATCTCTCTTCTGAATGTTATCGTCACCAATCTTCACCTCGATTCCTTCACCATTGCTTCCATCTAAGGTGCACTCCATATATTTCGTCTTAGCCCTACTTATACGAAATCCTTTAGTCTCCAACTCATGTCTCCAGATTTCAAGCTTCTCATTTACTTCATCTCTTTAAAATAATTAAAAATAATTGTACAACATACGTAGGTACTTTATACCTGTATATAATATATTATACTAAATAAACAATAAATTATTTTTCAAAAAAATAAATAAAAATCACATAAAAGAAGTTTGAAAAATAACAAACATTTTTCATTTTCTACATTTTTATTTTAAAATAATTTATTATTTTTTCTTTGAATTTGTAAATATTTTTGTAAATATGATTTTTCGATTGGTCCACGATGAAACGTTGACTCGGGTCAACCTCCTCTTCCAGGGCTTGACCCGACCCGACCTCCCTGTCGGAACAACTTCTTGAAATTTTTTAGAACTGATCGCGCATGCCCATGCTCCGATTCTTCGCCCGGACCTTCCCCTTGGATCCAAGATCCTCACGGATCCCTGGTGAAGCGCGGATCCTTCTCGGTTCGCGCACCCTCACCCGATCTTCCCAGCTACATGGGACGTACTATAAATTCTTCATTCGATTCCCCAGGTCTGCAGCTCGCACCGCACACCCTTTTGACACCCTAGAGAGTTTCCCCTTGGTGACAGCAACCGGAGGTTGCCTTCGGTCATCGGAAAGGAGCCGTGCAGCCGACGCTCGCATCTCGTGGCCGGAACGCCGCCGCGACAAGCCTCCTCCGCCAGCCACAACGAGTTTGAGGCAAAGACCACCACTGACCGCACCCCTTGGAACTCAAGATCTCAGTAGGACCATCAGGTAACCATTCCGTAGTCCTTACCCCCTTATCTTGTTTGATCTTTCATTTACCATACATTGCACCACCGCCAGCTCCGACCACTCGGTCGGAACGTCGTCAGCCACATCCACCCGTTCCGATCGTTACATCAGCTCACCCTCCATCTTCTCTCGCCATCTGATCATCCAAATCTTGGCTTGGAGTGCCAAGATTAGGCTCCAGGTCTCATCCCTCTCTTTGTCGAAGACCCCCTTCTCATTCGTCGTCGCTTCCCTTTATCTTAGGTCAAATAACCCTAACCGGAGCCTTGCTCCGAGTCCGAGCTTTACCTTACAAGGCTTTGGACGCATAGAAATTCCCCAAACAACCTTTCACTCGCTTCGTCGGAGTTCGTCCAGATCCCAGCCATCATCCCGACCCATCCGACCTGTCCACCTGACGTGGAGGGGCCCCACGAGTCCTTTGCCCCTTGCCGATCATTCATCGAAGTTCCAGATCCTCACCGGTGCTCTGGTGAAACTCGCCCAAGTGGAGTATCGTCAGATTATGCCCCTCTGCCAGATGCCATCCTCGTCATTCATCGCCAGCAGCTGTCAGGCCGTTAGATGTCAGATCTAACGGCCTCCGTACCACCCACGTAGCTGACGTCTGACGACCGTTGGATCTGCCAGCTGATCGTGCCAGAGCCGCACGTCCTCGCCTACACTCAGTGCCCGCCACCTATACACCCCACGCGCAGTGCACGTACTGCATGGGTAATTTGCTCAGTCCCCCCTACGTTTATTTCGGTTTCTCCTTTAGTATGTAAAATAAAAAGTATACAGTTGGACATTTTGCATGTTAGCATATGTAGTTTTCCATATTTATTTGTTGGTCCTGTTTGTGCAGACTCACGTGTGTTGTCACATGTGACTTTGGGTTATTTGTAATATTTTCCCTAGACTTATTATTTGTTATGAAATGAAGGTTTAGTTTGATTATTTGCAAATATACCCCTGTGCATATTGATTTGAGACATGTGTAGAATTTGATGTGAAAATTGCAATTAGGACCCTATAGTTTCTGTACGTGTTATTATTTGGTCCAGAAACATGCTTTATTTGCATATTGGTCCTATATGTTGTGTGTTTTACTTTTGATTTAATAAATAATAAATATTATCCAAAATTCATAAAATTTTGACACATGTCTCCTGGCATGGTGTAGGAATTTTGTTGAATTGTTGGTTGTGTTTTGCCTTTGTTTAGTATTTTTAAAATTCAAAAACCTTAAAAAGTGTTACTGTCTATCTCAGAAAATCAACTAAAAATATTAAAAATCTTGAATTTTTTTAAAAAATTCCTTCTTCTGTGTTTTGTTGTGTTTTGACTTATGTTCAAGTTTCATCTCATTCTCATTTATAAAACTCAAAAAATTGAAAAATACTAAAAACCTTATAAAAATAATTAAAAATTCACAAAAATTCAAAAATTGTGTTTTCTTCTTCTGTAGTTAGGTTTTTTCGCTTTTAGTTTCACATAAAATTGCTGCTTGAATTAATATTTGAATCGATAACCAGTTACAGTCTTTGTGCCAGGAGCATTACCATGACTCAAGTACACTACAGTGGAAAACACAACATGTTTAAAACCATACAAACAAACGCTCACATCATCCTTCGGTAGGTGAAAAATCAAGAATATACTAATTTGATCAAAAGCAAAGTTCCCCTTGCGAAAGTCATTGATCACCTAAAAGATGAGGATATCCTCTTTCACTACCTCCAACTTCCTTGATGAAAAAAACTGGGAAGCCATTTAGACCTGGAGACTCGTTCTTATTTACTTCCAAAAATCGCTCTTCAAACCTTAAGACTTTATCAAATGAACTCTCACCTATGATGGTCGCGGCGAAACAATGCCATATCAGACCACCTCCTACTCAATTCTTGTGAACGAACGACTTAAAGATAGTTCCTTTTAGCCACATATGGGGGTTCAACGGGGGTGCCCTTTGACACCTCTTCTTTTTTTGTTGGTTGCAAATATGCTTCTACTCATAATGGAATAAGTGGTGACCCATGGACTCTCTACAGTGATCCTATAAGGGACATTTCCATTCCTATTATGCAATAAGTAGATGATATTATTTGTTTCATTTAAGGGTTCGGATGATGAAAGGGGAATGGCGACGGTTCTAGAAATTTTTGGGAACTTTCAAGGTTGAGTATCGATCGGACAAATCAAGTAAAATATATATATATACACACACATACATACCCATTTTCATACGTGTCAGATCAATCGGTATTTGAAAAATCCCATTATATTATTTCAAAGTGAAATTTGAAGCAGGTTTTGGAAGCTTATTATCAACTTTATTAAAATTGGGGATAGAAATGGGGGATGTGTGCAAGGGAAGTCTTCCTGATTATGAAGTCGATGGAGTGGTTCTCCTCCTCGGAGCAGTTTGGTCTACTTTTGATCAGAATGCGTTCGGTTTTTCGTTGATCTGATTGATCGAAACCTTATATGATATTCGAGTTGGGCGGTCCCTCGAACGTCGTAGTTGCACTTCATCCCTATGAAGATCTCAACGCATACTAGGAATGGCTGATAACTAGGGTTTTTTACATGTCAAATATGTCTCAGACAAAGCGGAGAAAACGTCGTTGTGGTGACCCACAAGGAAACCTAATCAATCAACAATGAACGCATAATATGAATAAAGTCATAAATGACAAAAATGTGGAGTTAAATTTTATTATTCTCTACCAAATTAAGTGTAAAGCAGGAAAGCATGTAGGGTTCGAACCACAGTGAACAAAACTAGTAGCCTACGATTATTGCTAAACGATGTGTACTATGTATAAATAAACTAGTTTTGTTGGGTTTTAGTTTTATAATTTTTTAAAAAATAATTTTATATATATTATACTATATATATTTGGTTTTACTTTTCTGATTTTTATACTTTCTTTTTTATATTTAATATATATTGGACTATATAAGAATATGTATACCAACTAGAATAATGTAATTATAAATACTAGTAAAACTAAATAAAATACAAAAAATAATTTTTTGTGGTTTTATATATTTTCTGATGCTTTTGATATTTTTCTCGAAATTTTGCAAATTTTTATTTATTTTTAAAGTCGAAAATATACTAAATCAGGGATTAAATAATAGGCTAATA
The DNA here is from genome assembly GCA_037367405.1 of Ottelia alismoides. NCBI lineage: Eukaryota > Viridiplantae > Streptophyta > Magnoliopsida > Alismatales > Hydrocharitaceae > Ottelia > Ottelia alismoides. The sequence continues at coordinate 728,768 of JAZKJV010005542.1, read as the reverse complement.
TTGAAATGAAAATTAAAAATAGCAAAATAATAATATAAATTTTACTACATAGATAATAATATAAATAAAATTTAGATATAGAAAAATATATTTTAGAAATGTTTACTGATTTTTCACATTTTTAGAAAGGATTTTGGAGCTTTTTGATTTTTAGTCTTTTTCTATTTTTAGGGTTTTTTGGTCAAAAGTTAATAAATACTAAAATAGACAACATGTATTTCTTGGGAATTTTTCAAAAAAAATCTATTTTTCTACTATTTTAAAATTCAAATAGAGATAAAAAAACGTGCTCATTTTAATTTTAATAAATAGTTAAAATATCACCATTGCTCAAATAAAAATGAAGCATGAAAATGAATGTTATCATTCCCCTAATTCTATTTTTACATAATTTTAGGAGAATGGGTGCTATTTTTAATAAATGAAATCTAAGCACCTAAAATACATGAACTGTGAACGGCATAGTTGAAAATAAAATAAATATCAGGGGCATACATGCATTTTTCCCAGAAATTTAGAATGTGTATTAAAATTTATTGGACTAAATACAAATACAAAAACCTACTAGGGAATGCTTGCAAATTCACCACCTCATGTGGGACGACAAGTGAGGTGAGGTGGACTGGACCCATATCAAATTAACACTAACTACATGAGCCATCTATGCAAAAAGCCCATTTTATTTATACAACATATTTTATTTATAGGACTAATAAATAAAAACAAAAATATGGGGTGAAGTATGCAAATTACCCCATCCTTGCGTAGAGACAGACAGCTCTGATCATTTACTTAAACACGTATCGCACTCTCCACTCCCGATGACACTTCCACGGTGGATGCTCGAGATTAGATCGCACGGGACGATCTGGCGGCTGATGATGGCTGAATCCAATGGCTAGCGATTGATCTGGTGCGCCACCTTAGATTGGATGGTTGCTTCTCTCTTCAAACAAAAGGGAAGGACTACTCGCTTCCATGCCTTCGATCACTAGTCTCTCCTCAATATGGAAGTCTCCTTCGATTGTGTTTGGCTCTACACCTCTGGGGAGGTCGTCCACAGTTGAAATTCCTACAAAATAGTCAAGGACCTCAAGAAGAGGTCTGACGAGTCAAGGTCAGCAAGACGTTTTTAAACCTCTATGCAAGTCGATCTAAGCCAAGAAGGGATCCGTTGCACTCGGGACGTACACAGAGGATACGTATGACTTACAGCGACTTGCTTTGACTAGAAATGAAGCTGGATTTCACGAAAGAGGAGGTTGGCGGAGAGGGTCCAGTGAGAGGCAGCAGAGGACCCTCAATTTACTGATCCACGAAGGATCATGTGGTTTGGATGAGTGATTCAGATGGAGAATGCACAGGGTAAGGAAATGGAGGTGACATGTTGGTCAGGAACAGGTCAAGTTAGGGTGAAATGACGCCAAAGCTCCAGAGATCCATCGACGGATCCTAGCTAATCTACGTTAAAGCATTGATTAAAACCTGAAAATAAATCCATAAAACAAAATGCAGGAGTTAAAACTACCTAACACAAGAAGTAAAACAACTCTTTATGGATGAAAGGGTGCTCAAGGAGCAGGCGACCAGAGCTCCGTTGTGGATCGCCTCCTCTCCTCACTCCGACGAACTCCAAGCACGAAGGTGCAGCTGTCACCTAGCCTCCACAAACAAGTGTTAGAACTCGATCAGGAGCTCCAGGAGGGATCAAGAAGAGAAGGACGACCATGTGACTTAATTATAGACAAAGGTGTAGCAGCGGACTTTGACGTGGATTATTGACACGCTCGAGGAAGATCAATAGGATTTGATGATCAGGTGTGAGAGAATATTGTGATGGGAAGGGAATCCATGAAGAGCTCAAGGTGGAAGGATCAACAGGGTGTCCTATAAAAATCGAAGAAGGTAAGCCGCTCGAGATTCTGATAGAAGTCATACAAAAGAATGGTGAGTTGACTAGGGTCAACATTCCCTGAAGTGCGATTGGGCCACATCAACCCGCTACAGAACAAAAGAGCTCCATTTATTCGAAAATAATTAATTAAAAATACTAAATGATTTTATTAACTTTTTTAAAATTGAAAATGTTTATTATTTTATGCAGTATTTTAATACAATTTTATTTTTTTAATGTTATTTACTACAAGTTAATTTTTAAGGATAAATTTATAGGTATATTCATCTATACCTTGTACATTTTTTTATTTTGTATTTTTATTTTATTATTTTATTCTCTTATTTTATATATGTATAACCTATTTTTTAGGTACATAAGTATATTTTATTATATTTTTTTGATCTTATGTTTACACTTAAATAATAAGGGCATAAAATATATTGGTATAAGTATAAGTATTTCATCTATGTATTTTTGTACATTATTTTATTTTTATGTTTTCTTTATTGTTTTATTCTATTTTTAATATGTGCATATATTAAAAATAATATTTAAATAATTATAAAAATATAAAATTATAAAAATAATAAAGAATAAATAAAATGAATATTTTATTTGGGTATATAATACAATAGGGGTCCAAAACCTAACTTTCATATATTAAGTACAAAAAATATGAAACCACCTAATTAAATAACTTATTAAAAGTTATATACAATTAAAGGTAATTTTGATATATTTTGAGTTTTTATTTGGGAGATATGGGTCTGTAAAATTTGGGTTTTAGGATTTTATTTTGTGTGTAAAAGGTACTCTATATAATATTTTTGTGTAAACTCAATTTTCTACTTTATTTGTATTTTTATCCACAACTTTCATGTACAAAGTTTATTGATTTGAGGTATAAAGAATAGAAAATACAATAGGTCCCAAAAATGCATTACTTGAATAAAAGAATCGAGATTTATTGGATTTACTTGGCCCATATCTCCCCCTACTTTATTCCTTTTGACCAATTCAATTGTTTACTTGGTCTCGAGGTTTAGGGTCATACAATACCTTTGGCATTTTATTTTTTTTCTTTTCTTTATTCTATAATTTTGGCATTGAAAACATTGCTTTATATACAATATTTGGAATAAATAATAAATGTTAATATGCACAAAATAATGCTATTTGCATGCATTAGCTAGGATTTTCAAGGCTAATATGATAGAATAAAGGTGATAAAATGGAGATTCATCAATGGCCCTATCCATTTGCTCTTTAATTTGGGCGGGAATATCCTCAACTTTGCATCAAAAAACCACACTTTCTGTCCAGATTCGAAAGTCTTTCATATGATATGCTTCTCGTGCCATCATTTGGCCTTATCCTTGTACATTGGGTTATTATCATATACATAATCTTAGGATTCCAAGAGTATGTTCAGATCAATCTTTGGTTTTGACCACTTGTTTATTAGTCCAAATTACAGATGTTGATTGCCTCAAGTGATTTGTGAATTAATTTGACAGGTAGATGGCAAGGCTTCCCATAGACAAGATAATATGGAGACATTCCTAATGGAACCTTGTAGGTTATACAGTCACTTTATTATTCATCAAGTTTGCTGTCAATTAAGTGGACAGTTGGAATTTGATATGTTAAGATCACATTGCATGTAATTTCCATGTCGCATACTCCTGTTCTATCCATGTTATTAAGTTGCATTAACATACGTGGCAATTAAAGGTTAAGTTATTATGATTTTAGCATAGCCATTTTGATCCTATAATTGATACAAGTGATAGACATCACTTGTGGATACACATTAAAGTTATGACTTGAGCTCATCAAGATATTATGTCATTATAATATCTACACATATAGTCCAAGTGGGAGATTGTTTAATCCAACGGTGGTCTTATATGTGTATATAATTAGAATCAATAATATTGTCAACTTTAATAATATGGCCGAATAGAACAAATGTGATCAGATAAGGAATTTTGAAACTATCGGGTCATGAATGTATTTAGGTTGCATGGGAATTCATTATGTAAAGATTTAAGGTATAATTTTCAAATTTACGATGGTTGGACTGAAAATCAACAAATCATGTAGTTATCGAATGAGTCATAGTCCCCAAACAACTAACATGGACGGATATATCTTTTTTTAAATCCTATCTTCATAAGGGAGTTATGGACTCCTAATTCTTGATATAGAAAGAGTTTCTTTTCCATAAGAAAAGAGATCCATAAAGAAGGAGAGAAAGAGTGTGAAGCAAAGAAGGAAGGCATTGGTTGATTTAAAAGTTCGCCTACAAGCATTAATAGCATCCATGGAATCAAGGATTCTTTTCTTTGCATTGTCATATTTGTTTTATTGATATCACCATTAAATATTCTTAAACCCTCACCTACATGTCATGAGAACTATGTTTTTGCTATGAATCTTTTTTATGCTTCCATACATTAAATGCATACTTTAAATGCATACATTGTTTGTGTTTAATATTATCATTAGGTTATTACAACGTGGATGTTGATAACCATAGTTCCAATTATTTCTTTTTTAAGGGTTGGCTTTATTATCCGATGTATTATCATTTATAATTAGATATTTATGATGTATTGTTTTCCCTATTCATCGCGTGAATATCTAAAGATACAATTGATATTGTATTGATTGTTATAGAAATACCCCCATGAAGTTTTAGAACCCAGCAATCTCATGTTGCAGTGTGCTATCAAAACAAAAGGGAGAAAAAATTCAAACATGTCAAGTCAAGGATTAAAGCATCAAACCAATCATTAAATGGGTGCATCAAATAGTGTGTTTATATACACTGGAGAAACTTGAAATGAAGTAGTGCCTTTACATTCTTTTCATGAAACACTTTATGTTAATCGTTTGATCGTGATCTACGTTCCATGATAAAATAATTGATTGACCCAAATACGACAGTTCAAACAACATATGATATTCTATTTTCAGAAATTGTATTCCTTTTTATCATAGTTTCCACAGTAATTACTGGTTGATGTCATTTAGTGCTAAAACTAGTATCCTACATGAAAGAGGTTTGTGATAATTCCATTTTTCTGCCAAATTTTTTCTTCGAGATCGATGGATAGTTTGTTTTCTTCGTCAAATTAATGCATGTCACCAATAACATCTCTCAAAAAATTGTGATATTATAGAGGTAAGTATCGTTTTTACGGAATATATATTTGTTTTGTTACTCTCATGCGTCGTATTCATATTACTAATCATCTCATATTTTAAGCGACTATGAATGTGTTTTTAAGGATTCAACCCCAAATTCCATGTTTCTAGTAAGATGTCAATTCGTGGATTTTTTAAGATTTCATGATTCACGTAATTTTTACATGTTATTGTTTTCCAAAGAATATATGCTACGTTACTAATTAACCTTTATTTTGCATATCAACATACAAATTTTACAATGAGAGTGTCGATTTTACAAAAATCGCACAAACTTTACAAAAGGACAATGAATTTTAATGGATGTATGATAGTGGCAAATAAATTAGTTAGAAACATAAAAATAATTTATACATTGCTAATAACCATTTACTTTTATAGAAAAAATCATATGCAGCTTACAGAAGGACCATGAAATTTACAAAAAAAATATTGTAACTTATGAACATTGCTCCCACATAATGTTGGCTGAAAACGAATCTAGATATTAGCACTCCATTTCACAAAGTTTACATGCAATTTACAAAATAGACTATGGATTTTACAAAAAAAACCTTCACAGTTTCCAAGTATTTCTCCAATAAAATGTTGGCTAAAAATGAAATTAAATATAATTAAATAATGCATTACAAAAAATACTAGAACTAAACCAATATTATTTGAATATAACATTAGGAAACATAGCTACACATAAAATACAATGCTCAGAATTGCATGAATTTTTGTAATTAGCTGAAGGGTTTTGTAAAACAATTAAAATTTCTAATCTGATATCATTTATTTCTTTTAATGAATATTGTGAGTCATATATGTAAATATAACAAGTCTTATTGTTTGGATTGTAAGGATCTCCATTTTTAAGAAGTGTAGTTGGTTCGAAAATCACTTCATTCCACATGGTTGTTACATTCAGGTGTGCACATTCATCATCCAACAATCAAAATTGGTACATTATCATAATCAAGGAAATGTGTCACCTCATTTGAAAGGCTACACACACACACATATGAAGAGAGAGGGCACACGCCATTGCGTGTGCCCATGGACACATTTTTCTTTTTCTCATAAATATATAGCATGCCGACTTATTCCACGGAAACTTTTTCACTACTTGATGGCATCGAGCAAATTATTATTATTTAATATGGATAGCTTGAAGGAAGAATTCTTTGCTCTTAGAGGAAAGCAAATGAAGGTGAAGATGGAGAGAGAGCAGTGAGATAATGGATGGAGAGAGAGAGAGTATAAGACAAATATTGTACCATGGAAAAGTGAGATGGGATTGATACATGTTAGGTTGAAAATTTTCCCAACAGTTGAAAGAGACGGAGGGTTGGAGATTATGAGCGAGAGAAGGGATGTTTCCTTTCATAATAAGATTGGAAGGGGGAGAGAGAGAGCGGAGAGAGACATATAGAGAGAGCAAGAATTAGGGGGAGAGACTATCCATTCGGGAATGTGGGAGGCGGGAGCAGGGGCAAGACACATGTCTGTTTTTTGAATGGAGGACTAGGGGTGAGATGGTTATTAAGATAGATATAGTAAATTAATATATCAGGATATAATTTGAACGTGTGAGTTAATCGTTGATCAGGAAAACGTAGAGCCTCTTCTAGGAACGTTGGATTTTGATATGTTACAATGATCATTTAAGCCTTAATATTGTGTCTTCTAAGTTGGATTCATTCTTACTTGAGTTTCAAAATAAGTTTTACTATTTTGTGGCAAATATATGCATTCGTTCATTTTACAATGGTTGAGATGGACATATATTTATCTTGGTAAATGTATCTTTGGATGAGAGACTAGTTACCATTTCCTATATATTGCACTCATCCCTCTTTTTTGTTATTTACCATAGAAAAGGGAGCCCTAATATATAGTCAAAAAATAGGGTCCATGTACCATGTGGGTATTTTCTTGGTAAGGAGGTTTTCCATGTAAATCCTTGTTTTCTTGATGTGATCTTTGTGGTAGACTTTCTTATTCTCTACATGGTATTAGAACCTTGTTGAAGCACTTATTTGGTTTTCTTTCCACTGCTTCGGTCTTCCTTGTGGTATGTATATGATCTCCAATTGTTCTTCATTATTCCGTATGTAAAATGCTCCCATCACGCCAATGATCGACCTGTGCAACCCGCCTTGCACAGGTCATCCCTACTGACCTAACTGACCGCCTTGCCGTCATGTTGACACTCGTTGCACTGGTGACCTGCCTCTTTGCACTAGCCTCGTGCCCCCCCCCCCCCCCAATGTAACCCAATGCACTCATGTAGCTCTACCCAACACATTGTTCAATCTCCAATGAGTGTTACACCCCCTAATCATGGTGCATCCTTGTTCTTCTACCTAAACGTATGCCACAGACACACTAATGGTGAAGGAAGCATCCTCTTCAGCCATTGTCCTCCCGTGAGAGAGCAGCACATATACTTCCTTCCTCCCATGCATGGTTGGCATATAAACCCCAAACCCTGTGTGTGCACCCAGACACGTTGGCAGGGAAGGAAACATTAGAGAAGGAACAAACGCCACACATGTGCCATTATGAATTGGACGTGATTTCTGCTTCCTTGTGCATGTGTCTGGGTGCCATCTCCTGTGACTATGTGCATTAATAAGTTGGGCATTGATTGTTTCCATGTTATCCAATTCTACATTTATTGAGTGAAAAGTTTGAAGAGTGTTAGTAGTCCTTGCTCTAAGAGTGATTCTCTTTGTGCAACTTCAAAGTGCAAAGTTGAACGGTCGAGTGGGTCCAATTAAAAAGTCAAGTTTGGGAAAAACTTTTCTTTGAAATCAAAATAAAAAGTTCCGATGTGTTGATCTCTTCTGTCGTTGCTATTGCGCAACATAACCATCTCAGTGGTACTTTTCTACCCAAAGGTTGCATGTGTGGCCCGATGCTTAGGTTTGCTCCTTTGGTTCTATTATTTAATCTGTGTATGACGGAGTGTTTTTTTTCAGATCATGTGTGATGAAGTTGATTGGTCTTTTCTTTGTTCTTTTGTGTCATCCTATGTGTTCCTATGTGTGGTTGCCTGCTTATGACGTTCTAATGGGTATTGTCGAGGAGTTCCATTTTTTTCTAAAGATATATGTAGTTGAAAAGTCAAAATAAATGCATTCTGAACATATTTATTCAACACTAAACATGAGGAGAATGGATGGCAACTCTGAATAGGTTATTGACTATGGGTCATCCAACCATATGATAGGTGATCCGAAAATGTTTCATGATGACAAGTTATCCTTTAGAGGTTTGAGAACAACGCAATCAGTTACATGATGTTACCATGAAAATCTAACTTGGAAAAAATCATGACCAGAGTCACCTAACTCGAGATTTCTGCTAATTCGAGCCAACCAACTGCTTCATAGTAGCATTAAGTATTTACATGAATATCTCAATTGGTTACAAATATTCCTGCTTTATAACTACGAATTTACAACCAAGGTTCATACCACAAATCTAACAATACGACAATAGTATGGGTGTCTCCGCATACCCACAAACAATCTGCAAACTTTCGGATCAAACACCAAAAGTTCCTTCAGAAAAGGGTTATGAAAGGAATATCAAAATAATTTTTCAATATTTTGCTTAGGAAAATCAAAGATAATTCTTAATGAATAAGCACAATGATATCAATAACAATAATTAACAGAGATAGTTCACAATAATGTGAGAATATAACGTGAGTAAATATATCTAAACTAAGAACAAGTGAATAAAAATATACCAAAAATAATATCATCATAGTTATAGCATGTTAAAAGTGTTTCAATTGTTGTTTGAAGAACTAGAGAGCTCGGAGGTGATTAACATTGCTAAAACTTATCTTGAGGATAATTGTGAGAAGTCGGGTCGGGCGCACAGAATCCGAGTCTGGTGGTCCTGGGGGATAGTTGACCGGGGGTCAACAACCCCATGGACCAATTAGAGCTCGCCAATTATTAAAGATTTAGAAATTCAATAAAAAATAGTAAATGCAGTTATTTCGAAAAACTTTAAACATGAAAAATGTTTATTTATTTTAAAATTAATTTTTAGTGATTTTTATTTATTTTTTTGAAATATAACTTATGTATTTACAAAATAGTATTATTATATATAGGTATATACATGTATTTATTTTTTATTTTAGTTTTTAGTTGTTTATTTTTATACATTTATTCCAATTTTACATTTATTTATAAGATAAAATTTGGAATAAAGGGTTATTTTTATTTTCTTTTTATTATTTATTTTCAAGGGTTAAATAAATAGGTATACACAAATATGTACATGGTATATATACAATGTGGATTTTGATTTTTATTTTATTTATTTTTATTTTATTTTTATTCTATTTTTATAGTTTTTATTTTATTTTATTTACACCATAAAATGTAGAATTTGAAAATATTTTATGGGATTTTAATTATTTATTTACAAGAGGAAAATAAATATATGTGTGGTTTTATACACATGGTCTATGTACAATGAAGAAGGAAATTTTATTTATTTAATTTTTCTTTTTTTTCTCATTATTATTTCAATTTTATATTTACAAATATAGGCAAATAAATAAACACCCATTTTATTTTATTAAGAGGAAAATTTTTTTTATTTATTTACAGGTATATGTACACATGAGTTGGCCCTATCTCCCTCTACTTGGTTCTTTTTGCGGTCTTGCCTATGCTGAGCCCTCCCTTGGGATTAGGTCACTCAATATTTATTCTAAATATCTCCCTCTTTTTCTTTTATTTCTTTATTAATTTATTTATGCACAAAAACATGCTAATTATGCATATTTACACAAGATGATAATTATTGCTATTTACAAGAATATACATGTGTTTTGCATAGGTTTTGTAGCTAAAATATAAGAATAAAGAGTGATGAATGGGTATTCATCACCCCCCTATACTTAACTTTGCTAGTCCCTTAGCAAACACTTATTTGAAAAAGAAGTGAAAAAGAAAAAGGACAAAGAAAAAGAGGAGAAATAAAGGTTGATTATTAAACTTTCCTTCATTAAATTGAAATATGGAGCTCGGTAAGACCTTTGGATTATTAATTTGTCGGAACCTTATTTAGACTTAAGTTTAAAACTTAGCAGCCTCTAAGATCCACTAATCTATAGTCAAGACTCCTCAACAATCCAGATCAAAACAAGTCTACATACACAAACTCTAATGACCATGAATCTTTCCTTGTACTGTGTAAGTGATATGTAGCTCCCTGATGAATCCATGATTCATCGCCTTTATTCTTTTATTTTAGCTTCATTTTCTTAGTCAAACGCCTGTAAATACCCACTAATTTCTTAATTTTACCATTTTGCATGCATTTGTTAAAATTGCATTTTTAACACTTTTTGTACATAAATAAAAGAATAAAGAAGAAAGAAAAATAAAAGAAAAATAAAGGATGTATTTATGCAATAAATGCAGACTGACCCTAACTCCGAGAGAAGGTCAAGACTTGACTTGATCGACCAGGAATAAAGTAGGGGGAGATAAGGTCTTCTGTCAGAAAAACCAAAAATATCTTGTAAATATTTTCCTGTATATTTGTACAAAAATCACATTATGTTATTTGTACATAATTTGACCTCAAACTAATTACTTTTGTAAATAAAAGTTGTAAATAATTTTTTTGTAAATAATAAAAATATTTGTAAATTAAAATATTGTATTTATTGAAAATAATTACACCCAGAAAAAGCCGCAAAGCGATAATTGAAACATCAATTCCGTCTCCATACGAGCTCAAATCAAACCAAACTCACTTCCATTATACTATAAATTAAATTATCTTTCAAATGGTTGTGGTTTCATATTTTTTGGAGTTACGATTAAAAGTCGGTTTTCTAGGGTGTTTTGTGCAATTTTCCCATAAATTCATTGTATATATTTATTTATATTTATTTTTATATAATGTATATAATTGTAAATATTGTTTTCATTAAAGAAATAAAAAATTAGAAAAATAAAAAATCTTTTATAAAAATTATTTCCTTATTTGTACTATGTATATATTGTATTATATGTGTATAATATGTGTATACGACTACCTTCCTTAAATAGAAACCACCAAAAAATTTAATTATCTAATATTATTTAATTAATTTAATTTAGTTTCGAGATTCATATTTAATTTATTGGATTTATGTGAATTAAAAGACTTAATAACTTACCATGTATTTTAGATTTGATTCCACACCTTATATGGCCACCATTATGGTGGTTTATTGATTTTCAATTAATTCATTTATTTATTTAATATATTTATTCTGAATTTCGTAATTAATTATTTAATTAATTTATTAATTTAATTATTTTAATAATTCACCCAATAAACACTTTCCCTATATGTAAATATTTTCCATTTTTGATTTTTCTTCTCTTTTTATTGGCTCCTCCCTCCCTCATTCACACTTGATCGATCTTTGGCGGAGAGGAGCCCGATTTCCGAGAGGTTTCTTGTTGAAGAGGGTCCTAACCTCCGATCCGGTCGGTGACAGCGATTTGAGCTTCGTTGAGGCCATCATGGCATGTCCGAACCCTGAGGTGAGATCCACTTTTACTTCTCGTTATTTTTCGTAGGTAAATCGTAGGCTTAGAATTTTGCGTAGGAGTAGTGATTAGTTTTTAGATTAAAAAATATAGCGAAATTCACCACACACTTTTCCGCATCGAGATCGATTTTCCATCTCATTTTCCAATCTCCGCATTTCATTTCTATCTCGCACAACCTTTCATCTCCGACCACGTACAGTGGTCAGAGTCACAGATTTCTCTTTCATATCGCAAGATCGGCCCATTCATTGTTCCCATTCCTGTGTATAAATAAAAAAACCATAAAATCATTTTTCCTGTTTATCTCACATCTTCTTTTTATAGGAAAAATAAAAAAAAGTTATCTCTAACAATTGTTTTGTAGGTAAAAATAAATAAATAAAAATTTTTGTTTCTATCTCTAACTATTGTTTTGTAGGTCCATTTAAAATAAAAAAACATACAAAATCCTTTCTCTTTTAGTTACATTTTCTGTTAAAAAAACCAAAAAAATATATTTTTTTAACTTCTTCATGCAGGTTACATAATAATAAAAACAAAAAAATAAAAAAATAAAGCAGCAGGGGTTGTCACCCCCGTCGCCCTTCTCCCCCGCGCGCGTGAGGATCTCCACCAACGCGGCCTCAGCCGCTCCGACCGTCAGCCCCGCCTGACCCGTGGCGGCCCCTCCTCCTGCGCGCCTCGCTCCTGCCCCATCGCTATGGTGGCGCCCCACCGCGCTTCCACGACGCCTCCAGCGGCACCGCCCCCCTCAACGGGCGGCCCTCCGTCCATCCGCATCTCCAGACCACCGGCGCCGAGCCAACCAGCCGCCCCTCCACGCGCGGGACCAACCACCGCCGACCTTCTGAACCATCTGAGCGCGGTCGTGCTGTGCGCGCGACCCCCCTCCGCGACGCACCCCCACGTGCACCAGCCCTCCGTCGATCCGCATCTCCAGACCGCCGGCGCTGAGCCCGACCTCCGCCCTTCCGCCCGTTGTGCGCCGCCCGCGCACTCCCCAGTAGCGGTGGCCTGCCTCTCCTCCCCTTTTACAAGAAACGAAGGATGCCCTAGGGTTTGGATTATAAATCGGAAAATTTACGTAAATGCACCTGGAAGTTTTCGAAATTGCAGTCACACCCCTGAGCTCCAGTAGACATGTGCTTTAAGTGGGTAAATTACAAGATTCTTCCTGCCTTTTATTTCTGCTATCATTTTGTGTCAAAACTTTAAATATCTGCGTTTCAGTCCCTACTGTTCATAACAATAACTTGCATGACTTCTTTGAATGAAATAAATAGTTTTCGTGCTCAAAAAATCTTGCAAAAATTTGTGTAAGTTCCTGCTATAGTGCTTGCCATTTTATAAAGTTTTCATCAAATTTTATTGTCATTTGATATTTTTAAAAAATAAAAAACTGTATCTTTTCCTTGTCAGAAATTTGAAAATTCATAAAAAAATAAAAAAATTTGCCTAAAATTTCCAAAAAAATTATTGTAGGTGCATTTTGATCTCTTTTAGATTCTATCCAATTTTTGTGCATTTTACATTTATAAAACTCCAAAAAATTGCTAAAAATTAAAAATCAAAAAAAAATTTGTAGAAAATTATAGAAAAATCCAAAAATTCTGATCTTGGTCTCTATTTGTAGATATTTCTTTGTAGTTTTTGTTAAAAATAATCTCCAGAAATTTTGAGTATTTAAAGAACTTTTAAATTGAAAAATACTCCTAGCTGTGAATAGTCTCTTTATTTTCCACTGTTTTATTTTTATAAAATTTCAAAAATAGAAGAAAATTGCGAAAAAAATTACCAAAAATATTTTAATATATATAAAACTCAAAAACATTTTCTTTGGACTTTTTTGTATATTTTGGCTTTTGTGAAAAATATAAAAAGAGTGTTGCGTGTGTGTTTTTGTGCATTTTGTGTCTTATTCGAAAATATAAAAAATAATAAAAATTAAAAAAAACACTAAAAATTAGCTTGGAAATCTGACTACTTAGTTTTTCAAACGTGCTCCTTGTATTCGACCCTGGTCGCTATACCAGGTAAAAAGAATAGCGAAAAGCCGCTTACATTTGTTCTCATTGATTTATCTTTTATTGAGTGGTTTAAAATATAAATTTTTCTCGTTGACCGATTCGCGCGATTGAGAACAACGACAACATTGTGATATTATTTTATCCCATCTCGACCGCATCGGATTTTGTGTCATCAGAATCGCGCCGTTGCCGGGGAGCACGGCTTTGTAGTCATTTTTCAATTTTGTCTCACCATATTATAATTGTTTTCTGACATTCTCTCTCTTGGATTTTTGTGTGAGGTACTGCTTGAACAACTTGGAGTTACTTTTTGAGGACCCGCACGGGAGGAAGAGTAGAGAATTGAAGAATTTTATTTTTTTGAGAGAGAACAATTATTCTTGTAATAATCTAGGACTTTTGAACTGTGGACACTTGGACATTTTTCGAGGTCTATTTCTCCAAGTGCCGATGCATTTGGGGGACCTCACTGCTGTTTTCCGTGTTTTTTATTTCACGTCATAAACTTGCTACTTGATTCTCACGGTTTTAGCCCTTAGACGTAGGAATTTTGATTGATTGTGACGTAAATTTCTAAGGCCCAACACCTAATAGAATATCTGTTCCTATAGAACGTAATTGGACCTTGGATAAAAATTAATTGAAAAAGTTAGTCTAATTGGATTTGAGACCACGTGCCATGAGGAGTCACATACAACGCTGGCAGGACCCGTTGTGGCGGGCACCGAGTGACTCTCAAGATCGGACTCTGGACTCGATTCGGTTAACTAACTATTGTTCTTCACGATCAATAGAAGCTACTCGTCTTAAGGCCGATTTCCTCGTGCATCATTTAGTTAGTTTACTTTCAGTATTTAATTTTATGCGTGGATCATATTGCATGTAGAGTGCTGGAGTAAGGTACACATTTTCTATCTCTGCATGCATCATTGTGTTTGACCGTGCATTGGCTTTTTCGACTTCCTCCCCCTGTTTTTGGACTCAAATTAATCAAAGAGGAAATCGGAAAGCTCGTTAGGAGTTATTCTTGAAAATATCCAAAAAAATTCACAAAATTTAAAATTTAAAATTGGGACTGCTAATTGAACTTGACCTCTAAAATTAAACGTAACCAATTCCTCATTGTATTGGAAGAGCAATCCACTCATTGTTTGCGCTTTTACTCACTTGCGTACACACTAAGGAGTAGTGCCCAAATCCTACTCAAGCCTCCTAAGTGTTTGTACAACTTTTGTTGATCACCTAATTCTAAAATTGAAAAGATAAAAGACCAAATCTCACGGTCTTCACATTGTGTAGAGTTGGTGAATTGAGGGTTTGCTTTGTGTTTTGTATGTCTTTGGTGTGAGTCGGTTACAATCATTCTTTAAATCATTAGTAGTCACCTTCTGCCTCTGCACCACCCTCCCTCCCTTCATTTCCCTCCATTCATGATGGGTCACATTCCATTCCAGCCCGATTTTGCGGCTTCTTATCTTCATGCCCATCATTCCTGCCCACTCTCTTGGGAGGTCAGAACTCCATCCGATTTCTCATCTTCTCCCTACCCACCCTCCCATTCGGGATATGCTGTGAGTGAAATCCGAGGATACCAGATTGACCAAATACGAGACTCGGGTGTTCATCTTGCCGAGATGAGAGTGCATCCCATTGATGGTCATAGGGTGCAGTTACATGCTTTACATGACTTCTATCCTAGGATGATGGATAAAAACCATGATCAAGAAGCACGGTCCGCTTCTACTTTGAGACCATTCATTTTGGATTTAGAGTTCATTGATCTACTGCCAAAATTTTTTGGGGAATTGCACGAGGAACCCTATTTGCATATCGATGAGTTTGAGGATTTTTGTGGATCACGATCATATTCTGATATCACTTCTGAGGATTTTATGTTAATCACCTTCCCATTCACACTTCAGAGTAGAGCCAAGACTTGGCACAGACGATTGGGAAGGAAGATTGCTACGTGGGGAGATTTACGATTGTTGTTTTTGCAGAAATTTTACCCCCGACTTAGAGCCGAGATGATGCAGTCTTGTATTCGTGATTTTTCAGTTAACCCCCAGAAGCCATTAATAGATACATGGTTGAGGTTACGAGAACTTTTGAGGTGATTTCCAGGTCATGGATTTTCGATGACTGACCTTATCCATATCGCCATGAGGGGGAGGACCACAGAGCAGATTGCATATGTCATTACCTCGTATGGTGGTTCACACCACAGTCCTGACCTGGATTTATTTGAGACCATCTTGGATTCACTTTCAGACACTCCATATTCACAAGATGATTTATTCAGGACAACACATGAGGGAGAGATGACAACAGTTGAGTGTGTGACGCATCATTGTGATTCAAACATCACACACCGATCAGAGGATATGGATGCTGATACTTCTCATTTGATGGATGTGTTGCCTATTGTTGTGAGTTCTCAGAGCCGGATATTGGTTGAGAACCAAATGAATTTACAGTCAGATTTTGAGCCAGTCCCGCTCTTTCACATAGAAGATTCTTCGATTCTAGATCTGCTAGGATCCCAAGAGATACAGGAGGAGCCCACATTTCAGCCATCCTTAGAGTCATTCCAGTATCCATACACAGTTGATTCAGTGTCTTGTCTTCAGGAGATCTTCTCAGATTCGGGGATATACTTGGATCCATCTCAGCAAAGCAAGCTTGATGAGGGACCGATTTTTCATTCGACAGACCTTGATAGTCCCGTATTTGAGCCTTGTGTCCTCCCATTTGATAAGGTCGATATATTTTTGGAGGACATGACATTTGACAGCATTGATCCCCAATTTCCTGATGATTTGGCTTTACTCCCCGAGGGTTATTTGCGGGAGGATGTCACGAACCCTGTGTACTCGGTTTCACTTTTTGAGAGTGCATCCGATCTGTTGGATCACGAGACCGAGTCTTCTGATATATGTGATAATGAGTTTGATGATTCTCTCCTCGACGACCCTCGCGAGGATGAGCCGATCTTTGAGGTATTCAGTGATTTCACTGATTTTTCTACATTATATACATCTGATATCAGCCTTTATATTGAGTCTCCTAATCATAACCTTCCATATTTATTCGAGACGGTGATTGACGTGGAGGATTCTCTGACAGATCCTTCCTTCTCCATGTTCGTCTTCTTCGGCTCTTCCCTTTCACTCCATACAGATCTTGAGCCAATGATTTCTTTTGTGCTACTGGAGCCTGACTTCATCTGCAAATATCTTTACCCGGTAGCAAACACCCGCCTGACTGTTTATCTGGGTGTTATCATTTACTCTCTTGACTCTGTTGAGTTCGTTGTTCCCACTGAGACTGGAACGACAGTAGGGTATTCGCATTACCAATGTCGTCCTGAACCTTGATACGGCGTTATCCTAGCCTTTGCACCTAGCTAGGGGCGTAAACTCTAGCGCTCGTTGAGAGGCACCTCAACATTGATCACATCTGTATAGATCCACTCTGTCCATATCATACATCCATTCTTTCTCATACCCCTTATTCATCTCATGGTCATTCCATACTTAGGGTGTACTTTACCCTAAGTATAGGGGGGTGTCAGACATGTGATTATTCTTTGATTCTTTTTACCTCTGTTTTGCTGCCTATACTTAGGGATATTTTACCTAAGTATAGGGGGGGTAAACTCAGTACATTCTACCCCTCGGTTTTCCCCTTGAGTACAGTCTTCTATACTTAGGATTACTTGATCCTAAGTATAGGGGGATCACCGACTTCTATTGATTTTATTCTTTTATTCGTCGTTGTAGTATACTATTCTTCTCACTTTTCTATACGAAGCACGAGTTATGTCTTTATTTCCAGCTCTTTGATCACTATGAGGACATAGTTCGAGCTAATTATAGGGGCGTGTCGTATATATTGTATATATACTTTAGCCACAACTCGTACTTTCATATTTTTAATATGGCTAATATACTGTAAAAAGAGAGATGCAGAAATTTCCTCAAAAATTTTTCCTTGTACATACTGGCTAATAAGTCAGGTTAAATATTTTGAAAAATATTTTGAAAGTAGTTTGAAAATCTATTTGAAAAATCTTTTGAAGACTATTTGAAAAGTGTTTGAAAAATATTTTCAACCTTTGTAAAAATATTGTGGATTGTAAAAAAAATTTCTCTTTGTGTGAAATAAAATTATTTTGTAAAAACTATTTGTAAATGTTTAAAAAATGCTTGAAAATTTATTTTGAAAATCTATATATACTGTTTGAAAAATGTTTGCAAAATTGTTTTCAAATGATTGTAAATGATTGTAAAATTGTCTGAAAAATTAATTTGAACTATAGTTTTCAAAACTATTTGTAAAATTATTTTCAAATAAATTTGAGGAATACTTGCATTACAAAAATAAAAAAAATAATTTAAAAAAGAGTAAAAAAATTATTAAAAAAATCCAACGGTGTATCTAATTGTATAAATTACTCAAATTGTAAATCCTTTCTCATGACTCTTGTAAATAATTGACTCACTTCTTTGTACATATGTATATATAATCCCTAACCATTCTCTAAAAAATATTGCTATATATATACTTGTATATATTTCTAACTATTTTGCATTAAAAAAAACTTTTGCATGTACATCATTTTTCATTGCATGTACATCATTTTTCAAAAATCTATAAAAATTTCAAAATTTTGAAAATTGTTTCACAAAAAGATTTTGTTTTCTCTTGCATTGTACATATTTTCTTGCATTGGCATGTGCATTTTTCAGGATAGTCTTGATAATTAAACTAAGTCTGAATAAATTGAAGAATGGAGCTTAGTTGGACCTTAATCCACTTAATTTCAGAGGAACCTTATAAGATGTGGAGTTAAGACTTTTCTGGTCCTAGTGACTTAATTCTTTGGGTCCACACGACTATGTTCACGTGTCATCTTGATGAGTCTAAGTAGAATATTTAACAACACACACATGATTCTTTCAGACCGTGGCTTACCTTGGACAACGCACTCTACACGTAGCTCTTCATGGAGGAGGTAGTGAGGGGGCAATTTCTTTTGGCTTAGGGTAGCATAAGAGGATAGTACATCTAGGCGGAACCTCTCGTCCTCCTCTAGGGAGGGAAGTGCGTCTCAACTTGGTTTGGTGATGATGAGGTCTAAAGACAGGAGCTGTGGGATTGCAATAATGCTTCAAAAGAGGGATAGTCTACTGGCTCAAGAGGAAAAACTCCTTATGTACATGCTGCACCTTGTATATATTTTCAAAAAAAAAAAGAAAAAAATGCAAAATCTCCAAAAGTGGACAGGCCTGATTGAAAAGTAAAATGCCTGCCGGAGTGTATATACAAGTGAAAAAAAAAGAGAATGAGAGTTTCAAAGTCAAATATTTGTGAGCTTGCAGCGGGTGACATGGCTACACTGGTCATGCATCCAGGGATAGGTAACTACACTGGTTACCGTCCATTCTCTTCTCCATCCCCTCTTCTTGAGCTGGTTGTAATTGAACTTAGAAGGGAATATCCCCGCTCCTCGAAGAAAGAGTTGCTAGATCGGGGGATTAGAGTTACCTTGTTGAGAGAGGTTGTTTCTTTGTTACTTCTGAGATGAGGAGCTATATTCATCTACACCGTACAAGTATGATTTCATAGTCACAAGAATTTGTGTATGTAGACTTGTTCTGATCTGACTGTTGAGGAGACCTGAATAGGAGTCTTGTGGAACTTAGAGGCTGTTAGGTTTTAAATCCATATCCCATTAAGGTTCTGACACACTAATAATCCAAAGGTCCGACAGAGCTCTAGACTACATTTTTATGAAGATAAGTTTAAAAGTCAACATTATTCTAACTTCTTTCCTTTTTCTTTTCTTTATTTTTGTTTTGACTTATTCTCCAAATAAGTGTTTGCTAAGGGACTAGCAAAGGTAAAGTATAGGGGAATGATGAATCCATGATTCATCGCCTTTATTCTTTTATTTTAGCTTCATTTTCTTAGTCAAACACCTGTAAATACCCATTAATTTCATAATTTTACCATTTTGCATGCATTTGTTAAAATTGCATTTTTAACACTTTTTGTACATAAATAAAAGAATAAAGAAGAAAAGAAAAAGAAAAGAAAAATAAAGGATGTATTTATGCAATAAATGCAGACTGACCCTAACTCTGAGAGAAGGTCAAGACTTGACCTGATCGAGCAGGAATAAAGTAGGGGGAGATAAGGTCTTCTATCAGAAAAACCAAAAATATCTTGTAAATATTTTCCTGTATATTTGTACAAAACTCACATTATTTTATTTGTACAGAATTTGACCTCAAACTAATTACTTTTGTAAATAAAAGTTGTAAATAAAATTGTGTTGTAAATAATAAAAATATTTGTAAATTAAAATATTGTATATATTGCAAATAATTACACCCAGAAAAAGCCGCAAAGCGATAATTGAAACATCAATTCCGGCTCCATACGAGATCAAATCAAACCAAATTCACTTCCATTATACTATAAATTAAATTATCTTTCAAATGGATGTAGTTTCATATTTTTTGGAGTTACGATTAAAAAGTCGGTTTTCTAGGGTGTTTTGTGCAATTTTCCCATATATTTATTGCATATATTTATTTATATTTATTTTTATATAATGTATATAATTGTAAATATTATTTTCGTTAAAGAAATAAAAAATTAAAAAAAATTAAAAAATGTTTTATAAAAATTATTTCCTTATTTGTACTATGTATATATTGTATTATAAGTGTATAATATGTGTATACGACTAACTTCCTTAAATAAAAACCACAAATAAATTTAATTATCTAATATTATTTAATTATTTTAATTTAGTTTCGAGATTCATATTTAATATATTGGATTTATGTGAATTAACTGACTTAATAACTTACCATGTATTTTAGATTTGATTCCACACCTTATATGGCCACCATTATGGTGGTTAATTGATTTTCAATTAATTCATTTATTTATTTAATATATTTATTCCGAATTTCGTAATTAATTATTAATTTAATTTATTAATTTAATTATTTTATTAATTCATCCAATAAACACTTTCCTTATATGTGAATATTTTCCATTTTTGATTTTTCTTCTCTTTTTATTGGCTTCTTCCTCCCTCATTCACACTTGATCGATCTTTGGCGGAGAGGAGCCCGATTTCCGAGAGGTTTCTTGTTGAAGAGGGTCCTAGCCTCCGATCCGGTCGGTGACAGCGATTTGAGCTTCGTCGAGGCCATCATGGCATGTCCGAACCCCGAGGTGAGATCCACTTTTACTTCTCGTTATTTTTCGTAGGTAAATCATAGGCTTAGAATTTTGCGTAGGAGTAGTGATTATTTTTTAGATTAAAAAATATAGCAAAATTCACCACACACTTTTCCGCATCGAGACCGATTTTCCATCTCATTTTCCGATCTCCGCATTTCATTTCTATCTCGCACAACCGTTCACCTCCGACCACGCACGGTGGTCAGAGTCACGGATTTCTCTTCCATATCGCAAGATCTGCCCATTCATTGTTCCCATTCCTGTGTATAAATAAAAAAAACATAAAATCATTTTTCCTGTTTATCTCACATCTTCTTTTTGCAGGAAAAATAAAAAAAAGTTATCTCTAACAATTGTTTTGCAGGTAAAAATAAATAAATAAAAATTTTTGTTTCTATCTCTAACTATAGTTTTGCAGGTCCATTTAAAATAAAAAACATAAAAAAATCCTTTCTCTTTTAGTTACATTTTCTGTTAAAAAAACCAAAAATATATATTTTTTAACTTCTTCATGCAGATTACATAATAATAAAAACAAAAAAATAAAAAAATAAAGCAGCAGGGGTTGTCACCCCCGCCGCCCTTCTCCCCCGCACGCGTGAGGATTTCCACCAACGCGACCTCAGCCGCTCCGACCGCCAGCCCCCCCTGACCCGCGGCGGCCCCTCCTCCTGCGCGCCTCGCTCCTGCCCCATCGTTGTGGCGGCGCCCCACTGCGCTTCCACGACGCCTCCAACGGCACCGCCCCCCTCAACGGGCGACCCTCCGTCCATCCGCATCTCCAGACCACCGGCGCCGAGCCAACCAGCCGCCCCTCCGCGTGCGGGACCAACCCCCGCCGACCTCCTGAACCATCTGAGCATGGTCGTGCTGTGCACGCGACCCCCCTCCGCGGCGCACCCCCACGCACCAGCCCTCCGTCCATCTGTATCTCCAAACCGCCGGCGTCGAGCCCGACCTCCGCCCTTCCGCCCGTTGTGCGCCGCCTGTGCACTCCCCAGTGGCGGCGGCCTGCCTCTCCTCCCCTTTTACAAGAAACGAAGGATGCCCTAGGGTTTGGATTATAAATCGGAAAATTTACGTAAATGCCCATGGAAGTTTTCGAAATTGCAGTCACGCCCCTAAGCTCCAATAGACATGTGCTTTTAGTGGGTAAATTACAAGCTTCTTCCCGCCTTTTATTTCTGCTATCATTTTGTGTCAAAACTTTAAATATCCACGTTTCAGTCCCTATTGTTCAGAACAATAACTTGCATGACTTCTTTGAATGAAATAAATAGTTTTCAGCTCTAAAAATCTTGCAAAAATTTGTGTAAGTTCCTGCTATAGTGCTTGCAATTGTATAAAGTTTTCATCAAATTTTATTGTCATTTGATATTTTTAAAAAATCAAAAACTGTATCTTTTTCCTTGTCAGAAATTTGAAAATTCATAAAAAAATAAAAAAATTGCCAAAAATTTCCAAAAAAACTAATGTAGGTGCATTTTGATCTCTTTTAGATTCTATCCAATTTTTGTGCATTTTGCATTTATAAAACTCCAAAAAAATTGCTAAAAATTAAAAATCATAAAAAAATTGTAGAAAATTATAGAAAAATCCAAAAATTCTGATCTTGGTCTCTATTTGTAGATATTTCTTTGTAGTTTTTGTTAAAAATAATCTCCAGAAATTTTGAGTATTTAAAGAATTTTTAAATTGAAAAATACTCCTGGCTGTGAATAGTCTCTTTATTTTCCACTGTTTTATTTTTATAAAATTTCAAAAATATAAGAAAATTGCGAAAAAATTACCAAAAATATTTTAATGTATACAAAACTCAAAAACATTTTCTTTGGAATTTTTTGTATATTTTTGACCTTTGTGAAAAATATAAAAAGAGTGTTGCGTGTGTGTTTTTGTGCATTTTGTGTCTTATTCGAAAAATACAAAAAATAATAAAAATTAAAAAAAAACCATTAAAAATTAGCTTGGAAATCTGACTACTTAGTTTTTCAAACGTGCTCCTTGTATTTGACCCTAGTCGTTGTACCAGGTAAAAAGAATAGCGAAAAGCCACTTACATTAGTTTTCATTGATTTATCTTTTATTGAGTGGTTTAAAATATAAATTTTTCTCGTTGACCGATTCGTGCGGTTGAGAACAACGACAACATTGTGATATTATTTTATCCCATCTCGACCGCGTCGGATTTTGTGTCATCACTCCCCACCTCAGAAGTAACAAAGAAACAACCTCCCTCAACCTGGTAACTCTAATGCCTCGGTCTAGCAACTCTTTACTCGAGAAGCGGGATATTCCCTTCTAAGTTCAAGTGCAACCGGCTCAAGAAGAGGGGGATGAGGAGAATGAACCATGGCCTGTGTAGCCATGTATCCTTGGGAGCTCTAACCAGTGTAGCTGAGTCTCCTGCTACAAGCTTCATGAGATGGAACATGTATACCATAAGCTTTTGCTTTATTTGACTATATACACTCCGGTGGGATTATTAAATTTTAAATACGACCCACCACTTTTTTGGAGTTCTTTTCTTTTTTTGTGCATTTGTACAACATATCTATATGGTGCAGCATATATACAAGGAGTTTTTCCTCTTGAGCCAGTAGACTATCCCTCTTTTGAAACTTTATTGCAACCCATGGCTTCTGTCTTTAGACTTCATAACCACCAGACCAAGTTGAGACACACTTCCTTCACTAGAAGAAGAAGAGAGGTTCCGCCTAGAAGTACTACCCTCATATGCTACCCCAAGCCAAAGGAAACTGCCTCCTCACCACCTCATCCATGGAGAGCTATGTATAAGGTGCTGGTGCAAGTAAAGCCATTGTCTCTGAGAGTCATGTGTGTGTTGTTAAGTGCTCTACTTAGGCTCATCGAGATGACATGTGATCATAGCCTAGTGGACTCAAAGAATTAAGTCCCAATGGACCTGAAAAGCCTCAATCCTAAGCCCTATAAGGTTCCTCTTATTATTAGGTGGATTAAGGTCTTAATCAAGCTCCATTTGTCAATTTAACTCCAGGCTTAGTTTAAATGTCAACTATGATCCAGGAAAAACTATAAAAGTATTTACAAAGATGCAATTTACAAACTATTTACAAATGTGCAAAATTTTCGAAAAATGTTTGAAAAAATGGATGTATGCATGAATGCGAAGTTTTGCAAAATATTTACAAAAATTTACACAAGGTTTTTGAAAACTTTTTATTTTCAAAACATTTTACAAAAATTTTATACTATATACATAGTTTTGATATGAAAATATTTACAAGCTATTTACACAAAATGATTTTACAATCATTTGTACAAAAATAATTTTATAAATAAATAGGTATGTGCAAGAAGAATTTTATATACATGGAAAAATTTTTAAATTTTTATGTATTTTTAGGTTTTTAGCCATTCTTATTTATTAACATACTCACCCAAAGTACGAGTTATGGCTTAAAGTATATATGAAATATATACACACCCCCCTATACTTAGCTTGAACGATGTCCTCAGAGTGATCAAGAGCGATGAAGAAGACATAACTCGTGCTTAGTATAGGGAAGTGAAAATGAATGGCTATATACAAAGATGAATCAAAGAATAGAATGAAGAGAACTCAGTATTTCCCCCTATACTTAGGATCAAGTAATCCTAAGTATAGCAAGCTGTACATAAAGGGAAATTCGAGTGAAGGATGTACAGGGTCTACCCCCCCCCCCCCTATATTTAGGGTGAAATATCCCTAAGTATAGGCGGCAAAACAGGGGTAGAAAGAATCAAACGAATACCCGAGAGTCCTACATCCCCCCTATACTTAGGGTAAAGTGCACCCAAAGTATAGCAAAATCATAAGATGAGAGAAGGGATGTGGGACTAAAGAATAGAGTGATATGGACAACTAGATCTATACAGGTCGGAAGAACAGTGATAATAAGGCATGAGATGCAATGGATGTGAGTCAAGAGAACACATCTCACGCAAAGTGAATAGGGGCAACATCAACGACCCGCGACTCATGATCTAGATATGGCTTGAGCTGCTGGCCGTTCAATCGAAAGGTAGCATCAGAAGGCAACTCAGATATATCAATACTCCCATTGTCATGCACCTTTCTAACCAAATATGGTCCCTTCCATTTGCTCTGTAGCTTCCTTGGAAATAATCGAAGCCTAGCATCAAACCGCCATACTCTCTGTCCTGGCTCAAACTGCTTGTGGCTGATATGAGAATCATGCCACTCCTTCACTCTTTCCTTATAATGTATGCTGTTTGAAAAGGAGGTATCATGAAGCTCCTCCAGGGCTGCTAACTCTGCCCTCCTCTGATCTCCTACACTCTCTGGATCCAAAAGTATATATGTAACTGCCCAAAGCGACCTATGTCTCAGCTCAACAGGCAAATGGCACGGCTTTCCATAAACGAGGTGAAAGGGAGATGTGCCCAAAGGAGTCTTGAAAGACGTCTGATATGCCCACAAGACCGAGTCCAAAAGCTGTGACCAATCCTTTCGGTCAGGGCGGACGACTTTCTGCAATATAGTCTTGATCTACCTGTTCGACACTTCAGCAAGACCATTCATCTGAGGGTGGTATGGAGTGGCAACTCGATGGTCTATGCAGAACTCGCTAGCAAGGGCCTTTATCTTGTCGTTGACGAAATGAGATCCCCCGTCAGATATCATCACTCGAGGTACCCCGAACCGTGAAATTATATTCTTCCTCAAAAATCTGCAAACAGTCCTAGCATCTACAATTCGACGGGGATGGCCTCAACCTAACGACTCACGTAATCTACGGCCAACAGAATGTACTCAAATCCCTGACTCCTAGGGAATGGACCCATGAAATCGATGCCCCATGCGTCAAAAACCTCACAGAAGTGAATGGGTTGCATCGGCATCATATCACGCTGTCCACAAGTGCCCATCCTCTGACAGTCAGTACACCTCTTCACGAACTCATCAGAGTCCGTGAAGAGAGTAGGCCACCATAGGCTGGATTGGAGCACTATCTGTACCGTTCTCCTCCCTGAGTGATGTCCTCCTGCCTCAAGCTTGTGGTAGTACGTAAGGACGTTGTGGTGCTCCTCCTGAGGAATGCACCGACGCCAGATACTATCCCCTCCCCCGTGGTAAAGGACGGGATCCTCCCAATGGTAAAACTTGGCCTTCGCGAAGAAGGTCTCAAGTTTCTGCCTGGGCCAATCTTGTGGAACTTTCTTGGCGACAAGATAGTTCACAATATCGCATACCATGGAAGCGAGGCGATAGCAAGGATCGCCTCATCTGGGAAGGTCTCACAAATAGGGTCAATCTGCTCAATCCTCAAGATACTCCAATCGGGAGAGATGATCCGCCACCACATTCTTGACTCCAGGCTTATCCTTAATCTCTATGTCAAACTCCTCGAGTAGAAGGATCCATCTAGTCAATCTAGCTTTGGCATCCTTCTTTGCCATGAGGTACATGATGGTGGTATGATCAATGTAAATGGTCACTCTAGATCCAGCGATGTAAGATCTGAACTTATCTAGGGCAAAAACTACGGCTAGCATCTCCTTCTCAGTGACAGTGTAGTTCCGCTACGCGGCATCCAATGTACGGCTAGCATGGTGAATAGCAAATGGGACTCCATCCCTCCTCTGTCCCAGCACGGCCCCCACAACAAAATCAGAGGTGTCTGTCATGATCTCGAATGGGAGAGACCAATCAGGTGGTTGGAGAACAGGAGCCTCTATGACACAGCTCTTGATAGTCTCAAATGACGATAGACACTTATCATCTACAAGGAACTCGATGTCTTTTGTCAACAGATCAGTCAACGGTCGGGCAATCCTGCTGAAATCATGAATGAATCGTCGGCAGAGACCGACGTGCCCTAGAAAAGGCCGTAACTGCCGCAAGTTTTATGGTGGATCGAGTTTTCTAATGACATCCACCTTGGCCGGATCAACCTCCATGCCCCTGTTGGAGATGATGTGGCCAAGCACCGTCCCTTGAGTCACCATGAAGTGACTCTTCTCCCAAGACAACACAAGATGAACCTCAATGCATCGCTGAAGGACTCGGTCTAGGCAGTCAAGACAGGAGTCGAATCTGTCACCGTAGACCGAGAAATCATCCATGAAGACCTCCTAGCACTCCCCCACCATGTCCGAAAAGATAGACAACATGCATCTTTGAAATGTCGCAGGGGCATTGCATAGCCCAAATGGCATGCGTCTGAAGGCATAAGTCCCAAAGGGACATGTGAAGGTAGTCTTGTCCTGGTCCTCGGGCGCAATGGCCACCTGATTGTAGCCGGAGTACCCATCCAAGAAGAAGTAATGGATCTTCCATGCCAGTCTCTCAATGATCTGATCAATACAGGGTAGGGGGAAATGATCCTTCTTGGTGGCCTGGTTGAGTCGTCTGTAATCTACGCAGACCCTCCAAGAAGAGGGTACCCGGGTAGCGATCTCCTCTCCGGACTCTGTGACAACAATGGTGATGCCCGTCTTCTTGGGCACCACATGCAATGGACTGACCCACTTGGAGTCGGAGATGGGGTAGATAAAATCGGTGATCCACCACTTCGAGATCTCCTTCATGACAACCTCTCTCAGATTCGGGTTCAGCCGCCGCTGGAACTCATGCGACGGCTTTGCCTCATCCTCGAGATAGATGTGGTGAGAGCACAGAGCCGGACTGATCCCCTGGAGATCTGCTACACTCCATCCTATCGCCTTGCGATTCTTTTCAAGAACCCCCATCAGACGGGAGTCCTGCTCTCCAGTCAAATCTGCTGAGATAATGACTGAGTACATCTCATGCTCGCCCGCAAAGAACCTATACTTCAGCGACGCTGGTAGCGACTTCATCTCTGGACAAGTCAGTGCTGGCAAATCTGGCTTCTGAAGAATCTGAGTGTATGCGGTCAAATCTGCACGGGAGAAAGAGAACTCTCGCTCACAAACTGGATCTGGAGAAGGCTGCTCTGCTGGATTATCTCTGCTCTGCATGGCATCTACCTCCTCCCTAGGTGCAGGCTCAGTGGAAGTCAGACATGGAATAAGATCATCAAACTCTGCCCAATCAACATCTGACTCCAAGGGATCTGTAGCATACTCACAAAAATCGGTCTCGCGGTCAAGAACCGGCTCTGCTGACTATGAAGTATCCTGGACCAGGAATGCGCTCTCCAAGATCTCCTATGCTGGCGTCTCTGCATCAGTGAACTCTGAAGGTGAGAGGATGGCCTGTGCGACTGGATCTGCCGAAACTGCCTCGTCATCTGTGATCACAAAATCACAGTCCTGGTGGATGTCTCACCCTGACTCTATCATCTGCTCTGAATCTGTGCTCGTCTATGAGCAAGCTGAATCTCTGGCTCTGATATCCTCGAACGTCTCTATTTGTACACTCTCACCCTCGACGCAAAAGTATACCTTCCCGCTATCATGGTCTGTCACTGCCTTGGCTGTGGCCAAGAACGGGCGATCTAGAATAATGGGGGTATCGATCACAGACTCAGGGATCTCCATGTCCAACACAACGAAGTCCACGGGGAATTGCATACCCTGAATCGTGACGACAATGTCCCTCAGCAACCCCTTCGGCCTCTTGACAGATCGATCAACAAACTGCGGGACTGTCCTGCTCTGTCGTAGAGTTCCCAACTCAAAGCGGTCGAGAAGGGCTGCTGGAAGTAGGTTGATCGAAGAACAGCTGTCTAATAGAGTGCGGTCGATCCTCTGCTCATATATAGCATCTGACATACGGGGCTCCTGAATCTGGCCTCTTGGCCGGCAAACGGTTCTGGATTGCGAAACACGTGGCCCGGGTAAGCACATGGATCTCAGACTGGTGGTTCCTCCTCTTCCTCCTAATTGTGGTCCTGTCTCTGAGTGATCTCTGGAGTAGAGGGATGTGCTCTAAGGCCTCCTGGAGAGTCAGCTGGATATGGAATCTATCGATCATCTGTTGACTGAACTCTACCTGCTGGTTCTTTTTGGCATTTTCTTTTTTCTGCCCCTTACCCAAATGGAGTGCTCTAGGGAAGGGGACAACAGGGTCCTTCTCAGATAAAGGACTAGGAGAGGGTCTCGGCTGCTCAAGCACGGCAGAATCCACACATACATCATCATGCACCACAGGTGGATCAGAATAAAACAAACCCTTTCCTTTATTTCTAAAAGTGTCCTGAGATACAAGTATAGATGGAAAAACAACAGGACTAGCAGAAGTAGAAATGGTGGCCTCAACACCACCCTCTGCATGTCGACTCACGGCCTCAGCACCGTGCTCTGGCTCGGCAACTATGGTGGTGTCAGTACCACCTCCTCCATCTGGTGAAGTGACGGCCTCAGTACCGTCGTGTCTATCAACATCCATGGTGGCGTCAACACCACTGTCATCATCTCTCGTGATATCAGTACCGCACTCCTCCTCGCCTGGCGCTCCTGAAGTAGCGTGGGAACGTCGCTCAGACGAGGCGCCTCCTGTTGGCATCCTACCGCTCCTAAGTGTAACAAAATCAGTATCAAACAAATATACAGACATATCACCAAATGTATCACTAGGAGTGGCATAATCTGTGAAATCTACCTGCTCAGATTTCCTCTTCAGGTTGTTTGGGTTCGGCTCAATCTGGGCAGGGATGGCGGCCTTCCCTCTCACAATCTCCCGCACCTCCTGCGGAACTCATCCATCTCCCGTCTGAAGGTAGCCTGCTGCTCTGTCACGAGGCGGGCTATGTCGTCCAAGGTATGATTCTCATAGGATGGCCCATGAGAACCTAACGGGTGGCCTCGCTGGTAGGGAGGTTGCTGCTACTGGTACGGGTATTGCTGTGGCTGGTGAGAGGGGCACTGCTGATGCTGCTGCTGAGGCTGATCACGCCTCCCAGAATGTCCCTGCTGATAGGGACGAGGACCATACTGAAATGACTATTGTTGCTGCTGGTACACGGGGGGCTTTTGTTGTTGGTGATCTCGCTGATGGCTGTACTGGCCACCCTGACCTGAAGGCTGCTGCTGGGAGCTGGCACCTCCGGCTGACCAACGGAATCCAGGATGGTCTCGTCGGATACCGGGCTGGGGTCGGTCGTACCAAATCTCGTTGACATCCATCAACGGCTCGGGCTCGTAGGAGGGTGGCAGGAGTACTACTAAAGGCTGATCCAGATGGTAGACCACCATCTGAGTGTCTGGGGATGGTGGTGACTGGTAGTAAGGCTGCGGCTGCTGGTACAGCTCCGCTTGTACAAGGTGGACCTGTCTAGGCTGGCTGGATTTGGAGCGCTGGGACGAGCTGCCACTGCCACTTGGATCTCCTCGTGACTGAAGACAGGGCTGAGAAGCCGTCTGTGCCTCCTGGAGACACATGATCTGTGTCTTCAAGTCACTCAGCGTCTGTGCCGTCTGATCCATCTGTGATATGCTCTGACACTGCTTCTTCTCTATAATCTCCATCCGGTCCAGCTTCTTGCTGATAATGCCCATGTCGGCGGCTGTGGACTCGACCTGTGCGGCTGTCGCTAACGAAGTGGAAGGATCGACGTCGACCCGTGCTATCCTTTGGTATTGCATGGACTGTGGCTGGGGGCGTCCCTGAGTGTAAAGTCTAGTCTGGGACATCACTGTATAGTTCTCGGCCATCTCCTCGTAGATGGCCCAAACCTGATCATGATCCTTGGCGAAGTAGGACCCGCCACAAGAAGCGTTCACCAGTCCCTGCAGCTTTGGTGTCAACCCGCAAAAGAAGCTCTGAACAAGGTTCGGCTTCGAGATATCATGGTGCGGGCATCTGTCGGTAAGCTCACTAAACATCTCCCATGCCTCGTGAAACTGCTCGTTGGGGAGCATGGAGAAGTTGCTGATCAGGGCTCTCGCTGCGTTCGTCCGCCCGAGTGGATAGTACTTGTTCAAGTACTCGGTGCGAAGCTGCTTCCAGGTGTACACAAACCTCCCTAAGTGCTTCAGCCAGTTGGCTGCTCTGTCTGCCAGGGAGAAAGGAAAAGCAATCATCTTGATGGTATCGTCGTCCATCTGACGGTCGTGGACAGTGCTGCAGATCATCTCGAACTCCTGGAGATGAAGATGGGGCTTCTCAGTGGCGAATCCATGGAACCGGGGTAGAAGCTGCAGAGTGTTCAGGGGGAAACTTGAAGTCCCCCACGATAGCTGGTAGTATGACCCAACGATGCGTCAAAGTCGATCCAGGGTTGTGCAACTCCCGCATCGGTCTCGACGGATCTGCTGTTGTTGCGGTTGCTGCTGCTGCGGCTGCTGCCGCACCATCAGGTATCCTCGGTCTGTCTCTGGGCCCGCGCTCATCACGGTCCGCTCTCATCTGCTCCATCTCTCTCCTCATCTCAATCATGAATGCACCTTGATCCCTCAACTGTTGCTATACTGTCTCAAGGGAGGCGATCAGGGTGTTGTTGATCGCACCCTGGTCCAGAACATATGTCTGCTCTCCTCGAGGGCCTCCGGTGCGGTCATCACTGTTGCCGGCCATGGTCTCTACAAAGACAAAAGACCCAAACTTAGGTACCGATAAATCATCTGTATGTTGTCTCGCATATGGCACTCATAACTCAGGAGTGGTAGAAGGGTGGTCAAGGGGGAACAGGGCATAGTCGAACTCGGGTTCGGAGAGGAGGTCTGAGCTCTCACGAACCAACCTAGATGGACGGGCGGGAGTGTTGAAAAGCGGTGCAGCCAGAGGCTGCCTAAGGGACCTCCTGCCCATCATCTTGATCTGGCGAGTCGGACGGATGGGATCTGGAAACAACTATGATGAGCAAACAAAACCCCGGATTCACCTACTCGACGCGAGCTGAAGACCGTAAGAGTTCGGTCAATTATCTTGTCAATTTTTATTAGGTGATCAAGTCAAGGTAGCAGAGCGGTTAGGTGACCTGTTGGGAATCCGATCCGCCGAAAAGATTGTCCCGTATAAAAGGCCGGTAGTCTGATCGAGGCTCGGATATGGCTCTAACCTAGTGTGCGGGTCACTCTCTCACGCATGCAAACCAGACAATGAGGGGATTTCTCTACCCAAGACAACTTTTTATGGTGAGTGTCTTTTAGGGTCAAGTTGAGTTAGGAGTCACAATTTTATGGTTTTGATTTTAGGTATTTTTCAATAACAAGCAACGCCTAACAAATTTTTCGGTTCTCCTGGTTATTTTAGTCCAAAACAGGGGGAGAAGATGAAAAAGTCGATGCATGAAAATCAATGATGCATGTAGAGTAAGAGATGCGTACCTGACTCCAGCAGTCTACATGCAAGGTGATCCGCACATAAAATAAATGACAGAATATAAACTACCTATATGATGCACGCGGAAAATCGTCCCTAGTAGAGCAATTTCTACACGAAAGAACGGTAGCCGGATACTCGAGCCTAGGTCCGGAGTCCTATCTTGGGAGTCACTCGGTGTCCGCCACAACGGATCCTGTACGCGTTGTATGTGACTCCTCAAGGCACGTCGACCAGAGCTCTAATAAGCTGTCTTTTTCTTGTAAATTAATTAATTAGGTCCAATTATTCGAACTATAGGTGCAGACATGCAATTAGATGTTTGGATCTTAATTAATTACGTCACAATCAATCAAAATCCTAAGCTAAGGTTGAAAACCGCATAAATCAGACAAGTAGTAAATAAACGGTCTAAAAACCACGTAAAACCGCAAAAAAACCGGTGAGGTCCCCCGAGCACACTGGTGCTCGGCGAAACAGACCCCGATAGTCTACCAAGTCTCTGTCTCTGGTCCATGTATTATTACAAATTAATAAATGTGCTGAAAAAGGAAATTAATCTAATCTAGCTACTCTTGTGGCTATTCCGCGGCTCCCACACTCCTGCTCGGTTCATTGTGTCCTCCTGCTGCTCTATGTAGAAAAGAGCCGCCTCCGACTCCCACGGTTGCTTCGGCTTCCGAAGAAAGCCGCCTCGGTCCTCGGGCCCTCGCAAGAAAATAAACAGAGTGTCAAACCAAGTTATTAGAAAAATAAAATAAGACAGATAAAATATGTACAAAAATCTCTACAGAAAGCCACAAAAAAGAAAACGCGGAAAAATCGAAAAGTGACTACTAAGACGTGCTCCTCGGCAACGGCGCCATTCTGATGACCCGAAAAATCTCACTGTCTGGATCTGATATAAAAAGTCAGAGTCGTTGTGACCCGAATAGAAAGATACGGTCAACAAGAAAACTGAAGAGCAGACCACCAACCAACAAGATAAAACAATAAAAGCAAAAATAGTGGCCCTGGCTATGAGATTAGCTAGGTGTAGCACCCAGGGGTGGACTCAGGGAGCACGAAGAGTCAAAGAAGAAAGCACAAATATTTTTTTGGTGGTTTTAATTATTTTTATATTTTTTTTGGATTTTTAATAATGAGGCAAAATAAAAAAAGGCAAGAAACAAGCACACTCAATGAATTATTTAAACACTAAAAAATGCAATAAAAATTCAAACAAAAATATTTTTATGTTTTTTTTTATATTTTTTAGTGTTTTTGAGGAATGTTTGACATTTTTATAATTTTTATAGAATTTCCTAAAAATCAAACGAGACAAAAACAGAAGATTGTTGTCCAATCAGGCTTGAAAGATCAATTTAAAATTTCAAATTGATCTGTAAAAGCCTAAAGGTAATTTTTATGACAAATATAAACAACAAAGAAAATTCAGAAAAAGAGTTTGTATTTTTTTTGTTTTTCTATAATTTTTTATATTTTTATAAGATTTTAATGGTTTTTCAATTTTTAAGGTTTTATGTGTCCAAAAATAACCAAAAATGTGCAGAAAATCAAACACAACAAAACTAACAAAATCTAATTTTTTTAGAATTTTTAAAAGAGTTTTTATATTTTTATGATTTTCTAAACTGGACAAACACAAAAACAATTGTTTTGGAATTTTTAAAATACTAAAAGGCCTAAAAAATGTACCAAAGTTTTGGTGAAAATTTGACATAGTGGCAGGAGCCACGTATCCAATTTTCACGTAATTTGGACTTCATTTGCTATTTTATTTTATTAAAATAGAGGCTCACAGTGAAAAGGGACCTAAATGTAAGAAAAATAAGTTCCAAGGGCCAAAAAGTAACACGACAAGAATGTTCAGGGGCTGTTTTGCAAAAATCCCACAAAATCACGTACAATACACGTGGTCCAGACATAGAAGGGCATATATGCAAATTCTATTTATAAAGTGGCATTCAGTAACACAGAAGAAATGCAAAATAGAAAATGCAAAATGGTCAGATCCTCACGTGTCGAAGCACGTGGTTTACATATACAGGGACTAAAATGCAAATATGATAAACATCCAGGTCTAGAATGCAATTTAACCAAACTAGAAATAACGAATTAAAATATTTACAGGACTATATTGCAAAAACAAAATAACAGGGGCCTAAGTATAAATAACCCCTTATTATCGAAGGGACGGGGGCATGCCACGTGACTGATCTGACGGTGCTGGAGCAAGGGCAGTCCTTCGGTGGATCAACGGTCACGATCGAGTCCAAGAACGATCTGACGGTGGCTGGCTCCTCGCAAGTGGACGCTCGAGATCAAAACTGGGCGAGTGGGCACGATCGGACGGTGAGGAAGGATGCTCCAAGAACTCGACACCGGTGAAGTTCGTCGGCCTCCTGTGCGCGTTGGGGTCCTCCTCTGTTGCTGTTGAGATGTGGAAGAGCTCCTCCAAGGCGTTCCGCAACTGATGAGCCCCTCCGATGAGGCTGGGAAGCTCTGAGGAACTCCGGCGATGAAGGCGCAGCTTGGCCTCTGTGCTCGAACCTTGGACCTCCAGATGAGGACCCTTTGACCTGCAAAATCGCACGAGAGGACTCCTGGGTCGAGGGCAAACTACCTCGGCCTGGTTAGGGGTGGCGTGGGTGGCTGGATGGGACGTGGCGAGGACCTCCGGCGAGGCGACGACGAGGGAGGTCGAGTTCTTGATTCCGGGTCGAATCAAGATGGGCGAATGGGCGAAGAACGTGAAGAGGGGTCTCGTGGACGTGATGGTCGGGTTAGATAAGTGGAACGATGATCAGAGCGTGTGGAATCGGTCGGAGACGGTGACGGAGCGAATTGGGCGAAAGATGAAATTCGACGAAGCTAAAGGGATTCGGGTCTACCTGATGGGTGCAATCGACTGGGGATGAGCTCGGCGAGCTCTGGGGGTCCTTGCCTTGAGGAAGTGTCGAGTTCCGAGGCTGGGCGCACCTCACGGCGGTGCACGGCGGCAGATGTCGCCAGATCAATGGCTAACGAGCTCCTCTGCTCTCTTCGACACCACCCTCGCAAAGTTGTCACTCAATGGAAGGAGATGGAGGTCCTGGGACGAAGGAGCAGCGCCAAGAATGAGTGAGAATGTGCGGCGGAGGTCGGGCTAAATACCACTGCAGGTCCGAGAAGATGGGGTCGGGCAGGGTTCCGTGAGGCACGGATCCCTATGCGGATGCGTCGGCGTGGATCTCGGATGTATCAAAGATAATTAGGACATGGGGTTTAGATAAATGGAGCTCGGATCTGGAGAGGACAAATGTGAGAAGTCGGGTCGGGCGCACAGAATCCGAGTCTGGTGGTCCTGGGGGAGAGTTGACCGTGGGTCAACATCCCCCGTGGACCAATCAGAGCTCGCCAATTATTAAAGATTTAGAAATTCAATAAAAATAGTGAATGCAGTTATTTCGAAAACCTTTAAACATGAAAAATGTTTATTTATTTCAAATTAATTTTTAGTGATTTTTATTTATTTTTTTGAAATATAAATTATGTATTTACAAAATATTATTATTATATATAGGTATATACATGTATTTATTTTTTATTTTAATTTTTAGTTGTTTATTTTTATACATTTATTCCAATTTTACATTTTATTTATTTATAAAATAAAATTTGGAATAAAGGAGTATTTTTATTTTCTTTTTATTATTTATTTTCAAGGGTTAAATAAATAGGTATACACAAATATGTACATGGTATATATACAATGTGGATTTTGATTTTTATTTTATTTATTTTTATTTATTTTTATTTTTATAGTTTTTATTTTATTTTATTTACACCATGAAATATGGAATTTGAAAATATTTTTATGGGATTTTAATTATTTATTTACAAGAGGAAAATAAATACATGTGTGGTTTTATACACATGGTCTATGTACAATGAAGAAGGAAATTTTATTTATTTTATTTTTATTTTATTTTTTTATCATTTTTATTTCAATTTAATATTTACAAATATAGACAAATAAATAAACACCCATTTTATTTTATTAAGAGGAAAATAAGTTTTATTTATTTACAGGTATATGTACACATGAGTTGGCCCTATCTCCCTCTACTTGGTTCTTTTTTGCGGTCAGGCCCAAGCTGAGCTCTCCCTTGGGATTAGGTCACTCAATATTTATTCTAAATATCTCCCTCTTTTTCTTTTATTTCTTTATTCTTTTATTTATGCACAAAAACATGCTAATTATGCATTTTTACACAATGCATGCAAGATGATAATTATTGCTATTTACAAGAATATACATGTGTTTTGCATAGGTTTTGTAGCTAAAATAAAAGAATAAAGAGTGATGAATGGGTATTCATCAACCGACACAGTCAAAAAGTAAGTGATGGTCAACTCAAAAGCCATAAATGCTATATTTTGTGCTATCATTAACAAAGGATTCAACCATGTTTTAGTTTATAAGAAGTCTTATGAGCTTTAGAATAAGAAGTGTCGCCTATGAATGAATGAATAAAGTTAAGGAAACTCAAATCATCCTCCTTTAAAGAAGATATGAGCTATTCAGGGTGGAAGATGAAGGATCCATCCATGACATGTACATCAAATCTACAAGTACCATTAATGGTCTGTTAAATCTTGGTGTAGAAATAAAGGAACCCATACTTTTCAATATATCCTCATAGCGCTCATAACTGACTAGAGGAATACAACAACAATCATCAAGGAAGCCAATGACACAGCTACTCTCTCGATGGATGATCTTATTCATAAGATTCGCTTTTATGAAGTTGAGAAACAACAAATAAAAAGAAACTGATCAAAAAGTAAGAAGATAAAGAAAAGTGTAGCACTAAAGGAAGAAGAAGTCACTGGTCTCCAATGACAACTCAGAAGATTACATAGTTGCCATAATATGAGGTTTCAGGTTACTCCCGATAAGAGGTGCTCAAAAGAAAGAAAGTAAATTCTAGTGTTGCAACCACAAAAGGGATCACTTCAAGAAGGACTACCCTTACTCAAGAAAATCCACAACAAGTATCATGTATCCAAGCCCGCGAGTCTCACAAGAAAAGGAAATAAAATAATGAATAGAATAAAGGATGCTCTGAGCATCATTGTAAGTATTAGAAGAAGCATGGAACTCTTCCAACTTGAGTGAGATTGAATCAGACAACTCGGACAATAAAGAATCCATATTCAAGCTTATGATGTTTGACAATCGGCTAAACCTTGGACAAACCCACTACTCGATGAATCAGATACGCTATAACTAAATTGCATGATCTATTTATTAAACTGTAAAGGAAAATAAATTTCCAATATCCACTACACACCACACAATTTGATCATGAATCTGAAGTAGAGTTAATTAGAAATAATATTCATTAACTTAATGATTATGTTCTACCTTTTTTACCAATAACAGGAAGAAGAAATTAGCTTACTCAAGAATAATATAGATAAACAAAAAGACATGGTAGGTGAATTAAAGAATAAAACTTATAGATTAACTATTAAAGTACTCTACAAGTAAAGAAATTTTAAAAAAACTAGTAGGAGCTTCGTATAATTCAAAAATTAAGTTTGGAATTTAGTTATGAACCCTGTAGTAGAATTAATATCGATAGCTATAAACCTAAGTTTACCTAAGATAAAGTCACTAAGGGTAAGGGATTTTAGAGAAATCCAAGGTACCAATCTAATTCTCCACGAACCAAAAAAATGGGTAATAATAGGTTCTATTAAACTATTTCTCAAAATGCAAGAAGAAAGCAAAAATACCTCATAGTTGAAGACACCCTCAACGCAGTTACATGATCAAGCACTCTTTCGCAAGTTATTAAGCAAAGCATGTAGATCATGGATATTGGATGCTCCAAGCATATGACTAGAAACGAAGACCTCTTCAGCTAGATAGAATCCAAGAAAGGTGGGAACAGTTGCCTTTGACAACAATAAACATGTATGATCATCGACGAAGGTACGATTGGTAACTCTCACACTTCTTTAAAATTGGTAGTCTACTTAAATGTCTCATGCACAATTTACTTAGTGTTTCTCAAATCTGTCATAAAAGTTTAAAAATAATATTTTTTAAAAATAAAAACTTCTTAAATTTTAAAAATGGTATTTAAGAGAGATAGGCATAAAAGTATCTACACACTTAGCTTCAATGATTATCTCATCGTTAGATTTTCTTTTTGCCTAACAAGAAGATCATGTACTCTTGCATAAAATATTAAGTCATGTCACATAAAACTGATCAACAAGTCTACCAAACTTGACCTAGGTAAAATACTTCCCAAGCTATCATATAAGAAGGAAGATGTGCATTCATCTTTTGAACTAGGATAACTACACAAAACTACCTTTAAGAGTGAGAAGTTCATTATCCCTACATGACCTTTATTCAAACGGAGATAGTGATCTCCAAGTCCTAGGGTACACTAATTCAGACTTTCAATGCGATGTGGATGATAGGAAGTCAACCTCAAGGCTTGTATTGAATGGTAGTGATGTGATCTAAGTATAGCAAGAAGCAGGATACTTCCCCTAATCCAACAAACATGACTATTGACATCATAAGATGCAACAACAACATCAGATGTGTTATTGTTCCCTTGAGTTGTGAAAGTTTGTAACAAAACTCAGCATAGACTCTGGTGATAAAATGAATAATTAGATAGTCATACTATTTGACTAAAAAGATAAATGATTAGTAGATAAGTATCGGCTTGAGAGTTGTTCATGAATGACTCTGAGGATTAGTGGGAGGCTGTTGGACTTGTAATCCATGGATGACACATTAATGCAATAAAACATATTTTGTTTTATATTATTATATCAATCAAAATTATGTTTGCACTTATAAAATATCTCTTAGTACAATTAAGATATTGTACCATGACCATCTTGATATCATTCAGTTTTTTATCTGAAGAGTTAGACCATATAGGATGAGGTTAGGTTATAGATCTAAAGAGTTAGATCGAGGATGTAGTTGACAATGTCAAATGATATTTAACAATGATCTCTAGTCTGAGAAAGA
Organism: Ottelia alismoides; assembly: GCA_037367405.1. Classification (NCBI taxonomy): domain Eukaryota; kingdom Viridiplantae; phylum Streptophyta; class Magnoliopsida; order Alismatales; family Hydrocharitaceae; genus Ottelia; species Ottelia alismoides. Next base: position 689,506 of record JAZKJV010005542.1, on the reverse strand, counting down.
TACCTCTTGATGCAGGTCCTATGCATCGGAATAGAAATTTGTAGGTGTCATATTAGTCATATCAAAGTGTTAACTAAAAGTTAAAGTGTTGACCAAAAAGTTAAATTGTTGACTAAAAGGTCAAATGTTGACCAAAAGTCAATATGTTAACCAAAAGCCAAAATGGTGACCGTAAGTGAAAGTGTTAACCCGATGAGATCGAGATATTAAAAACATACATCGTATATAGTCACGAATAAGTATACATCCTTTGAATGGATATAGATAGAATTCTAAATATTTGAGTATGTCCATTTAGTATATCATTAGGTTGAAACAAGGTCTATATAGCAACGTGTTATGTGCATATGAAAAGATATGAGATGTATGTTCTCCCAAAGGAATTATACAAGTTCATAATTTCTGAATATGGGGACAAAGCTTACTCGTGAGATATTCAGTCACAACGAATTTTATGCATGATCATCTTCTTAATGAAACAAAATAATAATTCAAAAATATTAATATATGCTTTTGGAAAGCATATGATTAATATGGTTGCCCAATGATCGATTAAGCAATCTATTGATAAATCCTCGAATAAGTTAGTCAAACAATTGTTTGAACTTTGGATTTAATTGAAGTCTTCCAATATGTAGGATGCTCGAGTACTGGCAATGTTATGTTTGATGCGGTGATGATAGATTACATACCTTGACTTGTCCATTCTGAGGAGTGATGAAACTAAGTGGATTGTAGGAACTCTATTTATGGCTAAATGATTGAGAATCAATTTTATTTTATCTCATATCATAGAACATATTTCAAGTACCATTTCTAGATCCAATAGTTGGAAACGTAAATGGAGATGGAAATGAAACTGGAACTAGATGGAAATGGATTCGAAATGGTTCATAGAAATGATTCCAAATGGATCCAAATGATGTCCAAATGATTTTAAACCTTGATATTGGATATCAAGTCACTATACATGAATTGTATAATACCCTAACATTATCTCTATTATGTGAATGTTGTTAGAGTCCTAATTGGATTAAGATTCATACATTGAGCTATCGAATATCAAGATAATAATTGTTACTATCATGGATAATTTTTAAATAAAATTATGTGAATATGATTCATATTATTAGAAACTAATAAATATGTTAGAGTTCCATAATAATTAATATTGGTATAAATATAATTCATATTTAATTAAGACATATGTAAATGTAATTCACATAATTAATTAAATGTAAATTGGATTTACATTTTTAGCATAATGACTTGGATTCATTAACTTGGATGACAATTTGCTAGTAGTTGACGAATCGTTGAGCAAGTGGTTTAATTTGTGTTTGTTGTAATACGTGTACTTTGTGAATCAGTCAGAACCGAGAAAATATCTCCGTAAAGAGTGTCTCGGCTTTAATTTATAACCCAGACAAGTCAAGGGTCGAACACAGGGAGGCAAACGAACAATGTCGAGTTAATTCAAAAAAACATAGGTCTAGGTTTCCATGCGGATTTTTTTGTATTTTTTTGCAAAACAAATGTGAAATGCACAACGCAGGTGAATTAAGATAATAAGAAAACACACAACTAGATAAAATTAATTTTAATAAGAAATCAATCAAATTTAACCAAATTATATTTTTCTTATAATCCTAATCCAAAGAAGAACATAAAACATATTTTTTGGAATTGTATGGGTTAAAATGCAACAATTAAAAATGCACACTTTTTATTGGGTTTTCGCAATTTCTCACATAAACAGAATGCAATAATTATGAAAATGTTACTGCGAATAAAACATGATGCAAGGATGTTACATTGTTGTTTTTGGAATTTTTCGAGAAAATGTGATTTTTTATGGATTTTATAATGGAAATAGAGTGACAATGAATAGTTAATTCCTAATAAATCCATATTAACGAATTAGCCAGAATGCAAATTATCTCACATAGGTATATTTATATAGAATCTAGGAGATTTGAAATTTTGCAAAAATATTATGTGTGGATTTAATTAAAAATCAAACAACAAAATCATTCTATAATTTATATAAGGCACAAGACAACTTCAATTAAGATGAATTTGGACAGTAATTAAAAAATAGTTCAAAACATCATTTATGATTTTTGTGGAATTGTTGGAGAAACTTTGAGGGAGATATGAATTTGATACCAGAAAGTGGGTAAAATATGCAAAATTTCACTATAACAATTTTAATAAATTACCCAGATATCACAAAAATCTAAATAAATACCCATATGATATAGAATTAGTTGCATAACTGATGACTCGAAGTCTGAGCGACTAAGTGTAAAATACGTCACTGGTCGTTGCGACCTCAACCACTCGGATCGGAGTCGATCAAGAAAAAGGAAGGAAGACCACCAATATAAAAATCAAACAATCAAGCAATCAAGTAGCAGTCTCGCTATTTTATTTTACCTGGTATAGCTACCAGGGTCGAACACAAGGAGCACGGTATGGTAAACTACGAAGTAGTCGGAGAACAAAAACAACTCTTTATGGTGGATTTTATGGTTTTAAATTTTTTGGAATTTTCAATAGGAAAAAGGATGAAAACACTCACAAAATCACAATCAAAAATTAATTAAGCACATTCAAAATACTCAGAAAATTCAGATAAAAAAAATTTTGGGTTTTAGAAATATACAGATGTTTTTGGTATTTTTCTTGAATTTTTCTGATTTTTAGTGAATTTTATAAAAATGAAATAATGCCAAAAAGACAAAACAGTGTGCAGCCAAAATCTAAAGGCACTTTAATATCTAGAGTGCCTATAAAATTTGAGCAACAATTTTATTATAAACTAAAGATAAAACTCTAACTACGAAACTGGAAATGCACTTTTTGAATTTTTAGAAATTTTTTATTTTTTTTCTAAGTTTTTCAATGTTTTTCAATTTTTATGGTTTTTATAAATGCAAATGCAATGAAAATTGGATAAAAGTGAAAACAAAGCAAAATAAACAATTAGTAAATATTTTAGATTGTTTAGAGGCTTTTAGTCTTTTTAGTTGATTTTTGAAACTGGACAGAAGCAAATTTTTAGGTTTTTGAATTTTTTAAAATATCAAATGCAAACAAAATAAGCCCAAAAATTCATAGAAATTTTTACACCATGGCAGGAGCCATGTATCCAAATTTCATGAAATTTGGACGAGATTTTGCTATTTATTCCAACCAATCAAAGAAGCACAGCACACAGGGATCTAGATGCAAATAAAATAACTTCCAGGGACTAAATGATAACATGTGTCAAAAGTCACGGGGGCCTACTACAATTTTCACACAATATTCAGCACATATCAAATCTCAGCACGCACAGGGGTATAAGTGCAATAATGAAATATAGTATCACATCATAACACCCATTAAACTCTGGTCCATACGTGCAAATATCCCAAAACGACATGTGACGAAGCACGTGCAACCACAACGGAGGGACTAGAATGCAAATATGAAAAATTGCTGGGATAATAATGCAAATAAGTCCACAGTGCAATTTTTATTTTATAGAATAAATAACGACGGAAAAGAAATGCAGGAGAGATGGCGCAAATTACCCAACCAACTCGTGTGGGTCACGTGGAATGACATGTATCGCTCTCTGACTGGAAGAAGACATGCGGCTCTGGTGCTGACACATGGTGGATGTAACAGTGGTCCTAAGGCATGAACGTGGGCGTACGGGGGCCGTTAGATGTCAGATCTAACGGCCTGATAAGGCGCAGGCGATGAACGGTGGCGATCGAATCTAGATTGAGGTGTGATGATACAACGGTAGCGGGGGATGCTGGATGAACTCCACCTAGGCAAGGTTCACCGAAATACCGGCGGTGATCCGGTACTCCGATGGACAATCGGACAGTGGCGACAAGGTCGTGTGGCTCCTCCATGTCGGGTGGAGGGGTCCGATGGCCCGGCCAACGGTCGGTTCTCCGAGAAGGGGTGTGTGACCTGGGTGAGCTCCGGTAAGGTGTATAAAAGATGTGCTGGGGCGTTTCTGCCCACACTTTGACCTGCAAATGGAATCTTTGATTCGGAGGGACACTCCGGTCAGGTTATTTGGCCTAAAGATATGTGAAGTGACAGCGAATGGCGATGGGAGGTTCCGACGAGGCAGAGGAGGGAACCTAAGCCTAATCTCGGCTCGGATAGCCAAGATTTGGATGATTAGGATGCAGGGGAAGAGTGAAGGTGAACAGGGTAGTTGATCAAAGAGGGTAGATGTGACTGATGGAGCTCCAACCGTCGGGTCAGAGCCGGCGGAGGTCAGATGGAAGATTTGAGATAGAAGGAGATAGGATCAAAATGAGGTATACATGATGGTCTTATATGAATCCTCAGCTCCAAAGGTGAGGTAGGTCTGGGTCTTTGCCTCAACCATGTTGCGGAAGGCGGGGAGGCACAAACGCGGCGGATCTCCGGCCACGTAAAGAGAGCATCAACTGCAGCTGTCTACTCCGACCACCAAAGGTTCCTGCCGAATGCTGCCACCAAGGGGAGGAATTCTAGGGCAGAAGGAGAGTGTGCAGTGTGAGCTGCAGGTCTGGGGAGTCGAAGGAATATTTTATAGCATGCCTCAAGTGGCGAAGAAGATCGGATGAGGGTGCGTGAACCGAGAAAGATCTACCATTCCCTAGGGATCCGCGACGGTCGTTGATCCAAGGGGAAGAGGTGGGCGATAAAATCGGGGCAATAGATGAACTGATCCGAGCGAAAAAATTCGAGAAGATGCGGCGCGACTCGGATTGGGGCGAAGAAGGGTCCGGGAGGGGGAGTTGACCAAGGTCAACATCCCTCCTGGACCAATTAGAAAATTCAATGGTCAAAAATGTTTGAAAAATCAATTAAAAATCAAAAATGATTTTATTTTAAAATATGTTCAACATGGAAAATGTTCCTTATTTTCCAAACTATTTTTTAGTGATTTTTATTTATTTTTATGAAAAATAAATTAAGGTATATACATTATGTTACATTATATACATGTAAAAATATTTGTTTATTTTTATTTTAATTTTTATTTATTTATTTTTGTATAAATACCACAATTTTATATTTTATTTATTTATAACATAAAATTTTGAGTATAGATATTTTTTATTTTATTTTTATGAGTTATTTACAAGTGTTAAATAAATATGGATATTATACATATATATATGTATGATGTACAAGGTTGTAGAGAGAAAATATTTTATTTTATTTTTATTTTTACAATTTTTATTTTTTTTAGGAATACATACAAGGTAATATAAACACATTTTTATTTTGATTTTTGTGAAAATAAAGTATTTATATACATATAGAAGGATTATGTACAAGGTTGAGTGGCCCTATCTCTCTCTCTCTCTACTTATTTTATTTGGTGATCAGGCCCATGTTGGGCCCTCTCTTAGGATTAGGTCACTCAATATTTATTCTAATTATTTCCTCTTTTTCTTTTATTCTTTATTCTTTTTTGCACAAATGCATGCTAATTATTAGTATTTAAAAATGCACGCTTATTTATAATTTATTATATTTACAATTGTGTACATGGTGTTTTGCCAACATAATTAGCTTAAATAAAAAATAAAGGGTGATGAATGGGGATTCATCAATAAAGTAATGATATTTTTCATTAAATAAAACGATGCAAAATTGAGGTCCAAATTGGTATGCAAACACATGGTTATCCGTGCAATATAGGTTGCAAACACATGTAAAAAGACTATGAACAAGGACTATTTTGTATTTACAGGAACTTTATTGGAAAAGAATGCAACTTTTACAAAAATTAAAAAATAAAGAAAAGGAACCTTCTTCCTGCTAGGGCGCACGATGGGACATGGGGGCGTGCGGTGCATTGGCGGAGGAGCCGGCTTTGGTGGGCAGTGACACCTGCGCGGGAGCGGCTGACGGTGGGGGAACACGTAACCAGTTGCGCGATGGCGGTGGCGGGGAGAGGTACTTGGAGCTGCGGGCTGCGGAGGGAGGTGACGTGGGGAGGATGCACCGGTGGAGGAGAACGGGCAACGTGCAGGGGGGCCGAGGAGAGGCCAGGAGCTTCACGCGGCGGTGCGGGGAGCGTCCACCCCTTGGCTGAGGTGCACGGTGGTGTGGCCAGGAAGCGGGGTGTCGCCGGCAACGCGATGGTAGCGGAGGGGAGGGTTGGTGGCAGGGACCGCAGTTGTGTCCCTGTACTTTTTAATTTTTTGTTTTTTTTGTTTGTTGTGATTTTAATTTTTTTAAATTTATTTTAGTTTTCTTAAATAGTGAATAAACACAAAATGAAAATATTAAGTGGTGAAGGTGGTGGAGATGATAGGTGATGATATCAAAATGTTGGTGTGGTGAAATAAGTAAACAAAATGTGAGATAAAATAAATAACAAGGAAAAGGAGAGAGACAACTTACCTGAGGTTAGCTGGATTTGTAGAGCAGCTACGTTAGACTCATGTCATCGCCTCGATCCAATTGGCGAAATAAAAATCGGAGAAGATAAGCGAGCTCGATGAGAAACTCGTGACGCGGAGGGAGCTCCGCGGATCTCACCTGAAGGAGGTCGTCGCTTGAGGAAGATAATTAGCCACTGTTATAAACTAAACACTCCATGCTCTCTCTTTTTTCTATTAGAATGCTGGATGGGAAAAAATGAGGATGAATACAAGAATAAAAAGAGAAGAATGGCAGTTGGAGAGATGGTGGAAAGGTGGAGTTTGAATGAGAGGTTAGAAAAATGGTGGAGTGGAATGGAGGTTGAAAGAAGACTTGGTGATTAATGGAGGACAATGGAAATTATTGTAGAAAATGTGAATTAAATAAAATATAATAAAAGTAATCTACTAAAAAGGGAGAATAAAATAAAGAGAGAAAAGGTGGAGAATTTACAAAAGAAGACAAGCAACATGTACATGTTTTTTTACTTTTCTAATTTTAATTTTTTGTATTTTTAATAAAAGATATTTACAATAGAAAAATATAATAAAATATAAGTAATAAAATACAACACAACAATGATTTTTTTGGATTTTTTAGCAATTAAGAAAGATAAAATAAAAAAATGAAGAATGAATGAATATTTACCTAATATACAATGTACATCTAGGTCCCAAAATTTAAATTTTATAAACAAGCTTTGATTTTAATGAAAGTACTTTTATTGGATAGATAATTTTCTAACTTGAACTTTAAAAGTGAGTTTGGTGAACTTGGAGTTTATACGGAGCAGGAAGTTGGTCGAGAAGTTGGACTTTACGGCTTTTTCTCATTGGGGTCTAGGAGTATTTATTTGAGAAGAAATTTGTTTTGTATTTTTGTATTTTATATGCATTTTTATGAACAAGATAGATAGAGAATTAGCCAAAAAGGCATTGAAATGAAATTATTAAAAATACAAGAAGTTTTGGACTATTTACAGGTGAAAACTCTATTTTGTGGCTTTTATTGTTAATAAATTTTGTACAATATAATACGCAATAACTAATGTATTTTTTATTTACAAAAGTCATTTTATTAATTTACTAATTTTATGGACATTTATTTGAACCTGACGCTCAATACTAGGGAATAAACCATTTCTTGCATCCAATCCACTGTCTCTTTAGTTGTCAAACTTAAAAGGGTAGATGGAAGGCTAGTTGATGGAGGTCATAGGATTGTGTCATTTCCTCTCTACCTCTCATTGGAACAATGATCCTCTCGAGTACCTTATTTAACTCAACACGTATTTTTTTGATTGTTGATCAGTGTGTCCGTCAAGAGAAGTTGGAGTCGTCTGCACTTGTTTTCCTGGGAGTACACCGGGGTGTGCCTTTTTTTAGTATCTATTATACCTTCTACACCCAGACTTGTAGCATTTACGATGCAGTGCCCTTTTTTGGTTCTAACCCGACTCCTAGTTCTAATAGTGGTGGTCCAAGTGGACACTTTGAAATGTTTGGGAGCACTCGCCTTTGGTGTAAGCTCTTTGATATTTAACTTTATGGAATGAGAGTGTCTCTTTCAACTTTAATATTTCTTTGCTTTTCTTTTTGGCTAGCTCCATTGATTTTACCAAAAGTTGGCGCACACTGATCAACATTTTTTAGATTTCATCACACCCTGGTACATAGGTAAATATCAAGAGATAGTATAAGAACCATGTTCTCATACTGGCTAAAGGTGCTTACACTCAGGTTTCATGAAGCCTTCATTGATATTATTCCATCCTTGAGCATCATCAAATCAAGTCCAAACTCAAATCCCTCATCCCATTTCTCAAGTGAAATTTCAACTCATCTCATCATAACTGCAATCTCGTATGTGAGGTGTTGATCATATTCTTAAGATAGACACTAAGCGATGAATCCACATTCATCACTCTTTATTCTTTTATTTTAGCTAAATATCGTGGCAAAGCATCATGTAAATAGTTGTAAATACAATAAATTAGCAATAAGCATGCATTTGTAAATATCTAATAATTAGCATGTATTTGTGCAAAAATAAAAGAATAAAGAATAAAAGGAAGGAAATATTTAGAATAATTATTGAGTGACATGAACCCAAAAGAGAGCCAAGAATTGGCCTGATCGCCAAATAAAATAAGTAGAGAGAGATAGGGACACTCTACCTTGTACATATACACCCTTGATGTATATAATTTATTTTTACAAAATAAAATAAAAAGGTGTTTTTACCTTACTTGTATATATTTCTGAAAATAAAATAAAAATTAGAAAAAAAATAAAGTAAAATAAAATAATAAAACACTCTCTCGCCTTGTACATAACACGTGTATATGTGTATCTTTCCCTATTTAATTTATACTTGTAAATAAATAATAAAAATAAAATAAAAATTATTTTATACTTCAAAAATTATGTTGTAATTAAATAAAATACAAAATTGGAATATTTATGTAAAAAAAAGAAAATAAAAATAAATGTACAAAATACATAGGTATTTTATATCATTTATATAATATAACACACTGTATATATATATACCATAAATTATTTTTCATAAAAATAAATAAAAATCATAGAAAAATCCTTTGAAAAATAAGGAACATTTTTCATTTTATTTATTTTTTAATTTAAAATCATTTATTTGTTTTATCTATTTATTTTCGCATTTTTCTACTATTTTATCGTCTATTTTATTTTGTCTTTTCTCCCATCGCACCTGATTGGGCCACGTCGGAGTCGTTGACCACGGTCAACTGCCCCCCTTGGACTTCATTTTCGAGCGGACTCGGTTTCACCCGATTTCGCCTAATTTCTATGGCTCGATCCAACTGCCATTCCCTTCAACTCGCTTCTCCGATTATTGAGGGACGATCCATGATCCACGCCCGACGAATCCTCTAGGGAACCGTCCCTCGGTTCGCGTGCCTATGCTCTACACTTCTCGGACCCCGTAGCATATGAAAACTCCTGGAGCCCCATCTTCTTCCGCATCTTCGACCACCCCCTCATCTCTGATGATCTGCATCTCTTCCCATGAGTGATAGCGTGCGATAGAGCTTGTTGTAGAGAGGTTTCGAGCCCTGTAGCCTTAGATCCGACGATCATTCCATCGTGCTCCGCCTCGAGGTGAGTCCAGCCTCTGGACCCATCAACCCATTGAGGCAAAGACCCCCGGAGGTCCCTGATCTTCAGCCCATATGACTCCAGTCACTATGTAACTTAGATTTCTTCTTGATCGTATTTGATTCAAGATTTTCGAGTTCGGGTCAACCAGAGTTGCTTGGCCCCATTCACCGTGATCGGATCTTCCATTCATTATTTCGACGGTCATAGCACATTCATCAACCTTCTCCCCACCTTCTATGCCCATCCATTCACCTTGTTCGCCCCAAGAACGAGCTCCAGGCCCCCCTCCGTCCTCGCTTCGTTGGAGGGCCACGTCTCGCCTCATCTACCACCCATACCGCGTACTGACGAATCGAGACACTTTGCCCTCGACCCAGTATCTTATTTGTGCAGGTTCAGTGCTCAAGGGGCCTTATCTGAGGTCCGGGTATACGAGCACAACCGCTCCAGGTTTTCCACCTTCGCGGGCCGTTCTCATTGGCCGATCGAAGCTCGCCGGAGGTGAGTTCTTCGTCGTTCTTCCAAGAGTCCCTACCATTGGATCGAGGCTCCCTCCAGTTCTAATCTTGCATGTTCATCTTCGGGGAGACCTCGATCGTCCGATCCATCTGAGGATCAGCTCTCAGTCGTCCATCGTCGAAGGGTCATCCGACGAGCTCAAGCGTCCGATCATAAGTTAGATACTCTCAGCCGTTGGATTAATAAAGAAGGGTATTTGCACTTAGGCCCTTCTATCTTTTTGCATTTCTTTGTTAGTCCTGTAAATATTTTTAGCCTCATTTTGCATCTTAAACCTTGTGCTTTTAATATTAGCATTCTAGTCCTTCCGTTTGTGTGGCACGTGGTCCCCACATGACTTTTGGGTTATTTGCATGTTTCATCCTTGACTTCATGGTTGTTAATGAATGAATCTTCACTAATAGAATTAGCATTTATACCCCTGAGTGCCTGGCTCACGTGCTGCCCACGTGCGGATTTGGATTTATTTATGCAAACTAAGCCCTCTACTGTTTATAAGTGTTACTGTTTGGCCGGAAACTTTTCAATAATTGCATTTTGGTCTATGTGTGTTGTGTCATTTGTTTTGGATTAAATAATAGAAAAAGTTGTCCAAAAATCATAAAATTTTGACACATGGTTCTGCCATGGTGTAGGAATTTTAGTGAATTTTTTGTTCTATTTTGATTGCATTTATTATTTTTAAAAATTCAAAAACCTTAAAAATTGTCACTATTTGCTTTAGAAAATCAACTAAAAATATTAAAAAGCCTTGAAAAATTCTGAAAATTTTGTGATTGCTTCTTTTGTTTTACTTGAGTTTCTGTCCAATTTTCGCTTCATTCCAATTTATAAAACCCAAAAAAATTGAAAAAGACAAAAAGACCTTAGGAAAATCAGTATATATTCATAAAAATTCAAAAAAATGTGTTTTCTTATTCTATAGTTAGAATTTTGCTTGTAATTTCACATAAAATTGATGCTTGAATTTTATAGGCGTTTTAAGTAATTTTAATATGCCTTTAGGTTCTAGATGTACATTGGTTTTTATTACTGATTTGTTTTATTTTTAGAAAATTAATTAAAAACCAGAAAACTCTAAGAAAATTCCCAAAAACATTTGAATATTTTCAAAACACAAAAACATTTTTATTCTAAATTATTGAATGTTTTTGGGCTATTAAATAATTGTGTGAGTCTTGATTTTTGCTTTCCTTTTAGCCTTTTTTTATATTAAAAATCGTAAAAAATGAAAAATTAAAAACCACCATTCCTTTGCTTTTATTGGATTCTCGACTACTTAGTAGCTTTTACATTACGTACTCCTTGTGTTCAACGCTAGTAGATATATCAGGTAAAAATAATTAGCAGGACCACTTGCCTCATTTTATTGCTGTTTGATCTTGTTGGTGGTCTCTCATTTTTCTTATTGAGCCCGATTTGAGTTATTGAGGTTGCAACGACCTTTGATATCATTTAACCTTAGTTGCTCGGGCCACTCATCAAAATGGTGTCGTTGTCAGGGAGCACGGCTTGGTAGTCGCTTTTCCTTGCTTGATTTTCTACTACATTTGATATATTTTTAATAAATGTGATCTGACCCATCTTTTGTTTCTCTATTTCTTGCGAGGGCCCGACGAGCGAGGACGACATTCCTAGGAGTGTCGACGCACCCGAGCGAAGCGGAGGTGGCTTATTTCTCCATCGAGTCGTAGGAAAGCATAGGAGTGCGGGAGCAGAAGACTGAGTAGATCTGAGAGTTTAGGACTGCTTTTTCTATTATTATTGTTGTAATAATACAGGGACCTGGACTGTGGACTTTGGACACTTGGCTGATCGGGATCTGTTTCGCCAAGCACCGGTGTGTTCGGGGGACCTTACTGTGGTTTTTCGCCGATTTTGTTTTTACTGCATTTACTTTATGTTTGATTTTCGAATATTTTGGCCCCCTAGACTTAGGATTTTCCTTGATTGTGACGTAATTAATAAAGGCCCAACCCTAATTATCTGCCTGCACCTATAGATCGGTTAATTGGACCGTATTGCTTAAATCACAATAAAAAGTTAGTTTAATTAGGCTCGAGTCCATGTGTCGTGAGGAACCACATATAGCGCTCGCAGGACCCGTTGTGGTGGGCACCGAGTGGTTCCCAAGATCAGACTCCGGACTTAGTCTGATTGGCTAGCTATTGTTCTTCTCGTGTAGAAAGTGCTTCGTCTAAGGTCGATTTCTTCTTACATCATATAGGTAGTTTTAATTCTATCTTTAAATTTATGCGCGGATCACCCTGCATGTAGAGAGCTGGAGTCAAGTACGCATTTCTTACTATGCATGCATCACGGTATTTGATCGTGCATCGGTTTTTTCGACTTCTCCCTCTGTTTTGGACATAAAATAATCAAGAGAACCGAATAAATCGTTAGGCATTGTTTGCTTTGAAAAATACCTAAAAAGAAAAACTATAAAATTGGGACTGCTAAAGCTCACTTGATCCTAAAGGTTTGACTTAAAAATCTGTATTGGGAGAGTAATCTCCTCATTGTATGGTTTGGATGAGCGAGAGAGTGACCCGCACACTAGGATAGAGCCATACCTGAACTATTGGCAGACTACCGGCCTTTTATATGGGACAGTCTGTTAGGAGAATTGGGTTCTTACCAGCTCGCTTAATCGCTCTGAAAGACTATTTGATCACCTAATAAAATTGACAAGATAAAAGACCGAGCCTTTACGGTCATCAACTCTACGTGAGTAGGTGAATTGGGGGTTTGCTTGATCGATCTTGTGTGTTTTTCCAGATCTCATCCACCTTCACTCGCTACATCAAGATAATGGGCCGGAGGTCCCTTAGGCAGCCTCTGGCTACACCGCTTTCGAGCACTCCAGTCTGCTCATCTAGGTTGGTTTTTGAGAGCCGAGACCCGCTATCCGAACCCGAGTTTGACTCCGTCATGTTCCCCCTCGACCACCCTTTTATCAGTCCTGAGGTACCCGAACAGAGACCGCAGCAGACAATTAATGATTTATCGGCACCTGAGTTTGGGTCTTTTGCCTTTGTTGAGACCATGGCCAGCAGTGAGGTGCGCATCGATGGACCCAGCGGGATCCAGACTTATGTACTTGATCAGGGTGCCATCCACAACACCTATTAGCCTCTCTAGAGACCATGCAATGTCAGATCATAGACCAGGGGGCTTTCATGGTGGACATGCGTCGAGAGATGGAGCAGATGAGAACTGATAGAGAGCAGTGCAGAGCTGGTGGAGGATCAGAGATTCCTGAGGGAGGAGAGCCCGAGGAGCCTGTACAGCTAGCAGCACCTGCACAACTGATGAGAGAGTTGCACAACCCTGGTGCAACTCTGACCCATAGATGGATACAGCTGCCAGCCATTTTGGGAGATTTCAAGCTCCCGCCTCAGACAATCCAGCTTCTACCCTGATTCCACGGACTCGCCACTGAGAGCCACATCTTCATCTCCAAGAATTTGAGATGATCTGCAGTACTATCGACGATCGCCTCGTGGACGAGGATACCATCAAGATGACGGCTTTTCCATTCTACCTCGTAGATAGAGCAGCCAACTAGATGAAGCACCTAGGGAGATTCATCACCTCTTGGGAACTGTTTCGGAACGAGTACTTGAATAAGTACTATCCACTCGGCCGGACGAATGCAGTAGGAGCCTTGATCAGCAACTTTTCCATGCTTTCCAACGAGAAATTTCATGAGGCATGGGACAGATTCAGGGAGCTCACAGACCGGTCCTCATCATGATATATCTAAGCCCAATCTTGTTCAGAATTTCTTCTGTGGGCTTACACCGGAGTTGCAAAAACTAGTCAACGCATCCTGTGGGGGCTCATATTTTGCCAAGGATGAGGATCAGGTTTGGGCTATCTGCGAGGAGATAGCAGAGAACTATACGGTGATGTCCCAGATCCGATTATATGCATAGGGGAATCCCACACCACAAGTCGTGTCCTATTAGAGGAAAGCATGGGACGATGCTGGTCTATCTACATCATCAACAGTCGTAGCATAGGCAGAGTCGACATTCACTGATATGGGGATTATCAGTGAGAACTTGGATGGCATCGAGCTTATTGAGAAGAAGCAGTGCCAGGGCATGTCTCATATACATCAGATGGCATAGACGCTGAGTGACCTGAAGACCCAGATCATGTGTCTCTAAGAGACACAGACGGCTTCTCAGCCCCGTCTCTGGTCATGGGTTTATACCAGCAGCAGCAGCTCGACCCAGCACTCCAGCCAGCCCAGACAGGTTCACCATGTTCAGGCGAAGTCGTTCCAGCAGCCGCAGCAGCAGTACTTCCAGCCACCACCGTCGCAGGACACTCAGATGGTGGTGTATCAGTAGGATCAACCCCTGGCAGTCCTTTCCCCACCCCCTTACGAGCAGGAGCTGGTGATGGATGTCAACAGGATTTGGTATGATCGACCTCAGCCTAGGATCCGCCGAGACCATCCCGAATTCCGTTGGTCGGCCGGAGGTGCCTCTTCCCAACAGCAGCCTCCAGTTCAGAGTGGGCAGTACAGCCAGCAGTAGCAGCAGCAGCCCCAGTTCCCATAGCCACAGCCACAACTACCTTACCAGCAGCATGGTCCTCGTCCCTATCAGCAGGGACTGTCATGGAGGCGGCAGCAACAGCCTCAGCAGTTTCACCCCCAGTATCCCCCTCATCCATCTCAACAGCAGCCTCACTTCAAAAGAGGCCACCCATCCGGTTCTTATGGGCTAGCCTGTGAGAACCTAGCCCTTGATGATTTAGCCCGCCTTGTCTCCGAGCAGCAGGCCACTTTCAGATGGGAGATGGACGAGTTCTGACAGGAGATGAGGGAGATAGTGAAGGGCAAGGCCGCCATATCTACTCAGATCGAGCCGAATCCGAACAACCTAAAGAGGAAGTTTGAGCAGGTAGAGTTTACAGAGATTACCACTCCTAATGACTCACTTGGAGATATTTCTGCATACACTTTTGATGTTGACTTTGTGACACTTAGGAGCGATAAGATGCCAGCGGGCGACGCCTCATGTAAGCGACGACCACATGAGGACTCAGGAGCACCAAATGAGAAGGAGAGCAGTGTTGATGCCACTCATGATGATGTTGATGACGGTGGTGCTGATGCCACCAAGGCGAAGTCTTACCCTTGGGAGGATCCAATCCTTTATCATGAAGGAGGGGATAGTGTCTGGCGACGGTGCATTCCTCAGGAGGAGCACCATAGCATCCTCACATACTGCCACAAGCTGGAGGTAGGAGGACATCACTCTGGGAGGAGAACGGCACAGAAAGTGCTCCAATCTGACCTATGGTGGCCTACTCTCTCCAAGGATTCTGATGAATTCATGAAGAGATGTACTGACTTTCATAGGATGGGCACCTATGGACAGCGTGACATGATGCTGATGCAACCCATTCACTTTTATGAGGTTTTTGATGCATGGAGCAATAATTTCATGGGTCCATTCACTAAGAGCCAGGAATTCGAGTACATTCTGTCGGTCGTTGATTATGTGAGTCGTTAGGTTGAGACCATCCCTGCCTGAACCGCAGATGCTAGGATTGTTTGCAGATTTTTGAGGAAGCATATCATTTCCCGGTTCGGGGCACCTCGAGTTTTGATATCTGACAGGGGGTCTCATTTCATCAACGACAAGGTAAAGGCCCTTGCTAACGAGTTCAGCATTGACCATCGAGTAGCCACTCCATATCATCCTCAGACCAATGGTCTTACTGAAGTGTCAAATAGGGAGATCAAGACTATATTGTAGAAGGTCGTCCGCCCTGACCGAAAGGATTGGTCACGGCTTTTGGACTAGGTCTTGTGGGCATACCAAACGTCCTTCAAGACTCTTTTGGGTACATCTCCCTTTCGCCTCGTTTATGGCAAGCCTTACCATTTACCTGTTGAGCTGAGGCACAAGTCACTTTGGGATGTCACAGATATACTTTTGGATCCAATGGGTGTAGGAGATCAGAGGAGAGCAGAATCGGCAGCCCTGGAGGAGCTTAGAGATGCAACCTTTTCGAGCAGCCTACATTACAAGGAGCGAGTGAAGGAGTGGCATGATTCTTATATTAGCCACAAGCAGTTTGAGCCAGATTAGAGAGTATGGTTGTTTGATGCCAGGCTTAGATTATTTCCAGGGAAGTTATAGAGCAAGTGGAAGGGACTACACCTGGTCCGAAAAGTACATGAAAATGGTATTATTGACATATCTGAGATGTCATCTGAGTCTACCTTTCACGTTAACGGACAGCGGCTCAACCCATATCTAGATCATGAGCCGTTGACGTCATCCCTATTCATTTTGCGTGAGATGTGGTCTTTGATTCACATATAGTGCATCTCATGTCTGATTATCACTGTCCTCCGCCATGTATAGATCCAAATGTCTATATCATCTCATTCTTTAGTCCTGCACCCCATCTGCATCCAATGATTATGCTATACTTAGGGTGTACTTTACCCTAAGTATAGGGGGTGTTGGAATCTTGAGTATTCTTTTGATTCTTTTTACATCTGCTTTGCTACCTATACTTAGGGACCTTTCACACTAAGTATAGGGGAGGTAAACTCTGTACATTCTTTCACTCGGATTTCCCTTTATGTACAGTCTGCTATACTTAGGATTGCTTGATCCTAAGTATAGGGGGGAAATACTGAGATTCTCTTCATTCTATTCTTTGATTCATCCTTATAGTATACCATTCCTTTTCACTTCCCTATACTAAGCACGAGTTATGTCTTCTTCATCGCTCTCGATCCACTCTGAGGACATCGTTCGAGCTAAGTATAGGGGGCTATCATATATATTTCATATATACTTTAGCCATAACTCGTACTTTGTGTGAATGTGTTAATAAATAAAATAATGGATAAAATTCTTTTATCTAAAAAACCATAAAAATTTAAAATTTTTCCTTGTACAAATATAACATTCTTTCTTGCACATACATAGCTTTTATAAAAAATATTTTTGTACAAATGTTTGTAAAAATGTTTTGTGTAAAGAGTTTGTAAATATTTTGATATCAAAATTATGTATATAGTACAAAATTTTTGGCTAAAATGTCAGAAAAACAAAAGTTTGCAAAACCCCTTGTGTAAATGTGTGTAAATATTTTGCAAAACTTCTGCATTCATGCAAACATTTTTCAAAAATTTTGCACATATTCCAAAAACATGCATAAAAATATTTTTGTATATATGTGTACAGTTTTTTTGAATCATAGTTGATATTTAAACTAGCCTAAAATTAAATTGGAAAATGGAGCTTGGTTAAGACCAGATGAATCCCATTCATCACTCTTTATTCCTTTAGTTTAGCTAAAAATCTTTGCAAAACACCATGTAAATACTTGTAAATATGATAAATTGTCTAACTGCATGCTTTGTGTAAATAGCAATATTTAATCATGTTTTTGTGCAAAAATAAAGGAATAAATAAATAAAGAAAAAGAGGGAAATATTTAGAATAAATATTGAGCGACATGAACCCAAAGGAGGGCCAAGATTGGCCTGACCGTAAAATAAAACAAGTAGAGAGAGATAGGGTCATTCAACATTGTATAAATATTCCCCCTTTCATGTATATATTTTATTTTCATAAAATAAAAATATATATGTGTTCCTCATAATTTCTATATATTTATAAAAATAAAATAAAAATGAGAAAATAAAATAAAAATAAAAATAAAAGCATTTCTCTCATGTTTGTATATAACATGTATATATGTACATATACCTATTTATTCTACCATTTTAAGTAAATAAAAAAATAAAATAAAAATTATTTTGTATCCCAAATTTTATGTCGTAAATCAAAAAAATATAAAATAGGGATAATTGTACAAAAATAAACTAATAAAAATAAAAATTAAAAATACCTAGGTATATATACCTGTATATAATAATATATTATGTATATACATTGATTTATTTTTTAAAAAAATAAATAAATATCACTAAAAAAATTTGAAAAAAAATAAACATTTTTCATGTTGTAAATATTTTTAAATAAAATCATTTATTATTTTAAAATGAATTTTCAAATAATTTCAGGATTGGAATTTTCTGATTTGTCCACGGGGGATTGTTGACCCCCGGTCAACTCCCCTCCCCCCGGGCCACATCTCCGCGGATCCTCGCACGGACCCGACTTCCCCAATTTTTCGCGTCATGATCCGACCTCCATTTGCCCAAACCCCAAGCTCCGATTGTTGCTCAATGATCCATGATGCACGCCAAATCTTCTCTCTCGGGGTCCGTGCACTGATTGGCTCACCCGACTCCTATATTCCCGGACCCCTACCAGTATATAGCCTGAGCTCCAGCTGCCTTCTCCCGTACCTTTGGCCCTCATCTTCGACCCAAGTGACCTCCACCTTCCTCCTCGAGTGACAGCGAGCGCGGGACCGTGTTGCAGCGAGTGTTTGGAGGCGTAGTCCTAGGTCCGGCAACCATCATCGTCGAGCTCCGCCACCGGTGTAGTTTGAGCCTATGGAGGCGTCGCTCCATCGAGGTAAAGACCCTAGGGGACTCAGCATCTCCCCCACATACGACTCCGATCATCAGGTACCCTCTTTTGTCCCTAGATCTCCATAGTTTCCGATTTCACGATTTTCGACCACCGCCTACTTCCCACATTTTCCGATCACCCATTTCATTATCCGACCCCACCTACATCTTTACGAGACTCCTACGCACCCTCTTCACCCCTCCGATCATCCTGGCTCACCCCGGAACCTGGACTTAGGTTCTCCTCCGCCGCCGCTCATCGAAGAACCATGCATCGCCCCATCCGTTCACCCATTTCTCCCGCTAACGGGTCGAGGCAATTTTCCCTCGACCCCTCTTTCTTTCTGTACAGGATTGAAGGCCTAAGGACCTCATCTGGAGGTCATGATATCGAAGCAAAGCAGCTCCAGCTTCTCATCGTCACTGGGGACTCTCCTAGTCCGTCCGGCCTCATCGGAGCAGTCCAACCGCTGCGGACGACCATCAGCATTCTTTTGCCCATCTCAACAGCATCGGAGGACGTCCCCACCGCGGGCAATGGCTGGGCGAAGTTCGTCAGCGTCTTGTTCTTCAAGGACCCTCCATAGTCGTTTGATCGAGCCCCTAGCTCCAGTTTTGATCTCAACCATTCATTGCGGGAGGCTCGTGACCGTACGATCCAGCTGAGGATCAGATCCGAGACATCGATCAGTAAAGGGGTACAGTCGTTCTCCACCGTTCGATCTGAAGAGGACCCCTTACCAGCCGTCGGATCATAATAAAGGAGTAGATATCAATTAGGTCCTCTTCAGTTTTGCTTTTACGTTTGTGTCTTGTAAATATTTTAGGTAGTTGTTTTTAATTTAGATAATTTGCACCTTCGACCTTAGAGTTTTCATTATTTGCATTTTAGTCCCTCTGTGTATGGTACACGTTCTTCGACACGTGAGATTTTGGGAAAATTGCATGTATGGGTTTGGTTTATTGACTGTTATGGTTTGAAGTTTTATTTTGAATATTTGCATATGTACCCCTATATGTGAATGAATTGAGTATGTGCTGGAATTTCATGTAAAATTTGCATTGCACCCCCTACAGTTTTCACACAGGTTCTTATAAAGCACCTGGAACTTATTTCTCTTTCACTTAGGTCCTTGTGTTGTGCCTTTCTTATTGGTTGAATAAAATATCAAATCAACTCCAAATCTTCGGAAATTCAGAAACATGGCCCCTATCACTGTGTAAAAAATTCAATAATTTTTTGGAACATTTTGCTTTGATTTTCTATTTTTAAAAATTCAAAAACCTCTATTTTTTCTACTGTTTGAATTATAAAATAAACTAAAAATATTAAAACCCTCTAAAAATTCTTATTAAAATTAGTTACTGTTTGTCTTTGTGTCTTCTTGCTTCAATAAAAATTTTATTTGATTTGGACCTATAAAACCCCTAAAAATTGAAAAACCTTAAAATCCTTTTAAAAATCATTAAAAAGTCTAAAAAATTAAAAATTATAATTTCTTTTCCTGCAATTTAGTTTTTACTTGTAGTTTCATATACAATTATCTCCATACTTTTATAAGCTATTTATCTATTTTTAAATAGCCTTTCAAATCTGGCTGCACAGTAGTCTTTATTTTCTTCCTTATTTCATTTTTAGAAAATCAACAAAAAAATCATAAAATTCTGAGTTACCAAAAATACTTAAAAACTTATAAAACTCAAAAATATTTTTATTGCAGTTTTTGGATTCGTTTTGATGTGTTAAATAATTTGTTGAGTGTGCTACTTTTTTGTTTTTTTCTACATTTTCTTCATAAATAAAATCACAAAAAAATTAAAAAATCATAAAATCCACCAAAAAAACATTTTATTCATTTTATTTGTTTTTAGACTACTTCATAGGCCGTTGTCCAATTCATGCTCCTTATGTTTGACCCACGTCACTATACCAGGTTAAATAAATAGCAAGACCGCTATTTAGCTTCATTGACTGATTATTGATTTGGTGGTCTATTTTTCTTGATTGATCGATTTCTGAGATTCAGGTCGCAATGACCGTTGTTTTTACCTTTACCCGGATCTTGGTGAAATTTCCGGTCATCAGAATGGCGTCGTTGCCGGGGAGCACGGCTTAGTAGTCGTTTTTATTTTCACGACTTTTACGTGGCTTTTTGTCTATACTTGTAGATATTTGTCTTCGCATTTTATTTGCATATTTTGATAATAATCTGGACTGATACACTTCTGTTTTGTTTTTTTTGTGAGGGCCTAAGGACCGAGGCGGCTTCTTCAGAAGCTGACGCAACTACGGGAATCGGAGGCGGCTCTTTTCTGCATAGAGTCGTAGGAGAGCACGAGGAGGCAAGCAGGAGTCGTAGTTTAGCTTAGATTAGTTTTATTTTTTAGAAGAACCATATTATTGTAATAATATAGGGACTTGGACACTCAGAGACTTTGGTGATTTATTGGGGTATGTTTCGCCGAGCACCAGTGTGCTCGGGGGACCTCACTACGGATTTTCGTCGGCTTTTGTTTTATCGCATTTTATTACTGTCTATCTGATTTACGCAGTTTTAGCCTTAGCTTAGGAATTTTCTTGATTATGACGTAATTCATTAAGGCCCAATCCCTAATATCTTCCTGCACCGATAGATCCCTAATTGGACCTTAATAATTAAATCACAAGAAAAAGTCGAATTACTTAGACTCTAGTCCATGTGCCTTGAGGAGTCACATACAGTGCGTGCAGGATCCGTTGTGGCGGACACCGAGTGGCTCCCAAGATAGGATCCGGACATAGGTTTGATTACTCGGCTACTGTTCTTCTCGTGTAGAAATTGCTCTGTCTAAGGCTGGTTTCCTCGTGCATTATATAGGTAGTTTTATTTCTGTCTTTATATTTATGCGCGGATCATTTTGCACGTAGAGAGTTAGAGGAAAGGTACGCATTCTTACTCAGCATGAATCATTGACTTCATCGTGCATCGGATTTTTCGTCTTCTCCCCTATTTTCGAACTTAAATAACCGGAAAATCGAAAAATTCGTTAGGTGTTGTTTGTTTGAAAAATACTTAAAAAGAAAAACTATAAAATTGGGACTGCTAAACACACTTGACCCTAAAAGACACCTCACTTAAAAAATTTTCTTGGGGAGAGCAACCCCCTCCTTGTTTGGTTTGGATGAGCGAGAGAGCGACCCGCACACTAGGCTAAAGCCATATCCGATTTCCTATCAGACTACCGGCCTTTTATACGAGATAGTCTGTTGGGAGTATTGGATTCCCATCAGCTCACTTAACCGCTCTGATAGACTGACTTGATCATCTAAATAAAATTGACAAGATAATTGACCGAACTCTTACGGTCATCAGCTTTGTGTTGAGTAGGTGAATTGGAGGCATTTCTTGACCGATCTTGTTTGTGTTTTCAGATCCCATCTGCTCTCTTCTTTATCTATCTTCTCCTCCAGTCATCTATCTTTCTCCCTCCCACCCCACTTTAGTTTTCTCTTCCTCTTCTTTACCCCAGGATGATGGATCGTGCTACTTTCATGCCGACTCTTGCAGCTTCTTCTTCTCATATCCATCACTCCAGTCCACCTTCGAGGAGGTCGGATCTTCGACCGACTATCCGTTCTCTCCCTCCATTTCCCACCATTCTTCTGGGCATGTTGTGCTAGACGTCCGTGGAGATCAGACTGGGAAGATACGACACCCAGACGACTTCATTGTTGGGATGAGAGTGCACTCCATAGGCGATCACAGAGAGCAGATGCGAGTTTCAGAGACTTCCTATGCCAGGATCATGGATGACCATACAGACCAGGAAGATCAGTCAGCTGCTACATATAGTCCCTTCATTCTAGATGTGCAGTTCACTCAAAGTCTGTCGACATTCTCAGAGGAGGTGCGTGAGGAGCCATATCTTCATCTATCCGAGCTTGAGGAGTTCTGTACGACCCAGATATATTCAGATATCACTGCTGAGGAGTTGATGTTGATGACCTTCCCATTTTCACTTCAGGACAGAGCCAGGAGATGGCACAGATGTTTGGGAAGGAGATTTGCTACGTGGGGCGAGTTACGCTTAGAGTTTTTACAGATATTTTACCCCCAACGTAGAGCAGATATGATGCGGTCTTTGATCACAGATTTTTCAGTAGACCCCCATGAGCCAGTGCATGATGCATGGCTAAGGTTTCTTGACTTCTTGAGGAGATTTCTAGATCATGGACTTTCGCCGACCGACCTTATTGAGATCTCTATGAGGGGGATGACCGCTGACCAAATTACACTGGTAGTGACCTCGTGTGGTGGTTCACACCACAGTTCCTACATTGATTTACTTGATGCCATCTCGAGAGCACTTTCACAGAGTCCATCTTCACGAGATACACTAGTCGGGACAACACACGAGGATGTTGCAGTACCAGTTAGGTGTGCCACACTTCATGAGGATACAGATTCTACACACCAGACCCAGGACATGGATTCTGATGCTGCACAAATGATGGATGACCTGACTACTACAGTGGAGGTTATGACCTAGAGACTACTCGAGTTCCCGTTGGTCTTTCAGCTAGAGTTAGAGTCAGCCCTAGACTTTTCAGTTGACAACTCTTGGATATCAGATCTTCTGATATTCCAGGAGATGAAAAAGACCCCTCCCGCTACTACAGCCATCGATCCAGCTAAATCAGTGTCCAGTCCCAGTCGACTCAGCTTCTATCTTACAGGCATACTTCTCCGATGTGGACAGATATCATGACTCATTCCATCAGCACGAGCTCGATACGGGATACCACTTTGAGATGCCAGACATAGATAGTCCTGTATTTGAGCCTGGTGTCCTCCACTTTGATGAGACAGATACATTTTCTGAGGATTAGAGCATAGCCAGCACCGTTGCTGAGCGAGGATCAGTTTTAGCCACATCGCCAGCTTCCGCATTGATGACTAGTACCTTCTCCGGTTTCCAGATTGATCAGAGGCAGACTTCAGCCGATGAGACAATTTGGTGCACAGAGTGGGTGCTACACAGCAGCGCAGATCTCCATCCAGATCCTGATCCTCTACTTCTCACTGATGATATTGCATTCCTCCCCAAGGGTTATCTACGGTAGGATGACCTTTACGATGTGTCCTCGATTTCACCCTCTGAGCTTGTATCCGATTTGTCAGATCACGAAACCGAGTCTTATGATCTTTCTGAGTCTGAGTTTTCCTTCCTCGACGACCCTTGCAAGGATGAGCCGACCTTTGAGATATTCGACGATCTATTAGTTTCTTCTCCATTATATGCATCGTATCTAAGTTTTCTTAGTGAGTCTCCTGATCTGGACTTTCCACATTTTTTTGAGACGTTGATTGACGCGGAGGATTCCTTGTGCTACTAGAACCCGATCACATCTTCCCATATCCCTGTCCGATAGCAGACACCCACTTGATTGCCTATTTGGGTGTCTTCCTTTACATTTTTGATTATGTCGTAGCTCATCTACCGAGACTGTGACGACAGTACGGCATTCGTCTTATAGATGTCGTCCTGAACCTTGATACAGCTTTGTTCTAACCTTTGCGCCCAGCTAGGGGCGTAAAATCTAGTGCTTGTTGAGAGGCACCTCAACATGATTTCATCCTTGTTTCTTCCGCTTTGTTTTCACCCCAGGTCTCGTTGAGGATTATCTTTGCTATACTTAGGATATACCTCATCCTAAGTATAGGGGGTGTAAACACCGAGTTGTTCCTTTCATTCTGTTTCATCACTCCTGTCATTGCCTATACTTAAAGATTCTTCACCTTAAGTATAGTGGGAGTGATGCCCTCCCATATTGCATATATTTGTCTTCTTCGTCTCTTTCTACCTCTGTTTTGTTGCCTATACTTAGGGATATTTTACCCTAAGTATAGGGAAGGTAAACCCTGTACATTCTTCCACTCGGGTTTCCCTTCATGTACAGCTTGTTATACCTAGGATTACTTGATCCTAAGTATAGGGGACACACCGAGTCCTCTTCATTCAATTCTTTGATTCGTCTTTGTATATACCATTCCTTTTCACTTCCCTATACTAAGCACGAGTTATGTCTTCTTCATCGCTCTTGATTCACTCTGAGGACATGGTTCGAGCTAAGTATAGGGGGTGTCGTATATATTTCATATATACTTTAGCCATAACGCGTACTTTGTGTGAGTGTGTTAATAAATAAAATGGCTAAAAATCCATAAAAAATTAAAAATTTTCCCTTGTACATAAAATTCTTCTTGCACATACATAGCTAATTATAAAATTATTATTGTACAAATGATTGTAAAAATGATTTGTGTAAATAGTTTATAAATATTTTGATATCAAAATTATGTATATAGTACAAAATTTTTGTAAAATTTTTTTGAAAAACAAAAATTTTGTAAAAACCTTGTGTAAATTTTTGTAAATATTTTGCAAAACTTCGCATTCATGCATACATCCATATTTTCAAACATTTTTCAAAAATTTTGCACATTTGTAAAAATGTTTTGAAAATTTTTATATTTGTAAATATTTGTACAATTTTTCCAAATCATAGTTGACATTTAAACAGGTCTTGAATTAAATTGGAAAATGGAGCTTGGTTAAGACATTAATCCACCTATTTATATGAGGAACCTTATAGGGCTTAGGATTAAGACTTTTCAGGTCCATTGGGCCTTAATTCTTTGAGTCCACTAAGCTATGAGCATATGTCATCTTTATGAGCCTATGTAGAGCACTTAACAACGCACACATGACTCTCAGAGACAATGGCTTTACTTGAACTAGCACTTTACACATAGCTCTTCACGGATGAGGTGGTCAGGAGGCAGTTTCCTTTGGCTTGGGGTAGCATATGAGGGTAGTACTTCTAGGTGGAACCTCTCTTCTTCTTATAGTGAAGGAAGTGCGTCTCAACTTGGTCTAGTGGTGATGAAGTCTAAAGACAGGAGTTGTGGGTTGCAATAAAGCTTCAAAAGAGGGATAGTCCACTGGCTCAAGAGGAAACACTCCTTATGTATATATGCTGCACCATGTAGATATGTTGTACATATGCACATAAAAAAAGTGCAAAGAAAGAAAAAATCCAAAAAAATGGTGGGTCTGATAGAAAATAAAATACCCACCGGAGTGTATATAGCAAAATAAAGCAAATCTTATGTTACACATGACCATCTCATGAAGCTTGCAACGAGAGACTCGGCTACACTGGTTAGAGCTCCCAAGGATACATGGCTACACTGATCATGGTCCATTCTCTTCTTCCCCCTCTTCTTGAGCCGGTTGTACTTGAACTTAGAAGGAATACCCCGCTCCTCGAGGAAAGAGTTGTTATACAGAGGCATTAGAGTTACCTTGACAAGGGGGGTTGTTTCTTTGTCATTTCTGAGGTGGGGAGCTACATATCACTTACACAGTACAAGGAAAGATTCATGGTCACTAGAGTTTGTGTATGTAGACTTGTTTTGATCTGGTTTATTAAGGAGTCTTGACCATAGATTGGTCGAACTTAGAGGATGTTAAGTTTTAAGCTTAAGTCCAAATAAGGTTCCGATAAATTAATAATCCAAAGGTCTGACTGAGCTCCATATTTCAATTTAATGAAAGAAAGTTTAATAATCAACCTTGATTTCCCTCCTTTTTCTTTTTCTTTCTCTTTTTGCACTTCTTTTTCAAATAAGTGTTTGCTAAGGGACTAGCAAAAGTAAAGTATGGGGGGTGATGAATCCTCATTCATCACTCTTTATTACTTTATTTTAGCAAAAATTTTTTGCAAAATACCATGTAAATACTTGTAAATATGATAAATTGTCAAACTGCATGCTTTGTGTAAATAGCAATAATTAAGCATGCTTTTGTGCAAAAGTAAAGGAATAAAGAAATAAAGAAAAAGAGGGAAATAATTATAATAAATATTGAGTGACCTAAACCCAAGGGAGGGCCAAGATTGGCCTGACCGCAAAATAAAATAAGTAGAGAGAGATAGGGCCATTCAACACTGTACAAATATTCCCCCTTTCATGTTTATATTTTATTTTCATAAAATAAATATATATATATATATGTTCCTCATAATTTTTCTATATTTATAACAATTAAATAAAAATGATAAAAATAAAATAAAAATAAAATCATTTCTCTCACCTTTGTATATACCATGTATATATGTACATATACCTATTTATTCTACCCTTGTAAGTAAATATTAAAAATCAAATAAAAATTATTTTATATCCCAAATTTTATGTAGTAAATAAATAAAATATAAAATAGGGATAATTGTAAAAAAATAAACTAATAAAAATAAAAATTAAAAATACCTAGGTATTTATACTTGTATATAATAATATATTATGTATATACATTAATTTATTTTTTTGAAAAAATAAATAAAAATCACTAAAAAATAATTTGAAAAATAATAAACGTTTTTCATGTTGTAAATATTTTTAAATAAAATCATTTATTATTTTAAAATGAATTTTCAAATAATTTTGGGATTAGAATTTTCGGATTGGTCCACGGGGGATTGTTGACCCCCGGTCAACTCCCCCCTGGACCACATCTCCGCGGATCCACGTGCGGACCTGACTTCCCCGATTTTTCATGTCATGATCCGACCTCCATTTACCCAAACCTCGAGCTCCGATTGTTGCTCAATGATCTATGACGCATGCCCGATCTTCTCTCTAGGGGTTCGTGCACTGATTTGCTCACCCGACTCCCATATTCCCGGACCCCTACCAGTATATAGCATGAGCTCCAGCCTCCTTATCCCGCACCTTTGGCCCTCATCTTCGACCCCAGTGACTACCACCTTCCTCCTCGAGTGACAGCAAGCGCAGGACCGTGTTGTAGCGAGTGTTTGGAGGCGTAGCTCTGGCGACCATCATTGTCGAGCTCCGCCACTGGCATAGCCCGAGCATCTAGAGGTGTCTCTCCATCGAGGCAAAGACCCTAGGAGACTCAGCATCTCCCCCACAGACGACTCCGATCATCAGGTACCCTCTTTACTCTATAGATCTCCGTAGTTTCCGATTTCGCGATTTCCGACCACCGCCTACTTCCCACATTTTCCAATCACCCATTTCGTTATCAGACCCCTCCTACATCTTCACGAGACTCCTCTGCACCATTTCTACTCCTCCGATCATCCTGGTTCACCCCGGAACCTGGACTTAGGTTCTTCTCCACCGTCGCTCGTCAAAGAACCACGCATCGCCCCATCCGTTCACCCATTTCGCCTGCTAACGGGTCGAGGCAATTTTCCCCCGACCCCTCTTTCTTTCTGTGCAGGATTAAAGGCCTAAGGACCTCATCTAGAGGTCCTAATATCGAAGCACAGAAACTCCAACTTCTCATCGTTGTCGGGGACCCTCCAGGTCCGCCCGGTCTCATCGGAGTAGTCCAACCGCTGCGGACGACCATCAGCATTCTTTTGCCCGTCTCAGCTGCATCGGGGGACGTCCCCATCGCGCGCAATAGCCGGGAAAAGTTCGTCGGCATCTTGTTCTTCGAGGACACTCCTCAGTAATCCACCTAATTCTAGGAGGAATTTTATAGGGCTTAGGGTTAAGACTTTTCAGGTCCATTTGGGGACTTAATTCTTTGAGTCCACTAGGTTATGATCATATGTCTTCTTGATGAGCCTAAGTAAAACACTTAACAATGCACACATGTCTCTCATAGATAATGGCTTTACTTGCACCAGCACCTTACACATATCTCTCCACAGATGAGGTGGTGGGGAGGCAGTCTTCTTTGGCTTAGGGTAGCATATGAGGGTAGTACTTCTAGGAGGAACCTCTCTTCTTCTTTTAGTGAAGGAAGTAAGTCTCAACTTGGTCTGGTGGTGTGGAGGTCTAAAGACAGGAGTTGTGGGTTGCAATAAAGCTTCAAAAGAGGGATAGTCTACTGGATAAAGAGGAAAAACTCCTTATGTATATATGATGTACCATGTAGATAAGTTGTACAAGTGCACATCAAAAAAAATGTGCAAAGAAAGAAAAACTCCAAAAAAGTGGTGGGTCTAATTGAAAATAAAATACCCACCGTAGTGTATATAGTCAAATAAAGCAAAGCATATGTTACTCATTCCCATCTCATGAAGCTTGCAGCGGGAGACTTAGCTACACTGGTTGGGCTCCCAATGATACATGGCTACACTGGTCATGGTCCATTCTCTTCTTCCCCCTCTTCTTGAGTCAGTTGAACTTGAACTTAGAAGGTAATACCCCGCTCCTTGAGGAAAGAGCTGCCAGACTAGGGCATTAGAGTTACATTGTTAAGGAGGGTTGTCATTTTGCCATTTCTGAGGTGGGAGCAACATATCACTTACACAGTACAAGAAAAGATTCATGTTCCTTAGAGTTTGTGTATGTAGACTTGTTCTGATATGGATTGTTGAGGAGTCTTGACCATAGATTGGTGGAACGTAGACGCTATTAAGTTTTAAATCTAACGCCAAATAAGGTTCCGACACACTAGTAATCCAAAGGTCTGACTAAGCTCCATACTTCAATTTAATGAAGACGAGTTTAATAATCAACCTTGATTTTTCTTCTTTTTCTTTTTCTCTTTCTTTTCACTTCTTTTTTGAATAAGTGTTTGCTAAGGGACTAGCAAAAGTAAACTATAGGAGGTGATGAATCCTCATTCATCACTCTTCATTCTTTTATTTTAGCTAAATATCTTGGCAAAGCATTATGTAAATAGTTGTAAATACAATAAATTACAATAAGCATGCATTTGTTAATATCAAATTAGTAGCATGTATTTGTGTAAAAATAAAAAAATAAAGATTAAAAGAAAAAGAAGGAAATATTTAGAATAAATATTGAGTGACCTAAACCCAAGAGAGGGCCAAGAATTGGCCAGACCGCCAAATAAAATAAGTAGAGAGAGATAGGGCCACTCTACCTTGTACATATACACCCTTGATATATATAATTTATTTTTACAAAATGAAAATAAAAAGGTGTTTTTACCTTCTGTGTATATATTTCTAAAAATAAAACAAAAATTAGAAAAAAAATAAAGTAAAATAAAATAAAAATAAAAACACTCTCTCACCTTGTACATAACATATGTATATGTGTATCTTTCCCTATTTAATTTATACTTTAAGTAAATACTAAAAATAAAATAAAAATTATTTTATACTTCAAAATTTATGTTCTAAATAAATAAAATAAAAAATTGGAATATTTATGTAAAAATAAGAAAATAAAAATAAATATACAAAATACAAAGGTATTTTATACATGTATATAATATAATACACTTTATATACCATAAATTATTTTTCATAAAAATAAATAAAAATCATAGAAAAATCCCTTGAAAAATAAGGAACATTTTTCATTTTATTTATTTTTTAAATTTCAAATCATTTATTTTTTATCTATTTATTTTTTGCATTTTTCTACTATTTTATCGTCTAGTCTATTTTGTCTTTTCTCCCGCTGCACCTGATTGGGCCACGTCAGAGTCGTTGACCTCGGTCAACTGCCCCCTTAGACTTCATTTTTTCACGAACTCAGTTTCACCCGATTTCGCCTAATTTCTATGGCTCGATCCGACCGTCGTTCCCTTCAACTCGTTGCTCTGATTATTAAGGGACGATCCATGATCCACGCCCGATGAATCCTCTAGGAATCCGTCCCTCGGTTCGCACGCCTACGCTCCACAGTTCTCGGACCCTCCAGCATATAAAACCTCCTGGAGCCTCATCTTCTTCCGCATCTTCGCCCCCTCCCCTGATGAATCTCGTATTCATCATGCTAAAATTGGTCATTTTGGCTCTGTCCCCCATCATCCACCTGTAATTATTCATTAATAGAGCACTATTAGCCATCATGCATGTGTAAATAATATCTGCATTTCATCATGCATAATTGCATTTAAATCCCCAGTGTAAATTAGCCCAAAAAGCCGCTAACTTCTCGCATTTTTAGTTAATTCATTCTAACTCCGATTGACCTGAAACCACATCTATTGTGTAGATATTACTAATCTTATTAAATAAAAAATACAAAAAAATTACTAACCCTAATAAGTGTCAAATAATCCCAAAGACAAATTTCACATCTGACGGACTAAAATGAGCATATCTTCCACATACAGTGTCCGATTTTGGTCTACTCACTTTTAAAGTACTCCATTTTCAAATACCTTCAAAACAAGACCAATTTCGTAAAATTCAGAGCTCATATGTGAAAGTTGGGTTTTGGGCCTCTTTTGCGCATTTTAACTTTTTGCTAATTTTTACCAAAGTTTTTATGTGCATAATTAACTCTTTTAATTTTATTTCTTCTTCATTTATGTCCTTTGATGAAAGTTTTAATATCAAACGCAAAAATCCAAATCCAGATCAAAACTGAATACAAAGAAACTGCCCGAGTCCGAGTATCAGTTGTCTGTCTGTACAAAATTTGTGTGTTTCTTACGTCTATTTTATTTTCCTAATTTCTTATCCTTTAAAAATCCAAAAAAATTAGATTAATGTGTAAATAATTTTCTTCTATTTTATTGTATTTTTTCTAGAATTTTTATCCCCTCTAAAACCACCAAAAAAATACAAATCCCAAAAAATCGGTTTTCTATACACATGGAGAGCCACCAAAAATACCATTTTGCACAGGTGACCTCTTTTGCTCTTGGGTCCTTCATGAAAGTTGTAGATCTCGACAAGACGAACAACTTTCATGAAGGAAATTTTTAGATCCGAGGTCTCTTACTATTTCTTTTCTATTTTTCTTTGCTTTTAATTTTGAAATGTTTTTTGGGGTGCCACGTGGCAGCCCCAGGGCGTGCCACGTGGCACCCCCACCCTCTCTCCAGGTCGCTCCCCCCGGGTCACGTGCTGTGCACGTGACCCTCATCTTCTCCAGCCGTTTCTTCTTCCTTGCGCATCTTCCAACCCATGTAACGCCACCCATTCCCCCCCCCCCCCCCCGCCAGCCCCTATAAAACCTCCCCCACCAGCCTCGTCTCCGTCATCCGCCCTTAGCCTAAAGCCGGTGACAGCGGCCGTTCTACGGCGTGATCCAAGGAGGTATTCCTCCTTGTTGCTGCTCTCAACGAGTAGCTGAGCTACGTTGTGCTCCGCCCACGACGACGCAAAAAGCAGGAGCGAGACAGTGCTGCTCCAACCTCCGGCGAACTCCCCCTCCCATGCTCTTCTATTTAGCTTCGTTTCAGGTAGCAAACCCATCAGCCCGCCGCGGCCTTGCTCGGCTTCCAACCACCCAGAAGGTTACCGACCTCCACGCCGACTCCGCTATCTCCTCAGTCGCAGAACGCCCATCGACGATCCCCTGCTCCTCCGCATCTCCGCCTCTCAAGCTCGGTCGCTCCGTCACCCCCGAGCATCTCCAAACCGCCGCGCGCCTCGACCTTCATCTTCAGCCCACCGGTCGCTCAGCCACCCGCGTGACGCCTCCTTCGCCGGTCGTGTGTCGATTGGCCAAGTAGCTGAAGGATATGGTTAGATCCTCAAGCGCATCACGGAAGCGTGAGCGTCGCATCGAATACGACGAAGAATGACTAGTCGCACTAGTTGTTCTATGCAGTGGAAATTAAAAAATTTTCTTGCGACGAAACCACATGATCCAAGAACACTTCTCGGATCGTTTCGTCTAAACCACAAACAAGTATTAGGTTTACCTCTTGAAGCGTGGTTGCGATCGAGTCTCTAAACAAAGAGACCTCATGTCTCAAGTCCGATCCGTCGGAGGAGACGCTTGCGAGCGCGGGGATGAACCGCGTGCTTCTCGCAATCCATGTTGATGATCCAAGCGGCGGATCTCCTGATCTCGACACACGAGATCCGATGTCTTCTTCATGAGCGGGGCGCACCGAAGGAGACGGAGATCCACGAGCAAACCATCGGGCAGCATAACGACGATGTCGCGGCGATGGAGAACCTCTCTAGGGCATCCATGGTGGACGGCCACATGAGAGAGATGGAGAGAGGACGTGTAGAGAGAATGAGAGAGAGAGAGAGATTTGTTGCCTCAACTTATGTGTCAAGAAGAGCAATGGGGTGCCTCTCCTTATATAGGGTTTTGGGATCCATGGATCTCAATCCATGTGTCAACACAAATCCAATGGTCCACATTAATTTGTGTTTCTTTCAATGGTCATGATTTGTTGCTAAAAACACAACAACAATTAATTTAATTTAAATTAAATATATGTTGATAAATCAACACAATTTAATTACAAAATTAAATCATCAATACATGGAGATAATGAAAGGAGAGAAAGCCTCCTTCCATGTGGAGAGGGGGGACGGCCTCCCTTTCCTAATGGCAGTGGTGGCCGTCCACCCTCCTCCATTAGGAAGGTGGCTATTTCACCTTTTATGTAATCCCCATTATTTGCAACAACTTTTGTTGCAAATTATTTCACAAAAATAAATCCAATTTATTTTGTGAACATTGCAATCATGCCATTGAAAATTTGCGAATCACATTCACAACCCAAAACAAAATGTAAATTACATTTTCAATTTGATGTCCAATGTGAATCCAATTCACATCAACATTTAATTAACAAATGTAAATTACAAATAGCTCTCTCTTATATATTATAAATCACATTTATAATATATATGACTAATATGGATATTGCTTTCCACATTATTCATATCCATGATAATTAAATCACATTTAATCATCTTGGATCTTTATTCTCTTGTTCTCAAATAATATGAATCACATTCACATTATTCACATCTTTGATAATCAAATCACATTTAATTATCTCAGATAACTCCTTTTATAATATGAATCAAATTCATATTACTCATGATAATTAAATCACATTTAATTATCCATATTCTCAATGCTCGGATACATATATCAACAATAGAATTATCCGTGAACTCCTTCAAGGATAATGCGCTTTCTCCGCAGATACTTGGAGATAAGGACAGGGCGATTGTATTGTTCCACGTATAGTGACATGGATATTGAGATCGTATCTCAAATCCAGATCGTGGGCCTCCCATAGATGCTTGATTAAATCAAGACCGTAAATCTAATCTTCTCATTGTATCTGAATCACATTCAGATCAATGTCCAATACTTGGACCAAGATCAGATCACTTCTCTACTGAGAGGAGTCACTAAAATCCAGACCCGTTTCATCACTCCCTAGGAATGGAAGCGTCATGGTTATACAATCGTTTATGATCACATCACCCTCAGGTATTCCCAATACCTGTACATCCTGCATACTGGAAGACTCAGACTAAACCCGAAGTATTCGATCAACTTTATACTGTCTACTTCATGGTTTTATCAGTAAGTTTCTCATTCGATCATTGGGAGTCGGTATCGATCATATACTTTCCAAAAGCATATATCATACCTAGGTCTTGATCATATACTTTCCAAAAGTATATATCAAACCTACAAATTCAGTCAAGCTTCCAAAGCGAGACGACCGTGCGCATGGAATTTGATTCTTCCCAATATCTCATGAGTGAGCTCATGTCTTCCGGTTCAGTAACTGAACCTGTATGATCCCTTTGAGAGATCGTATTACTCATATGCCCTTATATGCACACCAGCGCGCCGATGTGTAGACCTTGATTAGGTCATCAACCTATTGGTCTGCCAAATGTACATACTTAGACATATAGCAACACATCTGTCTCCGGTCAGAGGATGCGTGCCTATATCATGACAGCATACGATATAGGACTTTGGTTATCTCGATCTCGTTAAGTCAACTCTTTGACCTAACTAATCTGACACCTCCGAATCTCTATTCCTATGCAGAGGACCTGCATCAAGAGGTCGGTCAGATATCAGCCTTCAGAGATAAGGATTGCCATCTCCTACTCAGGCTGGAGATCATCTCTTAACAATCACTTGACGGTGCTTGATGAGTCCTCAATCTAACTCTTTAGATATTCACCCAAGCACCAGCTTCTATGATTCAATAGTTGAATCAACAGCTGTATGATCATCAAGATGGCCATGGTACATAACCCTAATTGTACTAAGGGACCTATTATGCAAATTATGTATTCTTCATTTCAGATTAAGGAGTGAATTGCAATAACATTTATTACATAATGGCTCGCCGTGGGCTCGCATTTCCAACAATCTCCCACTAGCCCAAAGAGCCATTAATGGGCTAATCATTTAAACCCGCACTCATGTGACAATCATAGGCTATTTAGAAAATAGCTAGGTAAGCTGATCAGTCACTCTGTTCCCGCGAGACTATGCCAAGTCCTTTTACGGCACTTGCATATCCTCAGTAACAGTGCTCGCATCTAATGCGAATGTTGCATCTCATGCAACCAATACTCAATCTAGTTGGTTACATTGTCCCTGACATCATAACCAGTATCCCCATAATCCTTATTAAAATACCTTCATTCCCGGAGATCTCTATCTCCTAAGGTATCTATAGTTTAGACCTTTATAGATCACTATCTACATGGTCTTAAACTTTTGAAGATAAGACTTTGAGATTACTATCTCAAAAATCTCCTCATCTATGAAGATTTTGTTATTACTGCAATCAAGTGTTTTATCTCTACAGTAGGATTAGTAACAATTTACTACTCCCACTGTATGACAGACATCTGGTATTTGTACACTCTAGCATACACTCAGCTTCTCGTAACTAATGCACAAGTGCAAGTAGTTGTAGCATTTACTTCCTCAACTCTTTGAGGTGTTATCCCTTAAGATAGGTCAGTACCATATCTTAAGGGTTAGAAGCCTTTCTTGGAATTTCTATGAATAGAATATGTCCAAGGTATACTATAAATGTGACAGTCCAATTATCCTCTTCTCTTGGCTTCTGAACAACTTCAGAACTAAGATCTAAGAGGTATCTTTGAAATCATATTTCAAGATATGGAATAACCAGAGAATAAAACACTTATTATTATCCTTATATCATTTTAAATGATCAAGATTTCATCTACATTCAGCAAGATGAACACAAAGGCACTCCCACTAAGCTTCACATGGCTCATCAAGATTCTATCTGAAATCATAACAATTTTAATTCCATCAAATCTTATGGTCCAACTTCAAGAAGCTTATTTGAGTCCATAGATGGATTCCTTAGTTTGCACACCTTGCTTTCCTCAACCATGAAGCCCTGGGGCTACTTCATGTGAATATCCTCAAAGAGGTATTCGTAGAGGAATGCAATATTGACTTACATCTTGAAGATGCAATAGTCAAGTTGTGTAGCTAAGGTTAGCAATATTCTGATGATTTTAAACATGGTCACCGAAGAACAAGTCTCATTGCAAGCAATGTCTTCTCTTCCGGTGTGTGGCTCATGGCTACGAACCGTGCTTTGAAGGTCTCTACCTTCTCATCAGGTTCCCTTTCTCTTGAAGATCCATTTACACCTTTACAGGTCTTACCTATATAGGTGGATCCTATAGGGTCCAAATACAACACTTGTATATGAAGTCTACTTTAGACTTTTATTGCTAACATCCATCTATCCATGCTATGATCTTTAGAAGCTTCATCACATGAAGTTCGATCATTGTCAGATTTCTCTGACACATGGAATCCTTCCTCAAACTCTTTTGAAGAGGTTTTAGTGTTTCATCTTCAATTATCCTTTTAGTTTCCAATTTCAGGAGCCTCATTATCTTTTCAAGATTAAATGAGTTCCTACACTTCATTTTCATCTTGATTCTCAAGAGTCTCAACCTCCAAGAATCACATTCTCAGAGATGAGATATTTCAAGAATCTCAAGGTCATAAAGTAGGTATCCAATACCATCCTTTATTTTCCTAATGAAGCAGCACTCTCAAGTGCTAGATTCCATCTTGCATGGAACCTTATTAAGGATATATATTGTAGTCTCTACTACACATATATACCTGGAAACCAAGGGATAATTATGCTAAAAATCATCATTGATAAGATCATGTCACACATGATCCAATTGTATCTCCCTATAACTCTATTGAGTTAAGGTGAGTTAGGAGGATTGAGATAGAAATGATATTCATATCTCCATAAGGTATCCTTTGAATTCATCTAACAGGTACATGCTACCTTGATTAGATCAAATTCATTTTATCTTCCTTCAAACTTTGGTTGTAGACCAAAATTATGAAATCTTTGAACATTTCAAAGGTTTCTTCAGGTGAAGAGAAGAAATTTCATATCATACATAATCATTAATAGATATCATATATCCATAATGTTTACTATGATATAGATGATCCGCATACATCAATATGTATGAGATCCTGAATACCTTATCATCTTACACCATTCCCAAAGAAGGGTGTATTGGACATTTTATTATGAATACAATATTCATAAGCATGTAAGCTTTGAAATTTTAGACATTCTAAAGTTTCATCTCTTACTAGCCTATTGATCAAATCAATAGACAAATGTCCAAGGCTTGATGCTAGATCATTGTCAAATGATCTTCATCCTCCTATTGATCTTAAGGTTTAATTTCAGTATTTAGAAATGTTAATGAACCATTCATTAATTTTCTAATTTAGTGAAGTCCACTAGATTATTAGATTACTATCTGAAATATATACATCATAACTCTTTATGATAGTTCTATCTCAGATTCATGTTTATTTCTAACATTTAGAAACAAACAATGAGTGTATTCTTATATCTAGGTCATAGATACATTCTCTAAGACTAAGGACTCTCCCACTGAAATTAACAAGTCTATCAATCCAACAGAGATTGTTGCAACAATTGCATCAATATCCATGTGGATAACTATAAACCTTTAAGATCAAATTTTTCAGTCTTCTAAAACATATGCAACCTATTGCAAATGTCATCAGAAGATTGAGATACAATTATTTGACTTTATCTTATCAATGATTTATGTAGATTAATCCGATGCTCCATCCGAGTCCTTCTCTAAGGATTCTAGATAGACTTGATAGTCATACTATCAACACATCACCTTATTGCAGTATTGGCATTCATCCAACTCTTCGGATGACATATGGAAGTCATAGATGTATAGTCAACTCTTTGACCATACTTCTTATTCGGGTCCAACCCATGCTTCCACTGCGCTCCCTTTATCTATAAGCAACTATTGCTTAAGACTAAGGATCTCTTATGCAAGAGCATTTCAACATTTATACATGCTTCATTAAATTCATACAATATGAATATTATGAAGCTTCATGAATGACCAGAGTATAGATAGTAGAATGATGACACTCATCATCTACATCCATCTAAACTCTTAAAACATAGGTTCAGGTAGGTACTCAAACAATTTGAATACATCATCTCTTATAGAGCCACCATTCTGCATGATGCAGTGAACCATCTCATTCATGTTAAATGTCAAGAGCACATATGTATGCCAGAATATCTTCATTAATTTTATAAGGATTATTTGATAATTACGATCATCATCGACAGGTCACTTCCAAAGTACATCTGATGAGAGATCAAGACTATAGAGACACACAAACCCTAGGGTTGTAGTTTTATTATCTATTTAATTGTCATTCCTCATTATTATGAGGAAACTTGCACATTGCAACCACATACATTATGTGTTCAACTGCAAGTACAATATCTGGATCATGAGTCCAATCCAAGATATTTCACTGGTTATTATTGAGTATATCATTGAGTGGGTTTTAATGAAGGATTATCTGAAATAAGAAATTTGCATAAATATATAAATATATATATTTTACTTTGATTTAGGATTTTTTATATCAAAGTTGTCTTGTCTTGTCAACACTGAAAGTTCATTCCCTTAATCACTTTCAATGTAAGAGATATACTTACCATTATATCTCAACAAGATCTGGGATCTCCTTCCTTATCTTTGTTACATCCCAATAATATGAGAATCTGCAACTCGGATAAAAAGAAGCGGGAACACATTCCGCTTTGCAAGTCCAACTTGCATTTCCCAATTCGGTCTTTAACACCCGAGCCCACCACCCCTAAGGCGATGTTGACCCGTCGTTAATTGAACCAACCGTCAACAGGAATAGTACTCGCTATACGCAATCCAATATCGCCCCAATAATATGAGGATCCGATATTGGGGTCACTACGTATACGGCCTTACTCTTTCGAGAAGCAAAGAGTCCGATCCAGATGCGCTTGCATACAGGAGCTGTCACTTCGGACAGGCGTCTCCCACATACAATCCCTGGCGACGGAACCCTTCGCCTTGACGGGAGACCATGGATGTCACTTATGTGATCCTCCACCTCATATTCAAATTTTTAATTAATTATCGTGAATCACATTCACATAATTAATTCTTCCAAGGGAATTATTAACTCTAATAATATTAGAGTATTTCAATCTTAATTGGATTCCAACTAATCTAATCATATTAAATTAATGATCCAATTAATATCCAACAAACATTTTAATAGTTACTTGAATAATGGTATTATCTCAAATACGTATTATTTCGAATTTTAATAATTAGAAAAATACATCTTAATCCCTCGGACATTATCCCGACCCTACCCGATGTCATGGCCAGTACCGACGAGAGTGGGACGGACCACATACGTTGCAACCCGCAACCCCAATGCTCTCCGACTAGGCACCATATCCGCCTCGGGAAAGGATAATGCCAAATTGATTAATTTGTACTTGAGATGATCATCGGTTCTTCAACCGAAATTGTACCATATAGTAATAATCAAAACATTTTTGATTAACATTATAATGAGATTTGCTAAACAAATCCCATGTCCTATTCAAGCAACATATTTGTTGGAATGTTGATCATGTAGATCATGTAACCAATCTTGATCTAGATCACATCTAATCATTTGTTGGTTAGGGCAAAGTCATTTAAGGACATAATTATCATTAAATATTTCACAAATATTTATGCATAATTATTCCAGGAAATTAAACAATTTAATTTCACTAATTAGTTAAATGACAATCACTAGGTTCTTGATTAGGAAAGTATTTTCAGCAGTGACCCTCACTTACTAAAAATACCATATCTAAATCAATTTAAATCCAAATTAAGCAAAATAAATTTCTAAAGTTTGCTAACTTGATTTACAACAGAACCCAAGAGATTTGCACGCATTTCAAGGCGTTTCAAATCCGCAATTAACATCTTAATTACGTCATGATCCGCAGTCCCCGAAACAGTGGATACATGTTCACTAAAATGAGCATATCTAGAGCAAACGGAATCGAAATCACGCAAACTCAGATCCTACGGTTTCCTTATTTAATGGGGAACGAAATCCAATTATTATTTTCGTGTTTAAACAATTTAAACAGTGCCGAAAATAATATCAAAACAGAGATGCGAAAATGAAATGCAAGAAAACTTTCGCAAACCCTAATGAACCCAAGTCGTCCTCGGTTTATGTATCGTATCCAAAACCACCAACCTGGCTCTGATACCACTTGAAGGATATGGTTAGATCCTCAAGCGCATCACGGAAGCGTGAGCGTCGCATCGAATACGACGAAGAACGACTAGTCGCACTAGTTGTTCTATGCAGCGGAAATTAAAAAATTTTCTTGCGACGAAACCACATGATCCAAGAACACTTCTCGGATCGTTTCGTCTAAACCACAAACAAGTATTAGGTTTACCTCCTGAAGCGTGGTTGCGATCGAGTCTCTAAACAAAGAGACCTCCTGTCTCAAGTCCGATCCGTCGGAGGAGACGCTTGCGAGCGCGGGGATGAACCGCGTGCTTCTCGCAATCCATGTTGATGATCCAAGCGGCGGATCTCCTGATCTCGACACACGAGATCCGATGTCTTCTTCATGAGCGGGACGCACCGAAGGAGACGGAGATCCACGAGCAAACCATCGGGCAGCATAACGACGATGTCACGGCGATGGAGAACCTCTCTAGGGCATCCATGGTGGACGGCCACATGAGAGAGATGGAGAGAGGACGTGTAGAGAGAATGAGAGAGAGAGAGATTTGTTGCCTCAACTTATGTGTCAAGAAGAGCAATGGGGTGCCTCTCCTTATATAGGGTTTTGGGATCCATGGATCTCAATCCATGTGTCAACACAAATCCAATGGTCCACATTAATTTGTGTTTCTTTCAATGGTCATGATTTGTTGCTAAAAACACAACAACAATTAATTTAATTTAAATTAAATATATGTTGATAAATCAACACAATTTAATTACAAAATTAAATCATCAATACATGGAGATAATGAAAGGAGAGAAAGCCTCCTTCCATGTGGAGAGGGGGGACGGCCTCCCTTTCCTAATGGGAGTGGTGGTCGTCCACCCTCCTCCATTAGGAAGGTGGCTATTTCACCTTTTATGTAATCTCCATTATTTGCAACAACTTTTGTTGCAAATTATTTCACAAAAATAAATCCAATTTATTTTGTGAACATTGCAATCATGCCATTGAAAATTTATGAATCACATTCACAACCCAAAACAAAATGTAAATTACATTTTCAATTTGATGTCCAATGTGAATCCAATTCACATCAACATTTAATTAACAAATGTAAATTACAAATAGCTCTCTCTTATATATTATAAATCACATTTATAATATATATGACTAATATGGATATTGCTATCCACATTATTCATATCCATGATAATTAAATCACATTTAATCATCTTGGATCTTTATTCTCTTGTTCTCAAATAATATGAATCACATTCACATTATTCACATCTTTGATAATCAAATCACATTTAATTATCTCAGATAACTCCTTTTATAATATGAATCAAATTCATATTACTCATGATAATTAAATCACATTTAATTATCCATATTCTCAATGCTCGGATACATATATCAACAATGGAATTATCCGTGAACTCCTTCAAGGATAATGCGCTTTCTCCGCAGATACTTGGAGATAAGGACAGGGCGATTGTATTGTTCCACGTATAGTGACATGGATATTGAGATCGTATCTCAAATCCAGATCGTGGGCCTCCCATAGATGCTTGATTAAATCAAGACCGTAAATCTAATCTTCTCATTGTATCTGAATCACATTCAGATCAATGTCCAATACTTGGACCAAGATCAGATCACTTCTCTACTGAGAGGAGTCACTAAAATCCAGACTCGTTTCATCACTCCCTAGGAATGGAAGCGTCATGGTTATACAATCGTTTATGATCACATCACCCTCAGGTATTCCCAATACCTGTACATCCTGCATACTGGAAGACTCAGACTAAACCTGAAGTATTCGATCAACTTTATACTGTCTACTTCATGGTTTTATCAGTAAGTTTCTCATTCGATCATTGGGAGTCGGTATCGATCATATACTTTCCAAAAGCATATATCATACCTAGGTCTTGATCATATACTTTCCAAAAGTATATATCAAACCTACAAATTCAGTCAAGCTTCCAAAGCGAGACGACCGTGCGCACGGAATTTGATTCTTCCCAATATCTCATGAGTGAGCTCATGTCTTCCGGTTCAGTAACTGAACCTGTATGATCCCTTTGAGAGATCGTATTACTCATATGCCCTTATATGCACACCAGCGCGCCGGTGTGTAGACCTTGATTAGGTCATCAACCTATTGGTCTGCCAAATGTACATACTTAGACATATAGCAACACATCTGTCTCCGGTCAGAGGATGCGTGCCTATATCATGACAGCATACGATATAGGACTTTGGTTATCTCGATCTCGTTAAGTCAACTCTTTGACCTAACTAATCTGACACCTCCGAATCTCTATTCCTATGCAGAGGACCTGCATCAAGAGGTCGGTCAGATATCAGCCTTCAGAGATAAGGATTGCCATCTCCTACTCAGGCTGGAGATCATCTCTTAACAATCATTTGACGGTGCTTGATGAGTCCTCAATCTAACTCTTTAGATATTCACCCAAGCACCAGCTTCTATGATTCAATAGTTGAATCAACAGCTGTATGATCATCAAGATGGCCATGGTACATAACCCTAATTGTACTAAGGGACCTATTATGCAAATTATGTATTCTTCATTTCAGATTAAGGAGTGAATTGCAATAACATTTATTACATAATGGCTCGCCGTGGGCTCGCATTTCCAACAGTAGCTCCCCACCGCGGCGCTCCGCCTCCAACACCAGCGCGCAGCGGCCCACCGGCCGCGTCCTCCGCCCGACGCGCCTTCCGCCCATCGCGCTAGGCGGCTCTGCCGCTCTTCCTTCACATCCAGCAGCCGTGCGATCAGGGACCAGCCCTTGATCCTACGGCCCTCGTTCTGCCACGCGTCACCCCCGAACCTCAGCCCCAGCTTGAGGTTCGGGGCATCCGAGCCTCCAGCCTCCTTACCGAGCCTCTGGTTCGGACCATCCGAGCCTCAGCCTCGGTCCGAACCTCAGGCTCGGGGCTCTCGAGCCTCAGCCCTGCCTCCAGGCCTCCAGGCGCACGTGCTTCGCACGTGCGCTCTGGGAAAATTACAGGAACGCCCCCGAAGGTCTCCGAAATTGCAGAAATATCCCCGCCTGGGTAAATTATGTTTGGGGCCCTCCGACTTTTGAAAATTACAGATAAGTCCTCCTAGGGACCATTTTGAAAGAATACTTTTATTTTAATCACATTTTAGTCCCTGAAACTTCATTTTATCATATCTTTGTCATACGAACTCCGATTTTAGCATATAATATGTCGTTTCGAAGCTAATTCCGTGCTCTACAACTTAGCATTATTTTTGGACAGATATGAGGCTGATTATTGTCAATTATTATTTGATGATCATCCATGACTATTGCAGGCTACATTTTGACATATTAATGCTTTGGATCTTGATGATATTATTTGCAGGAATTCGGACGAGTATTTTTATCTGATTAAGCCTTCATTGATTATTCTTAATAATTTGGATTTCGCAGGGGATTATCTCAGATCAATTCCTCTAAGATTATGGTCAAATATTCTAGGAATTAGATCAAAGACAGTCAGAGGATGGATATCTTGCTTCAATTATTCTGAGTATCAACTTATTACCTGAAGCATTGATTCAGTTGTATTTTGATTTGTGATTAACTTTGATGAAACTTTGATCATAATATTGGAGAATTAGATACGTTTCAAATCACAAATCAGGAGCATAAATTCTGTCTATTTTCTTTGCATCGCATTCTCCATCATTGCATTGTATATATTTCTTAACACAAAAATCAATCGAACATTGATTGATTATTTAATTTGATTCAAGACCGCGCAACTAAAAATCACCATTCCCTGAGTTCGACCTTGGTAAACTTGCCAAGTAAAAATAGTCCACAACATTCAAGGCTTGTGGTATTTTGACGACCGAAATTCACTTCCTATACTACAATTCACGATTATTAAAGAGGTGGATTTCGCGTTCATCAAATGGCGCCGTTGCCGGGGAATAGCGAATTTTTAGGGTTTTGAATCATTTTCTGTAATTGATTTTTGTCAAACTAATTTTTGTGTCTTTTTTTTTCTTCTTTTGCATTTTTTTTCTTTTCTTTTTGAATTTTTTATACTAACCGCACTCTCTTTCTTCGCAGATTACTCGGAGATAATTTTGGATATAAATCAAGGACCTGCGAAGAAAACTAATTTTTATTTTAATTTTGTGAGAGAGAGTTAGCATAGGTTTAAATTTCTGCATTATTCATAGGGTCCCTCTCTCCTTGTACCCTGTCAATTTGTAATATTCAGGACTGAACTCTCTGTGGCTTGACGTAGAATTTAGGAGCACATACGCTAGATTAGAATTATTTGATTGCGCTCGTAATTTTTAGGCCACACCTTTTCACTAATTAAATGCACTATAGATCGTTCAACATTAGCCAAATTTTAAATCAATTCTTCCTGCTAATAGAACTATTTGTTTAGGGCGTTTTCATCTGTGCATATCATTTAGTGTAAATTTTAAATTCCTTGTTTTGCATCCCGCATGAAGAACGCGAGGAGTCCTTCTCTTAAGCATGCATCATTGATTTACGCTTGCATTGGCTTTTTCGATTCACTCTCCTCGAGTTTTACAACTTAGGAATTAACGGAATTGGGACTGCTCGTTAGGCGTGAATTTCTGTGCTCACATTAACTTCAGTGATAACCTCAACTTAAAACTGGGACTGCTAATTAAGGTGACGGTAAATAAACTGATCTAAAATTAATCTGTGTTTGGTGGAGAGAAACCCACTCATTGTTTGTGTAAGGACAAGATTGCACACCTTAGGGTAGAGCCAAAAACCGAAATGCTTCATTCAGACTACTGAGTTTAATATAATTAGCTACTTTTCAGTGAGGGTCTCGGGTAGCCGTTTACGGTCCGACTTCCCTTAGCAGAGTAGGTGGTTTAGAGGACACCGCGGAAGGCTCCGTCCTCAAGTAACACGGGTAGCCGTTTAAACGGTCCGTACTTAC
This sequence comes from Ottelia alismoides, assembly GCA_037367405.1. Lineage (NCBI taxonomy): Eukaryota > Viridiplantae > Streptophyta > Magnoliopsida > Alismatales > Hydrocharitaceae > Ottelia > Ottelia alismoides. The sequence continues at coordinate 644,508 of JAZKJV010005542.1, read as the reverse complement.
ACCTATACTGGCTGAGAGTAGGTGCAACTAGTTGTATGAACTTGGGACAGTCTTTGTGAAATATTTCGGCACCTAACAGCTTCGCTTAATCTGCAAGATTGATTTGTCATTAAATTAAAATTGAAAAGATAAGCGGCCGAACCCTAACGTGCCTTCACCAGTGTTGAGTGGGTGAATCAACGTGTTTGTTTTGTGTTTGATTTGTGTGCGTCAAAGACTTTGCAATCGCAAGTAAATCGTGGTTCGCTAATCATTCCATCCATCTTGACAAGATGTCGGTACAGTGGTCTTCTTTTCCGATCTCCACGACCTTGTCCCGATATTCTTCTTCTCACACTCCTCAAGAGAACCTGAGCTTCAAATCAAATTCACCTCAGTCATCTTTCTCTTCCCGCCCATACATCCCACCCTATGATTACACTTCTTCTTGGACTAGCCCTCTCTCACATTCGGACAATCTTATGGACATAAGAGAGAGATCAGAATTGAGGATAAACAATAGAGTGATCGATACTGACAATAGAACACGATTTCCGGTCACGAGGATCTCACAGCCTCTTGAATTATCCCCAACTCAAGATAAGTATCAATTTTCCTTTGACAACCCACGAGAAAACCAAACTCAAGGAAATTCAACTCATGACCAGCCCATAATGTTTATGAACAATCAATACTCTCCTCGAGGATACATGCCCGAATCACGACACATGGAGACTGATTATACAATCACTAGTCATGAGATGTTTGAGGATGAGATTGCTCAGATTAATCATAGAGCAGACACTTTAACTATGAGAATATATGATCTCATCCAGTCAATGCAAAATTCAGAAGAAGTGAGGCCACCACCATGCGAACCACTGGATCATCACAATCATACACAACCACTAACCTCTAACCCCCCCCCCCCGACTGACCATATTACAGAAAATAACAAAAAATTGAAAATTTTGAAAATTCAAAAAAATTGGACAATTCTGAAATGGAAGCATTTTGCAAGAGTCTGATCTTAGAGCTTCCATTAATCAAAGCCATAGAATATGTGCCCGATCTTAAGAGATTTGTGAAGAGTCGACTGATACCCAAAAAGACGGGCAAGAAACGATCCAGGACTGAATATCATGTCATATCTATGGCTAGTTCTTTGGTGATGAATCATAAACTCAAAAGCCGCAAAGTCAAGCCGTTGACTCGGGTCACATGTGAAATTGAGGATTCTATATTCACTCATGTTCGGTTAGACGACGACTCTACATTAAACATCCTCCCCAAGTCTGTCTTTGACCAACTCAAACTCGGACAACTCAAAAAGACTAGGGTGATCGTTCAATTACCCGATCGATCTACCAAAAGACCGCGGGGGATCGTTTCTGTCGTCGTGAATTTCTGAGGTAAAGAACATAAAGTGGACTTTATTGTCCTTGACATTGACCACCCCGGAAGGATGTCTGAGTCTCCTATCATTTTGGGAAAGCCGTTCTTAGCCTCCGCTAAAGCGATCGTCGATTGAGAGACTCAGGAAATCAAGCTCCCGAACTCGGACCACAATGAACACGACCCCAATGACACATCCTGCTCTGAGGAAAACCAACTTGCAACCGATAGTTTTGATCAGAAAATAAAGATTTTACAGACATCTCCGCATGACACACGGATACAAACCCTAGGAGAGTCACCTAAAAAACTGGTTGTTGGACAAACTTCGGATTCTCACCAACCTATCACTGCTCCTAGGAAAAATCATGATTTTGGAGCTTATGAGGAATTAGACCATATTATTGAAGATCAACACGATTATTTGAGTGGTCCAATCTTTGAGTCGGCAGTAATTCATGACATACTCGAACCATTTAAGGAACCGACTCCGGAAATGTCCGATGTCACCAAAATTCATGATCATTCGAAAGTGGCATCAACACCCCCAGCCATAAACCACAAGATCCGCAGGAACACTCTCCCTCGACCGAAGCAGTGCATGACCCTTCAAGAATTGGTCGACTTTTAAGGAGATTCATCTGATGAGGAACTAACGTATGCCACATCGGTTACTCAAGACAGGGAGATGAAGACTTTCCAACTTCCTCCCAATACTTCTCAAGGAAACAAACCGATCAAGAAAGTCACCTTTGACCTTAGACATCAGGTGATTTCTGAAGAATCCTCGTCCGGTCCTGATGTGGTTCATCAGATAAGTGCAATAGGTACAGCTCTGATCCAAGGGCACTTACCTCTGATCGATAAAAGTTGGAGATCCTCTGCGGACAACTACTATTCTTCTGAGGACGACTCCGACGATGGCTGGTCTTCTTCACCGGTCCCCTCTTCATCACACTCCACATCTCCATACTATCTCCCTCCACACTCCCGCAAGAAGGTCCGTCGCAAACCTCCTTGATCTTGTACATCCGCAAATCTACCCGGTTCCCCATCTGTAATTAACCGATTATACTTAGGCTGACCTGAGCCTAAGTATAGGGGGACCGCATCCATTCTTTATACATCACTTCTCTTCTTCTGTTTTTAATCCTTCTATATTTAGTACGAGCTATGTCAACATTTCACTTTGTGCCATGAGGACATAACACAAGCTAAGTATAGGGGGGTGTATTTGTATATACTTTATCTACTTTATCCATAGCTCGTACTTTAATCGTTTTTATCTAACATCGGGGATGGGTACAAGTAGTGTGTATAATACATGTTTTTCAAAAAAAATAAAAAAAACAAAACAAAAAATAAAAAAACAAAAAAAACACACCAAAAACAAAACTTTTTGAAAAAAATGCATTAAAAAAAACATCACTCATGGTCTTGCATTTCATCAAGCATTTCATGCATTTCTTGGTTGATATATTCCTGACACATTCACTATCACTCAAGGCTTGAGGATTTTTGAGGACACTTGATTTCTGAAATCTAGAGATTCTGAGTTAGCCTGCCTTAGTCATTAGGGTTTTTAACTTAATAATCCACACTTCCCTAGTTTGAAAGATTTGAGCGCTATATTGCACTCTTCATCTCTACATTCAAAAAGAATATGATCAGCACAATCACTCCCACAACTGCATGATTGATGAGATGAGTTGAGATATCACTTAAGGAACTAGGACTAGAGATTTGAGTTTAGACCCGATCTGATGATATTCGAGGATGGGATAAAGTTAATGAAGGCTTCAGAAAACCTGAGTGTCAGCAAAACACTAGCCAGTATGTGAACAAGATTCATATGCTATCTTTTTGATATTGACCTAAGTGCCAGGGTGTGATGAAACTTAAGGAAAATTGTTGATCAGTGTGCGCCAACTTTTGGTAAAAGCAGTGGAGCTAGCCAACAAAAGAAAAGAAAAAAAATGTTAAAGAAATGCTCTATCATCCAAAATCAAATTCCAAATGAGCTTCCACCAATGGCGAGCGCTCCCAATTATTTTCAAAGTGTCCACTTGGACCAAGCGCTAATTAGGACCAAGGACTCGGGTTGACACCATAAAAGGGCCCTGCATCGTAAGCGATACAAGTCTGGGTGTCGAAGGTATCTTAGATACTCAAAAGAGACACACCCCGGTGTACTCCCAGAAAAACAAGTGCAGACGACTCCAAATTCTCTTGACGGACACATTGATCAACAAAATAAAAATATACTTGTGTTGAATAATAAGGCACTCGAGAGGCACCTTGTTCCAATGAGAGGGAGAGAAAATTAGACACAATCCTATGCCCTCCATCATATGGCCGTCAATCTACACTTTCAAGTCTGACAAACTAATGAGACGGTTGACTGAAGCAAGAATAGACTTATTCTCTAGTGTTGAGGATTAAGTCTAGAGGAGAATCTTTGGGACTAGAACTTTGAGTGATGCCCCGACTCGACTCTCATGAATTGCAGTACACTTAAAAATCATATCCTTATACTATATGTACAAAAAGAGAGTCCGAAAATAAGAGAAGTTGGGTTCCTTTTGATTAAAGCTTGGTTGAGCACGGAATTTTATGATAGCTCAAATTAAGGGTCTTCTATGAATTAAGCCTTGAAAATTCACATACACAGTCAGGGATGTATTCAACTAAGTCATTCGTTCATGCTCGGGGACGAGCATGGTCTAAGTACAGGGGTATGATGAATCTCGTATTCATCATGCTAAAATTGGTCATTTAGGCTCTATCCCCCATCATCCACCTATAATTATTCATTAATATAGCATTATTAGCCATCATGCATGTGTAAATAATATCTGCATTTCATCATGCATAATTGCATTTAAAATCCCCAGTGTAAATTAGCCCAAAAAGCCGCTAACTTCTCGCATTTTTAGTTAATTCATTCTAACTCCGATTGACCTGAAACCACCTTCATTGTGTAGATATTACTAATCTTATTAAATAAAAAATACAAAAAAAAATTACTAACCCCAATAAGTGTCAAATAATCCCAAAGACAAATTTCACATCTGACGGACTTAAATGAGCATATCTCCCACATACAGTGTCCGATTTTGGTCTAATCACTTTTAAAGTACTCCATTTTCAAATACCTTCAAAACAAGACCAATTTCGTAAAATTCAGAGCTCATATGTGAAAGTTGGGTTTTGGGCCTCTTTTGCGCATTTTAACTTTTTGCTAATTTTTACCTAAGTTTTTATGTGCATAATTAACTCTTTTAATTTTATTTCTTCTTCATTTATGTCCTTTGATGAAAGTTTTAATAACAAACGCAAAAATTCAAATCCAGATCAAAACTGAATTCTAAGAAACTGCCCGAGTCCAAGTATACGTTGTCTGTCTGTACAAAATTTGTGTGTTTCTTACTTCTATTTTATTTTCCTAATTTCTTATCCTTTAAAAATCAAAAAAAAATTAGATTAATGTGTAAATAATTTTCTTCTATTTTATCGTATTTTTTCTAGAATTTTTATCCCCTCTAAAACCACCAAAAAAATACAAATCCCAAAAAATCGGTTTTCTATACACGTGGAAAGCCACCAAAAATACCACTTTGCACAGGTGACCTCTTTTGTTCCCGGGTCCTTCATGAAAGTTGTAGATCTCGACAAGACGAACAACTTTAGTGAAGAAAATTTTTCGATCCGAGGTCTCCTACTATTTCTTTTCTATTTTTCTTTGCTTTTAATTTTGAAATTTGTTTTGGGGTGCCACGTGGCAGCCCCAGGGCGTGCCACGTGGCACCCCCACCCTCTCTCCAGGTCGCTCCCCCCGTGACCCTCGTCTTCTCCAGCCGTTTTTTCTTCCTTGCGCATCTTCCAACCCATGTAACGCCACCCATGCCCCCCCCCCCCCCGCCAGCCCCTATAAAACCTCCCCCACGAGCCTCGTCTCCGTCATCCGCCCTTAGCCTAAAGCCGGTGACAGCGGTCGTTCTACGGCGTGATCCAAGGAGGTATTCCTCCTTGTTGCTGCTCTCAACGAGTAGCTGAGCTACGTTGTGCTCCGCCCACGACGAGGCGAAAAGCAGGAGCGAGACAGTGCTGCTCCAACCTCCGGCGAACTCCCCCTCCCATGCTCTTCTTTTTAGCTTCGTTTCAGGTAGCAAACCCATCAGCCCGCCGCGGCCTTGCTCGGCTTCCACCCACCCAGAAGGTTACCGACCTCCACGCCGAATCCGCTATCTCCTCAGTCGCAGAACGCCCATCGACGGAGCCCCTGCTCCTCCGCATCTCCGCCGCTCAAGCTCGGCCGCTCCGTCACCCTCGAGCATCTCCAAACCGCCGCGCGCCTCGACCTTCGTCTTCAGCCCACCGGTCGCTCAGCCACCCGCGTGACGCCTCCTTCGCCGGTCGTGTGTCGACCGGCCAAGTAGCTCCCCACCGCGGCGCTCCGCCTCCAACACCAGCGCGCAGCGGCCCACCGGCCGCGTCCTCCGCCCGACGCACCTTCCGCCCATCGCGCCAGGCGGCTCTGCCGCTCTTCCTCCACATCCAGCGGCCGTGGGATCAGGGACCAGCCCTTGATCCTACGGCCCTCGTTCTGCCACGCGTCACCCCCGAACCTCGGCCCCAGCTTGAGGTTCGGGGCATCCGAGCCTCCAGCCTCCTTACCGAGCCTCTGGTTCGGACCATCCGAGCCTCAGCCTCGGTCCGAACCTCAGGCTCGGGGCTCCCGAGCCTCAGCCCTGCCTCCAGGTTGTGCTCTGGGAAAATTGCAGGAACGCCTCCGAAGGTCTCCGAAATTGCAGAAATATCCCCGCCTGGGTAAATTACGTTTAGGGCCCTCCGACTTTTGGAAATTACAGATAAGTCCACCTAGGGACCATTTTGAAAGAATACTTTTATTTTAATCACATTTTAGTCCCTGAAACTTCATTTTATCATATCTTTGTCATACGAAATCCGATTTTAGCATATAATAAGTCATTTCGAAGATAATTCCGTGCTCTACAACTTAGCATCATTTGTGGACAGATTTCAGGCTGATTATTGTCAATTATTATTTGATGATCATCCATGACTATTGCAGGCTACATTTTGACATATTAATGCTTTGGATCTTGATGATATTATTTGCAGGAATTCAGACGAGTATCTTTATCTGATTAAGCCTTCATTGATTATTCTTAATAATTTGGATTTCGCAGGGGATTATCTCAGATCAATTCCTCTAAGATTATGGTCAAATATTCTAGGAATTAGATCAAAGACACTCAGAGGATGGATATCTTGCTTCAATTATTCTGAGTATCAACTTATTACCTGAAGCATTGATTCAGTTGTATTTTGATTTGTGATTAACTTTGATGAAACTTTGATCATAATATTTGAGAATTAGATACGTTTCAAATCACAAATCAGGAGCATAAATTCTGTCTATTTTCTTTGCATCGCATTCTCCATTATTGCATTGTATATATTTCTTAACACAAAAATCAATCGAACATTGATTGATTATTTAATTTGATTCAAGACGGTGCAACTAAAAATCACCGTTCCCTGAGTTCGACCTTGGTAAACTTGCCAAGTAAAAATAGTCCACAACATTCAAGGCTTGTGGTATTTTGACGACCGAAATTCACTTCCTATACTACAATTCACGATTATTAAAGAGGTGGATCTCGCGTTCATCACCCCCCGTCTCTGATGATCTCCATCTCTTCCCACGGGTGACAGCATGCGATAGAGCTTGTTGTAGAGAGGTTTCGAGCTCTGTATCCTTAGATCCAGCGAACACTCCACCATGCCCCGTCGCGAGGTGAGCCCAGCCTCTAGACCCGTCGACCCATCGAGGAAAAGACCCCCGGAGGTCCCTGACCTTCAGCCCAGATGACTCCAGTCACTAGGTAACTTAGATTTCTTCTTGCTCTTGTTTGATTCAAGATTTTCGAGTTCGGGTCAACCTGAGTTGCTTGGCCCCGTTCAACGTGATCGGATCTTCCATTCATTGTTCCGACGATCTTAACACCATCGTCAACCTTCTCCCCACCTTCTACACTCATACATTCACCTCGTTCGCCCAAGAACGAGCTCCAGGCCCTCCTCTACCGTCACTTCACCGGAGGGCCACGCCTCGCCTCATCTTCCACCCATCCCATGTACTGACAGGTCGAGGCACTTTGCCCTCGACCTAGTAGCTTATTTGTGCAGGTTCAGTGCTCAAGGGACCTCATCTGAAGGTCCGGGTATACGAGCACAACCGCTTCAGGTCTTCCAACTTCACGGGCCACTCTCATCGGTCTTAGCCTCCTAGGAGCATCGTCACAGCTACGGACCATCGCTGGGAATATTTTCCCAATCAGAGAAGCTCTGGAGGACGTCCCTGCTGCACGTATCAGCCGACCGAAGCTCGCCGGAGGTGAGTTCTTCGTCGTTCTTCCAGGAGTCATCCCTACCGTTGGATCGAGGCTCCCTCCAGTTCTAATCTAGCTCGTTCATCTTTGGGGAGACCTCGATCATCCGATCCATCTGAGGATTAGCTCTCTGCCGTCCATCGTCGAAGGGTCATCCGAGGAGCTTAGTCGTCCGATCATAAGTGAGATACTCTCAACCGTTGGATTAATAAAGAAGGGTATTTGCACTTAGGCCATGCTATCTTTTTGCATTTCTTTGTTAGTCCTATAAATATTTTTAGCATTTGTTTTTACCTTAGACATTTTGCATCTTAGACCTTGTACTTTTAATATTTACAATTTAGTCCTTCCATTTGTTTGGCATGTGGTTCCCCCACATGACTATTGGGTTATTTGCATGTTTCATACTTGATTTCATGGTTGTTAATGAATGAATCTTTACTAATAGAATTTGCATATATACCCCTCAGTGCCTGGCTCACGTGCTGCCCACTTGCGGATTTGGATTTTTTTGCAAACTAAGCCCAGTACTGTTTACAAGTATTATTATTTGTCTAGAAAATTTTCAATAATTACATTTGGGCCCCTGTGTGATGTGTCATTTGTTTTTGATTAAATAAATAGAAAGAGTTGTCCAAAAATCATGAAATCTTGACACATGGTTCCTGCCATGGTGTAGGAATCTTGGTGAATTTTTTGTTCTATTTTGATTGCATTTATTATTTTTAAAAATTCAAAAAACTTAAAAATTATTATTGTTTGCATTAGAAAATCAACTAAAAATACTAAAAAGCCTTGAAAAATTCTGAAAAAAATTGTGTTGCTTCTTTTCTTTTGCTTGAGTTCTTGTCCAATTTTCGCTTCATTCCCATTTATAAAATTCAAAAAATTTGAAAATACAAAAAAATAGAAAAATCAGTAAAAAGTCATAAAATTTTTAAAAAAATGTATTTTCTTCTTCTGTAGTTAGATTTTTTATAGCTTCACGTAAAATTGCTGCTCGAAATTTATAGCATTTTAAGTAATTTTAATATGCCTTTAAGTTCCAACTGTACATTGGTGTTTATTCCTGACTTTGTTTGATTTTTTGAAAATTAATTAAAAGCCAGAAAAATCTAAGATAATTCACAAAAACATCTGAATATTTTAAAAACACAAAAACATGTTTATTCTGAATTATAGAGTGTTTTTGGGCTATTAAATAATTGTCTCAGTACTTGATTTTTGCTTTCCTTTTAGCCTTTTTCTTATATTAAAAATCATAAATAATTTTGAAAAATTAAAAACCACCATTCCTTTGCTTTTCTTGGATTCTTGACTACTTCGTAGCGTTTGCATTATGTGCTCCTTGTGTTCGACCCTTGTAGCAATATCAGGTAAAAATAATTAGCAGGACCACTTGCCTAATTTTTATTGTTGTTTGATCTTGTTGGTGGTCTCTCATTTTTCTTGTTGAGCCCGGTTCGAGTGATTGAGGTTGCAACGACCTTTGATATCACTTAACCTTAGTTGCTCGGGTCGCTCATCAAAATGGCACCGTTGCCGGGGAGCACGGCTTAGTGGTCACTTTTCCTTGCTTAATTTTCTGCTACATTATATACTTTTAATAACTTTGATCTGACCCATATTTTGTTTCTCTCTTTCTTGCGAGGGCCCGACGAGCGAGGGCGGCGTTCCTAGGAGAGCCGACGCACCCGAGCGAAGCGGAGGCGGCTTGTTTCTCCATCGAGCTGCAGGAGAGCATAGGAGAGCAGGAGCAGAAGATTGAGTAGAACTGAGAGTTTAGGACTGTATTTTTATTATTGTTGTTGTAATAATACGGGGACCTGGATTGTGGACTTTGGACACTTGGTTGATCGGGGTCTGTTTCGCCGAGCACGGGAGTGCTCGAGGACTTTACCGCGGTTTTTCGTCGGTTTTGTTTTTACCGCATTTACTTCTTGTCTGATTTTCAAAGATTTTGACCCCTAGACTTAGGATTTTCCTTGATTGTGACGTAATTAATTAAGTCCCAACCCTAGTTTTCTTCCTGCACCTATAGATCCATTAATTGGACCTTATTAATTAAATCACAAGAAAAAGTTAGTTTAATTAGGCTCGAGTTCACGTGTCGTGAGGAACCACATACAGCGTTGGCAGGACTCGTTGTGGCGGGCACCGAGTGGTTCCCAAGATCGTACTCCGGACTTAGTCCGAGCTACTGTTCTTCTCGTGTAGAAAGTGCTTCATCTAAGGCTGATTTCTTCTCGCATCATATTGGTAGTTTTAATTTTGTCTTTAAATTTATGTGTGGATCACCCTGCATGTATAGAGCTGGAGTCAGGTACGCATTTCTTACTCTGCATGCATCATCGTGTTTGATTGCGTATCGACTTTTTCGACTTCTCCCTCTTTTTTGGAATTAAAATAATCAGGAGAACTGAAAAATTCGTTAGGCCTTGTTTGCTTTGAAAAATACTTAAAAAGAAAAACTATAAAATTGGGACTGCTAAAGCTCACTTGATCCTAAAAGATACCTGACTTAAAAATCTTTCTTGGGAGAGTAATCCCCTCATTGTATGGTTTGGATGAGCGAGAGAGTGACCCGCACACTATGATAAAGCCATACCCGAATTCTTTGCAGACGATCGGCCTTTTATATGGGACAGTCTGTTAGAAGCATTGGGTTCCTACCAGCTCACTTAATCGCTCTGAAAGACTATTTGTTCACCTAATAAAATTGACAAGATAAAAGAACGAGCACTTACGATCATGAACTCTGCGTGAGTAGGTGAATTGGGGGTTTGCTTGACCGATCTTGTATGCTTTTCCAGATCTCATCCACCTTCACTCGCTACATCAAGATGATGGGCCGGAGGTCACTTAGGCAGCCTCTGTCTAGCACTCTGGTCCGCTCATCTAGGTTGGTTTATGAGAGCCGAGACCCGCTCTCCAAACCTGAGTTTGACTCTTCCCTGTTCCCCCTCGACCACCCTTCTACAAGTCCTGAGGTGCCCGAACAGAGACCGCAACAGACAGTTGATGATTTATCGACACCTGAGTTTGGGTCTTTTGCATTTGCAGAGACCATGGCAAGCAATGAGGAGCTCACCGATGGACCCAGCATGACCCAGACTTACGTACTTAATCAGGGTGCCATCAACAACACCTTATTAGCCTCTCTGGAGATCATGCAGCATCAGATCAGAAACCAGGGGGATTTCATGGTGGACATGCGCTGAGAGATGGAGAAGATGAGAGCCGACAGAGAGCAGTACAGAGCCGGTGGAGGATCAGAGATTCCTAAGGGAGGAGAGCCTGAGGAGCCCGCACAGCCAGCAGCACTTGCACGACCGATGAGAGAGTTGCACAACCCTGGTGCAACTCTGGCCCATAGATGGATACAGCTGCCAGCCATTTTGGGAGATTTTAAGCTCCCACCTCAGACCATCCAGCTTCTACCCCGATTCCACGGACTTGCCACTGAGGAGCCACATCTCCATCTCCAAGAATTTGAGATGATCTGCAGTATTGTTGATGATCGCCTCGTGGACGAGGATACCATTAAGATGATGGCTTTTCTATTCTCCCTCGTAGATAGAGCAGCCAACTGGCTGAAGCACCTAGGGAGATTCATCACCTCATGGGAACAACTTCGGAACGAGTACTTGAATAAGTAATATCCACTTGGTCGGACGAATGCAGCCAGAGCCCTGATCAGCAACTTTTCCATGCTCCCCAACGAGCAATTTCATGAGGCATGGGACAGATTTAGGGAGCTCACAGACCGGTGTCCTCATCATGATATATCCAAGCCCAACCTTGTTCAGAGTTTGTTCTGTGGGCTTACACCAGAGTTGCAGGGGCTAGTCAACGCATCCTCTGGGGGCTCATATTTTACCAAGGATGAGGATCAGATCTGGGCCATCTACGAGGAGACGGTAGAGAACTATACGGTGATGTCCCTAACCAGATTATATGCACAGGGGAAGCCCACACCACAGGTCGTGTCCTATCAGAGGATAGCACGGGTCGATGCCGATCCATCTACACCATCAGCAGCCGCAGCACAGGCAGAGTCGACGGTCGTTGATATGGGGATTATCAGCGAGAACTTGGACTGCATAGAGCTTATTAAAAAGAAGCAGTGTCAGGGCATGTCTCAGATAGATCAGATGGCACAGACGTTGAGTGACCTGAAGAACCAGATCATGTGTCTCCAGGAGGCACATACGGCTTCTCAGCCTCATCTCAAGTCACGGGCTGATACCAGCAGCAGCAGCTCGACCCAGCACTCCAGCCAGCCAAGATAGGTTCACCATGTTCAAGCGGAGTCGTTCTAGCCGCCACAGTAGCAGTACTTCCAGCCACCACCGTCTCAAGATACTCAGATGGTGGTATATCAGCATGATCAGCCCCCGGCAGTCCTTCCCCCACCTCCTTATGAGTAGGAGCCGTTGATGGATGTCAACGGGATTTGGTACGATTGACCTCATCTTGGGATCCGACGAGACCATCCCGGATTCCGTTGGTCGGCCAGAGGTGCCTCTTCCCAGCGGCAGCCTCCAATTCAGAGTAGGTAATAAAGCCAGCAGCAGCAGCAGCCCTAGTTCCCACAGCCACAGCCACATCCACCTTACCAATAGCATGGTTCTCGTCCCTATCAGCAGGGACAGTCATGGAGGTAGCAGCAACAGCCTCAAGAGTTTCACACCCAGTATCCCCCTCATCCATCTCTCACCAGCAGCCTCACTTCCAGAGAGGCCACCCATCTGGTTCTCATGGGTCAGCCTATGAGAACCCATCCCTTGATGATTTAGCCTGCCTTGTCTCCCAACAGCAGGCCACTTTTAGACAAGAGATGGACGAGTTTCGACAGAAGATGAGGGATATAGTAAAAGGCAAGGCTGTCATATCCGCTCAAATCGAGTCGAATCCGAACAACCTGAAGAGGAAGTATGAGCAGGTAGAGTTACAGATATTACCACTCCTAGTGACTCGCTTGGTAATATTTCTGCATACACTTTTGATGCTGACTTTGTTATACTTAGGTGTAGTAGCATGCCAGCAGGAGGCGCCTCATCTGAGCGACGACCACATGAGGACTCAGGAGTGCCAGATGATGAGGAGAGCGGTGTTGATGTCGCTCTTAATGATGTTGATGGCGGTGGTGCTGATGCCACCAAGGGTGTAGACCTAGCCGACGGTACTGAGGCCGTCACTTCACCAGGTGAAGGAGGTGGTATTGATGCCACCAAAGACGATGATGTTGAGCCAGAGTGCGGTGTTGATGCCGCAAGTACAGATGCTGAGGGTGGTACTGAGGCTACCATTTCTATTCATATTGCATTTCCTTCTGTTATTATATCTCAGGACTATTCTGGTAATAAGGGAAAGGGATCTTCATTTGTGAGTCCATCTGTGATTTATGGAGATGCTTGTATGGATTCTTCTTTGCCACAGCAACAGTGACCTGATCCTAGACCTCCATCTGAGGAGGGCCCATCCATCCCCTTCCCCTAAGCACTCTGCTTGGATAAGGGGACCAAAAACGAAAATCCAAAAAAAATCCCAGCAGATGATAGATAGATTTCATATTCATCTGACTCTACAGGAGGCCTTGGAGCACATCCCTCTCTTCTAGAGGAAACTTTGAGAGAAGACCACTATTTGCAGGAAGAGAAGGAACCATCATTAAGAGATCCATGTGCTCACTCGTGCCAACTGCTTAGCCATCCAGAACCGTCTACCAACAAACAGGCCATATGCAGGAGCTCCCTATGTCAGATGTCACATGCATGAGCAGAGGTTCGATCGGACTCTATTAGACATCGGTTCTTCCATCAATCTACTTCTGGCAGCCTTACTCGACCGATTAGAGTTTGGCCCTCTTCGACTGAGCAGGACAGTCCTTCAGTTTGTTGATAGATCTGTCAAGAGGGTGAAGGGGTTGTTGAAGGATGAAGTCGTCACAATTCAGGGCATGCCTCGTGGACTTTGTTGTGTTGGACATGGAGATCCCTGATTCTGTGAACGATACCTGCATCATTTTAGGACGCCCGTTCTTGGCCATAGCCAAGGTAGTGTCTGATCATGATAGCGGGAAGGTGTACTTTCGAGTCGAGGGAGAGAGTATACAAATAGAGACAGTTGATGAGACCATAGTGCGAGATTCAGCTTGCTCAGAGCCGTTTACATATTCAGAGCAGATGACAGAGGCGAGTGAGATGTCCACCAGGAGTGCCATTTTGTGATCACAGACAATGAAGTAGCTTGGTCAGACCCCATTTCACGAGCCATCCTCTCACCTTCAGATCGCACTGATGCACATATTCTAGTAGAGGAAAGTTTGAAGAGCGCATTCTTAACAGTGGACACCTTTCAGGTAGTAGATCGCATTCAGGAGAGCGAGGCAGTAGATATTTCCTTTGATTCAGATTCAGATCCCTCGGAGTCAGAAATTGATTGGGCGGAGTTTGATGAGTTCATTCCATGTCTGATTCCTACAAAGCCAGGAGCTAGGGTGGAGATTGATCCCATTCAGAGTACAGATACACCAGCAGAGCAGTCTTCACTAGACTTCCATGTTCAGCGAGAGTTCTCCCATGCATATTTGGTCGCATTCACTCAGACCTTTCAGAGGCCAGATCCACCAGCTCCCGGTTGTCTAGAGCTGAAGCCCTTATCGCGGTCGTTTAAGTATAGGTTTCTTGCGGGCGAGCATGAGATGCACCCAGTCATTATCTCAACGGATTTGACTGGAGAGCAAGAATCTCATTTGATGGAGGTTCTTGAAAAGAACTGCAAGGTGAAAAGATGGAGTGTAGCTGATGTCCAGGGGATAAGTCCGGCCTTGTGCTCCCACCATATCTATCTCGATGAGGACGTCAAGCCGTCGCGTGAGTTCCAGCGGCGGCTGAACCCGAACCTTCGGGAGGTTGTCATGAAGGAAATATCGAAATGGTGGAGCACCGATTTTATATACCCCATCTCCGACACCAAGTGCGTTAGTCCATTACATGTGGTGCCCAAGAAGACGAGCATCACTATAGTTGTGAGTGAGTCTGGAGAGGAGATCGCTACCCGGGTACCCACTTCTTGGAGGATCTGTATGGACTACAGACAATTGAATCAGGCCACCAAGAAGGATCATTTCCTGCTACCTTTTATTGATTAGATTAAAGAGAGGCTAGCTGGGAAGAGTCACTTCTGCTTTCATGACGGGTACTCCAGTTACTATCAGGTGGCCATTGTGCCCGAAGACCAGGACATGACCACATTCACCTGTCCCTTTGGGACATATACTTTCAGACGGATGCCCTTTGGTCTATGCAACGCTCCGACGACATTCCAAAGGTACATGTTGTCCATATTTTCAAACATGGTGGGTGATTGCTTAGAGGTCTTCATGGACGACTTTTCAGTCTGTGGCGATGGGTTTGATGCTTGTCTTAACTGCCTAGACCGCGTCCTTCAGCGACGCATTGATATCCATCTTGTATTATCTTAGGAGAAGAGTCACTTCATGATGACTCAAGGGACAGTGCTTGGTCATATCATCTCCAATAGGGGCATGGAGGTTGATCCGGCCAAGGTGGATATCATCAGGAAACTCAATCCACCATCCAACTTGCGATAGTTACGGTCTTTTCTGGGGCACGTCAGTTTCTACCGACGATTCATTCATGATTTCAGCAGGATCTCCCGACCGTTGAATGATTTGCTAACCAAAGACACCAAGTTCATTGTAGATGATAAGTGTCTTGAGTCATTTGAGACTCTCAAGAGCCTAGTTGCCGAGGCTCCTGTCCTCCAGTCGCCTGATTGGTCTCTCCCATTCGAGATCATGATAGATGCCTCCGATTTTGCTGTAGGAGTCGTGTTGGGACAAAGGAGGGATGGAGTGTCTTTTGTCATTCACTACTGATAAACCCAAAATTTGAGCGGTCGTGTATTCCACACAAGGCGGGAACACAGTCGATGTGTTGACCACTCAAGATCCGGATTTAATCAACAATTAACCCATAATGTAAATCAAACAATGACAAGCATAGGTGGAGTTAAAATTTATTATTAACTCTACATAAAATGTGTATAGTACAAGTATGTGTAGAGTCTCGAACACTGGGAGCACACAGGATAGATCAAGCAAGTGCAAAGAGTGTGATGTGATTAAGTGTCTACAAGTATGCAATTTTTTTTTGTGGGTTTTTAATTTTATATTTTTTTATTTTATTTTTAATTTTTAGTTTTGTATTTTGGTTTTTAAATTTACTGATTTTGTATTTTATTTTTATATTTTATATTTTTTATGTTTTCTTTTTCAATAATAGAATATACACACAAAGTAAGGAAGAGAAAGATGAAGTATTTATGAAAATGAGGAAAAATGCTCACAAATCAGTAAACAAATTATTTTTGGTCTTTTTATAATTTTATGATGTTTTTCTGATTTTTAGAGATTTTTCTGAATGTTTTTGGTATTTTTGAAAGTGAAAATAAAAGAAAACAGTGAACTAAGCTACTGGCTGAGACTAAAATGAGGATAAAAATTATCAAACAGTACCCAAAATTCGTCAAATTAATTTTAAAATAAAGGCAATAAACTAAGGAAAGTACAAAAATTGAGTTTGTATTTTTTAGGAATTTTCTAGAATTTTTTAGATTTTTATTATATTTTTAAGAGTTTTCTAATTTTTAAGGTTTTTGTCTTGAAATTTTTAATGATATTTGGACTGATACTAAAATATGATAAGACAAGCAAAATATAATTTTTTTTGGAATTTTTCAAAACGTTTTTATAATTTTTATGGATTTTCTAATACAAACAGTGTTGAAAATGCATGTTTTTTATTTTTAATAAATATGAAAATGCAATAAAAATGCAAAATAAAAATATGGCATGATAATATGAGTCAACAGGAACCTATGATGATTTTTGTGGATTTTGTAGCAATTTAGATATGCATGCAATAAATAGAGGCAACATCAAGAAAATGCAATACTCGCAGGGGTGTTTTTGTAAATATGGCAAAGTTGAAGGGCCTGCATGTAAAATTCCACAAAAATATACGCTAAATAAAAACTTTAAAGGACCAATAGCAAATACCCTAGAACGTCAGGGTTATGCCCGCAAAAACGCTAGGGCCACGTACGAAACATGCGCCTGGCCAGGACGATTTAGTAATTAACAAAAATCTTAGGGCTATAATGCAAAAATGCCAAAAAGTTTTCTAACTACCAATAAACCTCCAGGTACTACAATGAAATAGAGCAACCCCAAGGGGTTTCCCTGCAAAAACGCCAAGTCACGTGCACGAGGCACGTGACCTAGCAGGGGCTAACTTGCAAAGATTTAAAAGTACGGGGGTCCTATAATAAATATTACAAAACTTTTTGAACTGCAGACGAATGTTTAAATATTATAAAGTAAATACAAAAATACGGGGGTGAAGATGCAAAATACCCCACTCGGGTGCGATCTAACGGTGGGTTCGTACCCACTTATCTACGTAGCACGCTGGCGACGCCCAATACCCCTTCGAATCAGCGCCCAGGATTAGATGATCTTCATGTGATGGACGGACCTTGGTGCACTTGATCCGACGGTAGCTTATAAGTCTGGGACTCATCTTGGATCGGACGGCAGAGAGCAGGTCAGGACGAGCAGCTCGAGAACTTTGCAGGATCTGAGTTTCAAACCATTCGCCTGACCTAATCCGACCTTCTGGAAAGCTCGGAGAGGTCGCCCAAAGCTCATGCGGTGGTCCTCCAGCGTCTGGGGGCGTCAAAAGTGTGTGGGTTGCTCCTAGGTTTCCTCGTTGTGTCGGAGACGAGACGAGGTTGCCAGGTGCCTCCGGTGCGGGCAAAATCGCCCTCCAGGCGAGCGTCAGACTCTTGGCACCTGCAAAATTTGTTAAGGAGGGCGAGGGCAAAGTTCCTCGCCCCTCCTGGGTATGGCTTGACGCGAAAATGGCAAAAAGGGGACTCGCCGGAGCTTGCTCCGGCGAGGTGGAGGTGGAGTGAAACGGCGAGATTAGTGTGGGATGAAGTGCGAGAACATAATCCTAAGACTAAGGGAAATAAGGAAATGCATGAATAACACAGAAAAGATAAGAACCTCAAGCCGTGAATTGGCGAGATGAACCTCGATGGCGGCGGCCCACCAGAGGTGGTGGAACGATGTCCTCATCTCGTTGGAGACTTCCCCAAGCAGCTGGAGGTTGGGCTGTCACCACCAACCGTCCGGAGCAAGGTCGAAGAGGATTCAAACGGGTCAAGAACGGGTTCAAATAATCAAGGAAGGTGGCAGAGGGTTTTCGAAAGATGATGAACCGGGCGTGAAGAATGAGGGATATCGGGGGTTGTGATGATCCAACGCCCAAGGCAAACACTGGGCGTGTATCATGGGTATTCGAGCAACAAGTTTGCAGAAGTAATCAACCTGGTTTGGTGAAAGGTCACCCTTCTAAAAAGTAGAGAAAAGGGAGAGAAACGATGTTTTGACAGGGAACAGGCTGGGGTCAGAGAGTTGACCGAGGGTCAACTCTCCAGCCCCCCTGGTTGGTCCACGTGGACCAACCAGAAAAAAAGCCTGAAAAAATGTTTTATAAAATCATTTTAAAATAGTAAAAGATTTGATTATTTTTTGGTTATTAAATAAAAAATATTCATTATTTTATAAACTATTTTATTATGATTTTTAATTTCTTTTATGAGGTATAATTTTACAAGTTACCATTTTAGGTCCATATAGGTATATATATCTATATACTTTATTATTTTATTTTTTATTTTGTATATTTAATTTATTTATTTTTGTTTATTATTTTATAAATTTATAAAGTATTTTTATACACTTAAAGATATTTTTATTTTATTTTTCTGAAGTGTTTTGTACACTTAATAAAATGGAAGTATAAATTATAAAGGTATGTGTATTGATATTATACCTATGTATGCTATATACAAGTATTTTATTTTGTGTTTTATTTTTTGTTTTATTCCTGTTTTAATGTACATATTTATTATAAATAATATTTACAAAATCATAAAAATATAAAATTATAAAAAATAATGAATAATAAATAAAATGAATATTTTAATCAGTATAAGTATAAAAGTGGGGTCCAAAACTCAACTTTCAAACCGTAACTCCGAAAAATATGAAACCACCTTCATTAAATAGATTATTTTAAGCTATATACAATTAAAGGTGAGTTTGGTACATTTTGAGTTTTTATTTGCGAGATACAGGTCTGGGAAGTTGGGATTCTAGAATCTTATTTAGATCATATCTTTTTATCTGTGTATTATTTTTATGTGAAATCAATTTTGTATTTTTCTACATTTAATTATCTACAACTTCTGTTCAAGTCTTCTTTATTTGAAGTATAAAAAGTGGAACCAAAAATAGGTCCCAAAATGAATAAAGAATGGGTTAAAATAATAGAGATTTTTATTGGTTTTTGGCCCTTATCGCCCCCTACTTTATTCCTTGTCGACCTAGCCATCGAGATGCCTAGGTCTCAGGGTTTCGGGTCATAAATTATTTACAATATTTTATTCATTTTCTTTTCTTTTCTTTATTTTATAATTTTGGCTTTAAAAACCATATTTTACATATTATTTACACAATGATGCATGAATGCTAAAATACCTAAATTAAGCCTATTTACACGCATTTACTAGGGTTTTTAAGGCCAAAATGATAGAATAAAGATGATGAAACGTAGATTCATCAACTACGCTAGCTGTACATTGGATGTCGTGCAGCGAAACTACACTGTCAATGAGAAGGAGATGCTAGCCGTAGTTTTTGCCTTGGATAAGTTCAGATCGTATATCATTGGATCTAGAGTGACTATCTTTACTGACCATACCGCCATCAGGTACCTCATGGCAAAGAAGGATGCCAAAGCGAGACTGACTAGATGGATCCTTCTACTCCAGGAGTTTGATATTGAGACTAAGGATAAGCCTGGAGTCAAGAATGTGGTGGCGGATCATCTCTCCCGATTAGAGCATCTTGAGGATTCTGAGCAGTTTGATCCTATTTCTGAGACCTTCCCAGATGAGATTGTTAACTATCTCGTTGCCAAGAAAGATCCACAAGGTTGTCCCAGGCAGCGACTTGAGACCTTCCTAGCGAAGGCCAAGTCTTACCATTGGGAGGATCCCATCCTTTATCATGAAGGAGGGGATAGTGTCTGACGACGGTGCATTCCTCAAGAGGAGCACCATAGTGTCCCCACCTACTGCCACAAGCTGGAGGCAGGAGGACATCACTCTGGGAGGAGAACGGCACAGAAAGTGCTCCAATCCGGCCTATGGTGGCCAACTCTCTTTAAGGATTCTGATGAATTCGTGAAGATCTGTAGTGAATGTCGGAGGATGGGCACTTGTGGACAGTGTGACATGATGCCGATGTAGCAGCCCATTCACTTCTGTGAGGTTTTTGACGCATGGGGCATTGATTTCATGGGTCCATTCCCTAAGAGCCAGGGATTCGAGTACATTATGTTGGTCGTTGATTATGTGAGTCGTTGGGTTGAGGCCATCCCCTCCCGAACCGCAGATGCTAGGACTGTTTGCAGATTTTTGAGGAAGCATATCATTTCGCGGTTGGGGGTACCTCGAGTTTCGATATCTGACGGGGGGTCTCATTTCATCAACGATAAGGTAAAGGCCCTTGCTAATGAGTTCAGCATTGACCATCAAGTAGCCACTCCATATCATCCTCAGACCAATGATCTTGCTGAAGTGTCGAATAGGGAGATCAAGACTATATTGCAAAAGGTCGTCCAACCTGACCGAAAGGTATGGTCACAGCTTTTGGACTCGGTCTTATGGGCATACCGGACGTCCTTCAAGACTCCTTTGGGTACATCTCCCGTTCGCCTCGTTTATGGCAAGCCTTGCCATTTACCTGTTAAACTTAGACACAAGTCACTTTGGGTTGTCATAGATAAACTTTTTGGATCCAGTGGGTGTAGGAGATCAGAGGAGGGCAGAATTGGCAGCCCTGGAGGAGCTTAGAGATGCAGCCTTTTGGAGTAGCCTACATTACAAGGAGCGAGTGAAGGAGTGACATGATTCTCATATCAACCACAAGCAGTTTGAGCCAGATCAGAGAGTATGGTAGTTTGATGCCAGGCTTAGATTATTTCAAAGGAAATTACAGAGCAAGTGGAAGGGACCATACCTGGTCCGAAAGGTACATGACAATGGGAGTATTGACATATCTGAGATGTCATCTGAGTCTACCTTTTGTGTTAACGGGCAGCAGCTCAAACCATATCTATATCATGAGCCAGGTCGTTGACATTGCCCCTATTCATTTTACGTGAGATGTGGTCTTTTATTCACATCTAGTGCATCTCATGCCTGATTATCATTGTCCTTCGCCATGTATAGATCTAGATGTCTATATCATCTCATTCTTTAGTTCCACACCCCATCTGCATCCTATGGTTATGCTATACTTAAGGTGTACTTTACTCTAAGTATAGGGGGATGTTGGACTGTTGCGTATTTTTTTGATTCTTTTTACCTATGCTTTGTTACCTATACTTAGGGACCTTTCGCCCTAAGTATAGGGGGATAAACTCTGTACATTCTTTCACTCGGATTTCCCTTTATGTACAGTCTGTTGTACTTAGGATTGCGTGATCCTAAGTATATGGGGAAAACACCGAGATTCTCTTCATTTTATTCTTTGATTCTTTGTTATAGTGTACCATTCCTTTTCACTTACATATACTAAGCACGAGTTATGTCTTCTTCATTGCTCTCGATCCACTCTGAGGACATCGCTCAAGCTAAGTATAGGGGGTATCGTATATATTTCATATATACTTTAGCCATAACTCGTACTTTGTGTGAATGTGTTAATAAATAAAATAATGTATAAAATTCTTTTATCTAAAAAACCATAAAAAATTAAATTTTTTCCTTGTACATATATAACATTCTTTCTTGCACATACATAGCTATTATAAAAAAATATTTTTGTACAAATGTTTGTAAAAATGTTTTGTGTAAAGAGTTTGTAAATATTTTGATATCAAAATTATGTATATAGTACAAAATTTTTGTAAAATGTTTGAAAATTAAAAGTTTGAAAAATCCCTTGTGTAAATGTGTGTAAATATTTTGCAAATATTCTGCATTCATTCATTCAAACATTTTCAAAAATTTTGCACATCTTCCAAAAACATGCATAAAAATATTTGTGTATATATATGTATAGTTTTTCTGAATCATAGTTGACATTTAAACTAGCCTGGAATAAAATTGGAAAATGGAGCTTGGTTAAGACCTTAATCCACCTAATTCTAAGAGGAACCTTATAGGGCTTAGGGTTAAGACTTTTCGGGTCCATTTGGGGACTTAATTCTTTGAGTCCACTAGGTTATGATCATATGTCATCTTGATGAGCCTAAGTAGAACAATTAACACCGCACACATGACTCTCATAGACAATGGCTTTACTTGCACCAGCACCTTACACATAGCTCTCCATGGATGAGGTGGTGAGGAGGCAGTCTTCTTTGGCTTGGGGTAGCATATGAGGGTAGTACTTCTAGGCAGAACCTCTCTTCTTCTTTTAGTGAAGGAAGTATGTCTCAACTTGGTCTGGTGATGTTGAGGTCTAAAGACAGGAGTTGTGGGTTGCAATAAAGCTTCAAAAAAGGGATAGTCTACTCGCTCAAGAGGAAAAACTCCTTATGTATATATGTTGGACCATGTAGATATGTTGTACATATGCACATCAAAAAAATGTGCAAAGAAATAAAACTCCAAAAAAGTGGTGGGTCTGATTGAAAATAAAATACCCACCGTAGTGTATATAGTCAAATAAAGAAAAGCTTATGTTACTCATTCTCATCTCATGAAGCTTGCAACGGGAGACGTAGCTACACTGGTTGGGCTCCCAAGGATACATGGCTACACTGGTCATGGTCCATTCTCTTCTTCCCACTCATCTTGAGCCGGTTGAACTTGAACTTAGAAGGGAATACCTCGCTCCTCGAGGAAAGAGCTGCCAGACTAGGGCATTAGAGTTACCATGTTAAGGAGGGTTGTCATTTTGTAATTTCTGAGGTGGGAGCTACATATCACTTACACAGTATAAAAAAGATTCATGGTCATTAGAGTTTGTGTATGTAGACTTGTTCTGATCTGGATTGTTGAGGAGTCTTGACCATAGATTGGTGGAACTTAGAGGTTGTTGAGTTTTAAATCTAAGGCCAAATAAGTTTACGACACACTAATAATCCAAAGGTCTGACTAATCTCCATACTTCAATTTAATGAAGACAAGTTTAATAAACAACCTTGATTTTTCTTCTCTTTCTTTTTCTCTGTTTGCCAAGGGACTAGCAAAATTGAAGTATAGGGGGTGATGAATCCTCATTCATCACTCTTTATTCTTTTATTTTAGCTAAATATCTTGGCAAAGCATCATGTAAATAGTTGTAAATAAAATAAATTAGCAATAAGCATGCATTTGTTAATATCTAATAATTAGCATGTATTTGTGAAAAAATAAAAGAATAAAGAATAAAAGAAAAATAAGGAAATATTTAGAATAAATATTGAGTGACCTGAACCAAAGAGCGGGCCAAGAATTGGTCGGATCGTCAAATAAAATAAGTAGAGAGAGATAGGGCCACTCTACCTTGTACATATACACCCTTGATGTTATATAATTTATTTTTACAAAATAAAAATAAAAAGGTGTTTTTACCTTCCTTTTATATATTTCAAAAAATAAAACAAAAATTAGAAAAAAATAAAGTAAAATAAAATAAAACACTCTCTCACCGTGTACATAACACATGTATATGTGTATCTTTCCGTATTTAATTTATACTTGTAAATGAATAATAAATATAAAATAAAAAATATTTTATACTCCAAAAATTATGTTGTAAATAAATAAAATACAAAATTGGAATATTTATGTAAAAATAAGAAAATAAAAATAAATGTACAATATACATAGGTATTTTATACATGTATATAATATAACAAATTGTATATACCATAAATTATTTTCATAAAAATAAATAAAAATCATAGAACAATCCCTTGAAAAATAAGGAACCTTTTTCATTTTATTTATTTTTTAATTTAAAATCATTTATTATTTTTTATCTATTTATTTTTGCATTTTCTACTATTTTATCGTCTAGTCTATTTTGTCTTTTCTCCTGTCGCACCTGATTGGACCACGTCGGAGTCGTTGACCTCGGTCAACTGCCCCCCTTGGACTTCATTTTCACACGGACTCGGTTTCACCCGATTTAGCCTAATTTCTATGACCCAATCCGACCGCCATTCCCTTCAACTGGCTGCTCCGATTATTGAGGGACGATCCATGATCCACGCCCAATGAATACTATAGGGATCCGTCCCTCGGTTCGCATGCCTACGCTCCACACTTCTCGGACCCCGCATCGTATAAAACCTCCTGGAGCCCCATCTTCTTCCGCATCTTCGGCTGCCCCCCCTCATCTCTGATGATCTCCATCTCTTCCCACAAGTAACAGTGTGCGATAGAGCTTATTGTAGAAAGGTTTCGAGCCATGTAGCCTTAGATCCGGCGAACACTCCACCGTGCTCTGTTGTGAGGTGAGCCCAGCCTCTGGACCTGTCGACCCGTCGAGGCAAAGACCCCCGGAGGTCCCTGACCTTCAGCCCAGACGACTCCAGTCACTAGGTAACTTAGATTTCTTCTTGCTCGTGTTTGATTCAAGATTTTTAAGTTCGGGTCAACCTAAGTTGCTTGGCCCTGTTCACTATGATAGGATCTTCCATTCGTTATTCTGACAATCTTAGCACCTTCGCCGACCTTCTCCCCACCTTCTACACCCATCCATTCACGTCGTTCGCCCCAGGAACGAACTCCAGGCCCTCCTCCGCCGTCGCTTCGCCGGAGGGCCACGCCTCACCTCATCTGCCACCCATCCCGCGTACTGACGGGTCGAGGCACATTGCCCTCGACCCAGTAGCTTATCTGTGCAGGTTCAGCGCTCAAGGGACCTCATCTAGGGGTCTGGGTACACGAGCACAGCCGCTCCAGGTCTTCCACCTTCGTCGGGTTGTTATCATCAGTCTTGGCCTCATCGGAGCATCGTCACAGCTGTGGACTGTCGCTGGGAATCATTTCCCCATCAGAGAAGCTCCGGAGGATGTCCCTGCCGCACATAGCAGCCGACTGAAGCTCGCCGGAGGCGAGTTCTTCGTCGTTCTTCCAGGAGTCGTCCCTACCGTTGGATCAAGGCTCCCTCCAATTCTAATCTTGCCTGATCATCTTCGGGGAGACCTCTATCGTCTGATCCATCTGAGGATCATATCTCAGCCGTCCATTGTCGTAGGGTCATCCGAGGAGCTTAGTCATTCGATCACAAGTGAGATACTCTCGGCCGTTTGATTGCTAATAAAGAAGGGTATTTGCACTTAGGCCCTGCTATATTTTTGCATTTCTTTGTTAGTCCTGTAAATATTTTTAGGAGTTGTTTTATCTTGGACATTTTGCATCGTAGACCTTGTGCCTTTAATATTTGCATTCCAGTCCTTCCGTTTGTGCAGCATGTGGTTCTCTCACGTGACCTTTGGGTTATTTGCATGTTTCATCCTTGACTTCATGGTTTTTAATGAATGAATCTTTACTAACAGAATTTGCATTTATACCCCTGAGTGCCTGGCTTACGTGCTACCCACATGTGGATTTGGATTTTTTTGCAAACTAAGCCATGTACTATTTACAAGTGTTACTGTTTGGCTGGAAACTTTTCAATAATTGCATTTTGGTCCCTATGTGCTGCGTCATTTCTTTTTTATTAAATAAATAGCAAAAGTTGTCCAAAAATCATAAAATTTTGACACGTGGTTCATGCCTTGGTGTAGGAATTTTGGTGATTTTTTGTTCTATTTTGATTGCATTTATTATTTTGAAAATCTCAAAAATCTTAAAAATTGTCACTGTTTGCTTTAGAAAATCAACTAAAATATTAAAAAGCCTTGAAAAATTCTGAAAAAAAAATTGTGATTGCTTCTTTTATTTTGCTTGAGTGCTGTCTAATTTTCGCTTCATTCTCATTTATAAAACCCAAAAAAATTGAAAAAGAAAAAAAACTTAGAAAAATCAGCAAAAATTCATAAAAATTCAAAAAAATGTGTTTTCTTCCTGACTTGTAGTTAGGTCTTTTCTTGTAGTTTCACATAAAATTGCTGCTCGAAATTTATAGGCATTTTAAGTAATTTTAACATACTTTTAAGTTCCAGCTGTACATTGGTCTTTATTCCTGACTTTGTTTTATTTTAGGAAATTAATTAAAATTTAGAAAAATCTAAGAAAATTCACAAAAATATCTGAATACTTTTAAAATACAAAAACATTTTTATTCTAAATTTTTGAATGTTTTGGGCTATTAAATAATTGTGAGAGTCTTGATGCTTTCCTTTTAGCCTTTTTCTTATATTAAAAATCATAAAAAATTAAAAACCACCACTCCTTTGCTTTTCTTGGATTCTCAGCTACTTCGTAGATTTTGCATTACGTGCTCCTTGTGTTCGACCATGGTAGCTATACCATGTAAAAATAATTAGTAGGACCGCTTGCCTCATTTTTATTGTTGTTTGATCTTATTGGTGGTCTCTCATTTTTCATGTTGAGCTCGGTTCGAGTGATTGAGGTCGCAACGACCTTTGATATCACTTAACCTTAGTTGCTCGGGCCGCTCATCACTAAGCATGCAATATAGCACACAAATATTTCAAACAAATGTGAATAATTAAGTCAAGGACCCTAATGACTAAGGTTGGTTAACTCAAAATCTTAAGATCCCATAAACCAAGTGTTCTTGAACATCACAAGTCTTGTGTGAAAGTGTCAGGGAGTAAACCAACTTATTAGTTAGTTTTTTGTGATTTTTTTTTGAAAAACAAAGGAAAAGAAGAAAGATGTTTTTTTTGAAAAGGTTTTTGCTTTTTTTCAAAAGTTTTTTTGAAAAAAGACATATTTTTTGAAAAAAAATTGAAAGATTTTTTCTGATTTTTGTTGAAAAGTTTTTTTATAAATTCTACCCACCCCGTAATTATTGTATAATATATACAAAAAAATACGTGAAAGTATGAGCTATGGGTAAAGTATATATGTAATATATGCACGCCCCCTATACTTAGCATGTGATATGTCCTCATGACACTAGGTGACAAAGCCATAGCTCGTACCAAGCATAAGTGGGTGAAAAGAATTGAAGAATATAAAAATGTGGGAGAATACACAGCGGGCATCGGCCCCCCTATACTTAGGCTCTGCTCATCCTAAGTATTGGAGAGAACACAAGATTGGGGAACCGATGAGGGTGGTAAAGAGTATACAAGAAGAAATGGAGCAACTTGAGTCACTCACCCCCCTATACTTAGGATCTAGTGATCATAAGTATAGCCACAAAATGAAAATGATACGGAACTGGGGCGAATGATATGAATCACAAGGAGGGAGGGAAATAAAGGAAGGAAAATCTATACATGGGGGAGTGAAAATATACAACGATCAAGAAGGTCTATGATGGACCTTCTTGCGGGAGCATGGGGGTGGGTAGTATACACATGTGTCGCTGTCAGAATCATCCTCGGAAGAATAATAGTGAGGTGTAGGGAACGTCCAACGAGGTTCGACATACGGCTGCTTGCTCAAATATGCTTCAGAATAGCCGAACTGAGCCCACTCATATAGATCACATCATCCGGACCTAATGAGGACTCCTCAGAAAGTTCCTTCTCTAGTACGTAAAAGGTAGCTTTCTTAGCCGATTTTCTAGAACCTGAAGCATCAAGAGGAAGAGGAGAGTGATACGTCTTGAGGAGTTCAGGAGAACACCTCGAGGAATCAATAATCTTATTCTTTCCAGATGACAGACTAGAGGATGGAGCAACCGATTTATCAATATTGATCAATTTGGTCCCAGTTGTCTCTTTTGGTGTAGGTCTTGGATAAGTGAGGTGCTGACCAAAAGGTTCATCATCAGATGAGTCACCATATGCATTGTAATACTCCTGCAGGGTCAACACACGTCTTTGGTAAGGCAGAGTGTTCTCAGTTGGCTTGGCATTTTTCGGTTCATGCTCGGATCATCTAAATAGTCAATGAATTCAGAAATGATCATGTCCGACTTAGGGGCAGCTTCTGGTTGTGATTCCTCTCTAGAAGCTGTCACGGTGGTGGTGATGCAAGCAGTGGGCGATGTGGAGGTGTAGGGAGTCTCTGAACCAATGGTCGTCTGGACAGTTGGTATCTCAGGTGTAGTAGAGAGACGGGACTCAACTGTCTCTCTAATGTCATGATTGTCTGTGACTTTATGGGTTACCTTGGAATATCGTGTGTCCTCAAAGATTGGGTTAGATCGAAGTGCTCCCAATGCAGTGAAATCGATCTTCCGAATATCACAATCTATAGTTGCCTTAGCCAAGGCTAAGAACGGCTTCTCGAGTATAATCGGAGAGTGGGTGAACTCTCCTTGGTGCTCAATGTCAATGATCGTGAAATCTATCTGCAATAGAGAAACTTGGAAAGTAATGATGACTGAAATGGTACCTCTCGACTGTTTAATGGATCGATCCGCCAACTAAATGATCTCTCTTGACTTTTTGGCATATCCGAGTTTGAGTGTGGCAAACACGGAGGTCGGAAGGATATTAATTGGTGAGTCATCGTCGATTCTTGCATGGGTGAAGGTGATGTCTTTGATTTCACAATCAAATCTAGGCAACCGCTTCACTCTGCAACTCTTGGTTTTTCTCCCTATCATCAAAGATGTGGCCATAGACACTATATGTCTCTCAGTCCTTGTTCTCTTATTGACTTTCCTTTTAGGCATCAATTTACTTCTCACAAATCTTTTAAGGTCGGGAAAGTGTTCAATGGACATTATTAAGGGAAGCTCAAAAATCAACTTTCTATCCAGTACTTCCCTAACTGCAGGATCCAATTTTTGTAGGTCTTTTTCATTTTCAATTTTTATGTTGTTTTCTGATTTTTCATTTTCTTTGGACTTTTTGATAGGTGAAGGAGGACTAGGAGAATGTACATACTATGGTTTGGAGGGAGAGTGGTTCGTAGAAGAGGGGGGTAGAAGGGACTCCAACTGTACATAATGTGGTCAATCCGGTGTCTTCCAGGTTTTCAAAATTCAATCTGCAAAATCCATGATCCACTTTCATACATGGACGCTTGATCGGTCTAGAAATGTCATCCTCCAATAAGTTCTCATGACACGTCATGAGAGAAGTATGCTCAATTGGAGGATACTGCTGAGAACTCAGGCTCTTATACTCAACACACCTTGACTCAGGCGTATAATGTTGTGTTGAGTATGGCCCATCTGTATGGCAGATCTTAGTCGGAGCCTCATAAGGTGGAGCCAGTAAACAGGGGGCATGTAGATCGATCGCATGAATCCAATCCCCTGTATATGTCATCTCTCAGAATGGGTGATATGAAGGTTGGTTAATGTGGGCTTGATCACTTAAGTCAATCAAGTCAGGAATATCATGTAATGCAGGCCTCTCCGTTCCATTTGTTTGGTCGACCATGTTGTACCCTAAGGATAAGTCGGGATGTGTGTAGGTCAACTGTTTTTGCTAATCATTCATCTCAGCAGTGGCTTGCTCTTTGATTTGTTCCTTGATTCCAGCAAGCAGACGATAATATTGTGAGTCGATCCAGGATGGTTGTTGATCATGGTTGTATGAATGTGGTGTAGGTGAGAAGGATGACGAAGTGGGGAAGTCAGTCGAGGTTCTGACTTTGCGGTCGGGGTGTGGGTATGAAGAGAAAAAAGAGGGTGGAGATGATCGGAATAAGGTCGAGGAAGAATGTCATGGATATGGTGGACAATATTCTGACATCTTGGATTGGAGATGGGAGAATGAAGCAGATCATGGAAGAAAGCGTGCAAGTGCACCGAATAACACACAAAACAAACAAACACAAGAACAAACCCTGAGTTCACCTACTCAACATAATGATGATCGCAAGAGTCTGACTGTTTATCTTTTTAATTTTAATTAGGTGATAAATCAAGATATAAGTCCAATTACGTAAGGCTTAAAAAGTAGGTTTTGGGCACTATCCTAGGGATGTGTCCTCACCTCTCAATAATCACAATAGTTAAGCATACAATGAGGGTTTCACTCTCCCAAAAATAAGTGTTAATTTTAGTCAGTTTTTTTGTCAACTCTGATTAGCAGTCCTGATTTTAAGTTAGGTTATCACTTGATTAGTCCACCAAATAAGGCATGCCTAACGATCAATCTCGATTTCCTTTAACCTAAGTTTCAAAAACCAAGGGGGAGGTAGTCGAGAAAAACCAATGCAAATAGTGAAATCAATGATGCATGCCCAGTTCAGGAGACTTACAGTAATCCTCGTGCTCGCAGGATGCAAGGCATAATTGAAATTTTATACTATATGATGCAAACAATAAAATCATTCCTAGACATGCAGTTATATTAGCGAGTGATGAACAAGTTAATTTGAACATAGATAGATTACTTTGCGTTGAGGAGAAGAGATAGGCTGTGTTGTGAAGACTGCAAATTAATCCCAGGAGAGAGTTTGACAACCCAACATCGTTTGTTAGCCTTGGATGTACAAATGAAAGGGTTGGTAAAGAAAAGGAGGGTTTCTAAGATAATTAGAACTAGATGGTGGAATCTTCCACTGAAGCAAGTGAGCTTCAGGGAGACTGTTTTAGAAGACTTATGTTGGGATTGTAGCGGTAGTGCAAACGAGATGTGGGAGGTTGTAGCATCTTGTATTCGAAAGGTAGCCAAAGAGATGCTAGGCGAGTCAAAGGGAGGAGCTCCATGTCAAAAGGAGGCTTGGTGGTGGAGTGAAGGTGTGCAAGAGAAGCTAAAAATAAAAAGATCTTGCTTTAAAGTTATGTCTAAGGATAGAACAGAGGAAATTGTCACAAACTACAAAATAGCGAAGAGGGAAGCAAAGAAGGCCGTAAGCGAAGCTAAGTCAAAAGCTTATGAAGTTTTGTATAAAAATCTCGACTCTAAGGAGGGACAGAAGGATATATTCAGGTTGGCTAAAGCAAGAGAAAGTAAAACCAAAGACCTTTCTCAAGTGAGATGCATTAAGGACGAGGAAGGTCATGTGCTTGTTACTCAGAAGGATATAAAGACCAGATGGGAGTTGTACTTCCATAAACTTTTCATTGGGGAAGGAAATAGAGATATCACTTTGGGTGATCTAGCTTGTAGTGAACGTTACTTGAATCGTGCATGCTATAGACGGATATAAAGAAAGGAAGTAGAGGAGGCTTTGAAGGTTATGAGACCTGGAAAAGGTGTAGGACCGGATGACATCCCTGTAGAAGTATGGAAAGTTTTAGGTGAGCGTGGTTTGACTTGGCTTACGAATCTATTCAATGTTATTTGGCGAAGCAAGAAAATGCCTGAAGATTGGAGGAGGAGTATCGTGGTGCCTCTTTATAAGAATAAAGGAGACATTCAAAATTGTTCAAATTATAGAGGTATCAAGTTGATGTGTCACACTATGAAAATTTGGGAACGTGTGATCGAAAGAAGGTTGAGGCAAATTTCCAATGTAAAAGAAAACCAATTCGGATTCATGCCAGGTCGCTCAACGACTGAAGCCATCCATTTGCTGAGGAGAACAATGGAGATTTATAGAGCTAAAAGGAAGAACCTCCACATGATCTTTATTGATTTGGAGAAGGCTTATGATTCTGTCCCACAAGAGATATTGTGGAGAGTGTTGGAGAAGAGACAAATACCTGTCCTATACATTAACCTCATAAAGGACATGTATGATAGGGCTTTATATTGTGTAAGGACCCCGTCTGGGAAGACTGGATATTTTGACATCAACATTGGTTTACATCAAGGTTCTGCTTTGAGTCTATTTCTTTTTACTTTTATGGACGTGTTGACCAGTCACATTCAAGATGAGTTACCTTGGTGTATGTTATTTGTTGATGATAATATGTTAATTGATGAGACTAGAGATGGAGTAAATGAGAAGATTGAGGTATGGATACATGAGTTGGAGACTAAAGGATTTCGTATAAGTAGGGCTAAGACACAATATATGGAGTGCACCTTTGATGGAAGCAATGGTGAAGGAATCGAGGTGAAGATTGGTGACGATAACATTCAGAAGAGAGATTCCTTTAGATATATGGGATCTATTCGGTAACATGATGGGGAAATTGATGGAGATGTTACTAATAGAATAAATGCAGGCTGACTAAAGTGGAGAGGAGCCTCTGCTGTTCTCTATGATAAGAAAATTCCTTTAAAGATTAAAGGAAAGTTTTACAAAGCAGCTGTAAGACCTGCTACTCTTTATGGATCTGAATGTTGCATGTGAACCATAGACATGTGCAGAGAATGAATGTAGCAGAAATGAAAATGCTAAGGTGGATGTGTGGACATACACGTAAGGATCGGATTCGAAATGATGCAATCAGAAAGAAACTTGGCGTAGTTTCGATCGAGGATAAGATGCGAGAAAACCATCTTAATCTAAGTCGTTTGCCTCCCCAAAAATGGCATCATATGACGAATCGCTGAGCCGTGGTTTAATTTATGTTCGTTGTAGTATGTGTACTTAGCGAATCAGTCAGAACCGAGAGAATATCTCTGTGAAGAGTATCTCGGCTTTAATTTATATCCCGGGCAAGTCTGGGGTCGAACATAGAAAGGCAAAGAAACAACGACGGGTTAATTCAAAAAACTTAGGTTTAGGTTTCCACGCAAATCAAAAACAAATGTGAAATGCACAATGCAGGTGAATTAAGACAATAAGAAAACACACAACTAGGGCAAATTAACTTTAATAAGATATTAATCAAATTTATCCAAATTATATTTTTCTTAGAATCCTAATCTAGAGATGAACACAAAACATATTTTTTTGGAATTTTATGGGTTAAAATGCAACGATTAAAAATACACACTTTTTATGGGTTTTTTCGTAATTTTTCATACAAATAGAATGCAAAAATTATGAAAATCTTACTAGAAAAAACATGATGCAAGTATGTTATAGTAATTTTTTTTGGAATTTTTTAATAAAATATGAATTTTTTATGCATTTTTAATGGAAATAGAGTGACAGTGAGTAATTAATTCCTAATCAATCCAGATTAACAAAATAGCTAGAATATGAATTTTTTTCAAATAGATATATTCATAAATCTAGGAGATTTGAAATTTTGCAAAAATATTATGTGTGGATTTAATTAAAAATCAAACAATAAAATCACTCTATAATTTATTTAAGATACAAGACAACTCCAATTAAGATAAAATTTAGACAGTAATTAAAGAATAGTTTAAAGCATCATTTATGATTTTTTGTGGAATTTTTGGAGCAACTTTGAGTGGGTTATGAATTTAATACCATAAAGTGGGTAAAATATGAAAAATTTCACTTGAACACTTTTAGTAAATTGCCCAAATATCATAAAAATCTAAATAAATACCCAGATGGTAAAGAATTAGTTGCACAACGTCATGACATTTTTCATTAAATGATGCGCAATTGAGGTCCAAATTGGTATGCAAACATAGGGTTATCCGTGCAATACAGGAAGCAAACACATGTAAACAAACTATGAACAAGGACTATTTTGTAATTACAGGAACTTTAATGGAAAAGAATACATTTTTTACAAAAATGAAAAAAAAATAAGAAAAGGAACCTTCTTCTTAGGGCTTACGATGGGACTTGGGGGCATGCGGCGCATTGGCGGAGGAGGCGGCTCTGGTGAGCGGCGACACCTGCGCGGGAGCGATTGACAGTGGGGGTGCACGTGACCAGCTACGCGATGGCGGTGCCGGGGAGAGGCACTGGTGAAGGAGAACGAGCGGCGTGTAGGGGGGCTGAGGAGCGACCAGGAGCTTCACGCGACGGTGCGAGTAGGGGCCACCCCTTGACGGAGGTGCACAGCGGTGCGCCAGGAGACGGGGTGCCGCCGGCGGCGGGGGCCGCGGCTACGTTCCTACACTTTTTTATTTTTTATTTTTTTGTTGTTTGTTATGATTTTAATTTTCTACTTTTTTTAGTTTTCTTAAATAGTGAATAAATACAAGATGAAAATATTTAGTGGTGGAGATGATAGGCGATGATATCAAAATGTTGGCGTGGTGAAATAAGTAAACAAAATGTGATATAAAATAAATAACAAGGAAAAAGGGAGAGACAACTTACCTGAGGTTTGCCGGATTTGCGGAACAGCTACGCTGGACTCATGTCATCGCCTCAATCCGATTGACGAAATGAAAATCAAAGAAGCCAAGCTTGAGGAGAAACTTGTGACGCGGAGCGGAGCTTCGCGGATCTCGCCTGAAGGAGGTTGTCGCTTGAGGAAGATTCTTAGTCACTATCACCAACAAAAAACACCAAGCCCTCTCCTTTTTCTATTAGAATGCCGGATGAGGAAAATGAGGATGAATAGAAGAATAGAAAGAGAAGAAGAATGGGATTTAGAGAGATGGTGGAAAGGTGGAGTTTGAATGAGAGGTTAGAAATATGGTGGAGTGGAATGGAGGTTGAAAGAAGACTTGGTTGTTAATGGAGGAAAATGAAAGTTATTGTAGAGAGTGTGAATTAAATAAAATACAATAAAAGTAGGCTACTAAAAAGGGAGAATAAAATAAAGAGAGAAAATGTGGAGAATTTACAAAAGAAGACAAACAACATGTACATGTTATTTTACTTTTCTAATTTTAATTTTTTTTGTATAAAAGATATTTACAACAAAAAATACAATAAAATAGTAGGAATAAAATACAACACAACAATGATTTTTTTTTATTTTTTAGTAATTAAGAAAGATAAAATAAAAAATGAAGAAAGAATGAATATTTACATAATATACAATATACATCTAGGTCCCAAAACCCAAATTTTGTAAACAAGCTCCGATTTTAATGAAACTAATTTCATTGGATAGATAATTTTTAACTTAAACTTTAAAAGTGAGTTTGATGAATTTGAAGTTCATACGGAGCAGGAATTTGGCCAGGAAGTTGGACTTTACGGGTTTTTCTTTTAGGATCTAGGACTATTTATTTGAGATGAAATTTGTTTTGTATTTTTGTATTTTTATTTACATTTTAATGAATAAGTTAAAGAAAGAATTAACCAAAAAGGAGTTGAAATGAAATTATTAAAAATACATGAAGTTTTGGATTATTTATAGGTGAAAAACTCCTTTATTTTGAGGCTTTTTTATTGTTAATTTATTTTGTACAATATAATATATAATAATTAGTGTATTTTATTTACAATATCTATTTGTTAATTTATTGATTTTATGAACATTTATTTGAGATTTTACCCGGGGATTTTGCTAAGATCAAGATGTTGAGATGATGAATCGAGGATTCATCAATAGTCCCACAGAGATAATTGAGAGTTGTCCTCATAAGATAATTTGAGAATTATCGTGAGATAATTAACGAATAATCTCAATTGATAATTCAACATTTATGATGAGATAATTAGTGAATTATCTCATTTTATATTTATCAAGAGAGATAATTCTACCATTATCGTAAATAAATTCTAAAGCTATAAAAGGGAGGTTTGGCATCCTTTCTCATCAATTCATTCGACTCTATCAAGTACTCTCTAGTTCTAAGAATAAAGGGGAGAAAATAAAAAGAATTATTTTATTTAAATTCCCTTTAGTTGTCCCCACATATTCGACCAAAACCCTAGTTGTCCACCATCATACCCTCCTCTTCCTCTTCGTTGGCTTGGCTAATTATAAAAGGAGTCACCTTCCTCTTCTTGTACATGAAGGAGGACTCGATTTCGTATGATGAAATCAGGAGTAGATCATTTAGATCTCTATTTGTGCAGACAACTTGATGAAGAAGATCTCTCAAGTTTGTGAGAAGCAATGCGACACTCATCATCGTTTCCACAAGTGCAAGCATCCAGTGGATCAAACTTGATTCAGGAGGTCTCTTGTTTTAAGGACCCACGCATCGAAATTATTCTTCTATACTCATGTGATTATGCGAAATGAGTTGGGAATTGTTTCCTATACCCTGTGGTTTCATATTTGCAGTCAATTTTTTATTATACGATTGCATCGATGATCATGTTATGAACACATCGTTTTACGAATTTGATTCATTTATTCTGTTTTTCTGCTATGTGTGAGATCTAACCTACCTTTCAAAGGAATAGGAGGAGATCAATATACATAGTCAAAGTGGTATAGTAGGGAGAGATTGTCAAAAATTCTTATGTCGGGCTTGAAGGAGGATGCACTAATATTATTGAACAATAACGGTGAAAGATATTTCAAGGAAATTCTTCTTGAAATTGTACCATATTTATATTGTTGACACTAACATCTTTTAATGGCTTCCATTTAAAAGAAATTTTTTATTAGGATGTAACTATATGAAATCATTTACATATTTTAGGTGAATAATGCACATATGGACTGTTGATGTCAATAATCTTAGCGGACGTCATTGGATTTCACTATCAAATTGATTTTTGAATGGGAGCAATGATATATATATATATATATATATATATATATATATAGGGGGCCCTTCTAATGAGGTGGGTCTTTCCTGAAATTCAGAAAGCCACTACCAAATTTGTAAATTACGTAACAATTTTGTAAATTTAAACTACATATTGTAAAATACTGACGATTATACAATTATGTAAAATATATCATCCATATTGTAACAAACTTTTAATGTCAAATATAATAATATTTTCATAAATTTTTCATGATATACATATTATATTAATATTTAATATTAAATTTATGGAGTTAGAATGTGTAAAATAAATAGAATAAATGCTTAAATTGACGTGGCTTTCCATGCATCCAGGAAAGGTGCACCCTAGGGGGAGCTAACTTGGCTCCCCCGCCCCCATTTTCACCATTTTTTTATTTTTTTTTGAAAATTTCTTTCATGAATATTCATCACTATATCCCTATATTATACTATTAAAATTTCGTGCGAAACAGAGACTCCTACGGCCTCCATCCAGACAGTCATTTTTTAACGGTAACATGATTTTTTAAATCGACACCGTTTGGATCAAGATCGTAGGAGTCTTTGTTTCGCACGAAATTTTAATAGCATAATATAGGGATTTATTAATGAATTTACACGGTTTTAGATTTCAAAAAAAATAAAAAAATTATGTCAAAAAAGGGCGGGGGGAGCTAAGTTAGCTCCCCCTAGGGGGCATACACATTTTTCCCATATATATATATATATATATATATATATATATTATATATATAGGGTAAAATGGGGCTGCCCCCAGGGAGTAGCCAACTTGGCTACTCCCACCCCTATTTTACCCTCATTTTTTAATTTTTTTGAAAAATAAAAATTTGTATATTCATCATTATATCCCTCTCACATTCTATTAAAATTTCGTCAGAAACAGAGACTCCTAAGCCCTCCATCCAGACGTCATTTTTTTAACAGTCGCAGGATTTTTTAAATCGACCATGTTTGGATGGAGGCCGTAGGAGTCTCTGTTTCTGACGAAATTTTAATAGAATGTGAGAGGGATATAATGATGAATATACAAATTTTTATTTTCCAAAAAAAAAATGAGGGAAAAATAGGGGTGGGAGTAGCCAAGTTGGCTACTCCCTGGGGGCAGCCCCATTTTACCCTATATATATAGGGTAAAATGGGGCTGCCCCCATGGAGTAGCCAACTTGGCTACTCCCAACCCTATTTTTCCCTCATTTTTTTATTTTTTAGGAAAATAAAAATTTGTATATTCATCATTATATCCCTCTCACATTCTATTAAAATTTCGTCAGAAACAGAGACTCCTAAGCCCTCCATCCAGACGTCATTTTTTTAACAGTCGTAGGATTTTTTAAATCGACCATGTTTGGATGGAGGTCGTAGGAGTCTCTGTTTCTGACGAAATTTTAATAGAATGTGAGAGGGATATAATGATGAATATACAAATTTTTATTTTCCAAAAAATTAAAAAAATGAGGGAAAAATAGGGGTGGAAGTAGCCAAGTTGGCTACTCCCTGGGGGCAGCCCCATTTACCTCATATATATATGGGTCATATGTGGTTGCCCCCTAGGGGCAGCCAACATGGCTGTCCCCGCCTTATTTGGGCAAAATTTTTTATTTTTTTTGAAAAATAACACCATTTACATTCATCCCTATATCCCTCCTATATACCATTCGAATTTCGTCAGAAACAGAGACTCCTACGGCCTCCATCCGGACAGTAATTTTTTAACGGTAACAGGATTTTTTTAAATCGATACCATCGAGATGGAGGCCGTAGGAGTCTCTGTTTCTGACGAAATTTGAATGGCATATAGGAGGGATATATGGATAAATATACATGGTTTTATTTTTCAAAAAAAAATCCCCCAGGGGGCAGCCCCATTTTTTCCTATATATATATATAATATATATATATATATATATATATATATAGGATTTCTTTCAAATAGGACGCAGTCCTTCTAAGCTAAGGAAGGCCAACCCCTTTTTTGTATAATACAGGATGACTTTAGTATAATACATATACAGTTTTGTATTAGAATGTGCAGTTTTAATGTTTGTATTATAATGCGCAGTTTTGTATGCGGCTTTGTATTTATAACGTGCGTCTATAATACAAACTATATACATATTCTACTAAAGTGCCCTGTTTTATACAAAAAAGGACGGCCTTACTTAACTCAGGAAGGACTGCATCCTATTTGAAAGGCCCCCTATATTATATATATATATATATATATATATATATATATATATATGAGTGATCCTATAAGAGCAAAAAGTTGTGAGAGCATGAGAGGGATGATTTTGGACCACATGATTCACCCAGGAGAGAGAAGATCAGGAGAGAGAAAACAAAATCATGTGGTCCAGAATCATTCCTCTCATGCTCTCACAAATTTTTGCTCTCATAGGATCACTCCTCTATATATATTCCTCGATGGTTATCGATATCAGAATTGATTAGAGAGAAGATCCTCTGTTGTACAACAGAGGAGTGGTGTAAATGGGGACGACGCTCGAGCCGCTCGATCAAGATAGAGCGGTTCGCACAAAATCTGAGTTTGTGGACCCTTACCGTGTGAACTGC
This sequence comes from Ottelia alismoides, assembly GCA_037367405.1. Classification (NCBI taxonomy): domain Eukaryota; kingdom Viridiplantae; phylum Streptophyta; class Magnoliopsida; order Alismatales; family Hydrocharitaceae; genus Ottelia; species Ottelia alismoides. The sequence goes on along the minus strand of JAZKJV010005542.1, from coordinate 605,552 downwards.
TCGATCTTCATCGAGCGGTTCGGGCACCGTCCCCATTTACAGTAGGCCTCTGTTGTACAACAGAGGATCTGCTCTCGGACTGATTAATGTAAATCCGAAGTTGAATTCATGATCTGTCAATTCAATAATAGCTGGATGGTGTTAGGGTGAAGACGAGATACCTTCCTATCACACAAGTTTTATATCTCGATGGTTAGAATTGGGATGACATGATATCTTTCAATGTTCTTCTTATATAAGTCCTTGAGTTACGTTATTGTGGAGTACATATAACGGAGGAGGTTGTCCTGACATTGACCGTAACTAGGTTGGTATATCTGTATATATTATGCACTAATTCAAACACAGACATACATATACTGGTTAATTATAAGGAACATTTTTTCTAGATCCGACTTCCATGTTTACTTGATGTCCATTATATTAAATTTTATAGCTTTTCTAGCAACCAACGTTGTGACCATTAAGTAGATATGAAATGTTTTTCACGGTGTTTCTTTGTAATTACAACAAGATCTTAAAATTATGGAGGATACACTCTCTAGTGCTAGCCTGTACTACTATGAGCTTGTTTTTTTATTCTTTTGTGCATTTTCTACCAAAAATTTTCAGCTTCACAATGAGCTATCCTATTAGGATAACACGTATAAGAAATGCATAAAGTTTTTGTTGGTGAATAATATGTATTTGGATGGATTGGTAGTTAAGTATACTTGTACCTAAGTTCATTTTTACAATTGTACTTAGATCCACAAAAACTTGCAACCTCCTCGCACTCACCTACATCTACAAAATCTATCAAATCTTTTGTAATGCCCAGTATAACCTCACATCAGAAACTCACAAAGTGTGAGTTATAAAGTGATGGGGATTACAGCTTGACCATTTGTGCTTAAGCATTTTGGGTGATGTCAACGTATCCAATTGGTCTGAAACCAACAAGTTATCAGTGCTAGTTTCCTCGATATGATCCAAGAACCTGAGCCTGCTATGCTTGATCTTTCTTAGGAGAAATTCATCACCATATTTGCTAGGACTACCTTCCTCCTATGTTACATCCCCCTTGTTGCATATCCTTTATTTACTCATGGTCTTCACCAACATTTGTGGAGTCCATGTCTCACAACTTCTCATACTTCCTCTCTCCATCCTCAATCGCAATCCTCTTATCCTCATATCAACATAATCTGCCTTAAGCTCAACAAGCTTCTCACAATCATCTGTTTCCAAGATCTTCTTCACTAACTTCTCGATCTTCCATGTCCCCGAACCCTTAGCTAGGCCTACATCTACTCAAGCTCGGCACATTTCATGCAAAGTTCCTTTATTTCCTTGATATCTTCCACCAATTCTCCAATTGGAAAAATGCAGCTTTCAACTCTTTTATCTCATCCGATCACTTTCCTGAAGCTGGAGAATGGGCGGAAGCTGGTCGAAATGACAAGTCATTCTTCGTTCTGCAAACGGTTTGTCAATAAAACAAATCATCTGTCGATTCAACATACTATTCGTCCAATGGTCCTAGATGAGAAATCCCTGCAAGAATTGCAGTACAGTACAAGAATCCTCTCTATTTAGGTGGAGAAGGTGTGCGCATCCCTTGTTATGGGCTGCAAAAAAAAATAGACTACGGAGAAGCCACTCTGTTCAAATGAAAGGGGGTGTGTCACAGTTCGATATTTGCTCAGTTCTATTCGTTAAAGGTTCGATTCAGTTTTGATTCGAAAATAAATGAGATGAACCTAGATATAGGTTTGGACTGATTTATTTAAATGAATCGAACCTTGAAATGACAGGTTTGTTCAGGTTCATTTGTTAAAAGTTGCACATGTGTGTGTGAGCGCGCATGCGTGTGTGTGTGTGTCTGTGTGCATTCGTGTATGTGTTTTCCTCGAAAAAATTATACGGGGAATGAAGAATTTGCACCATGATGCAAATAAGGTATACGCATAAAAGTTCACAACCCTGAATCACGACATACCAAAATGCTATGATCATTCAATATTTCCAAAATACTTAGATTCCAAAGAGTTTCACTGCTAATCAAACCTTAAACGAACCAAACTTTCATGAATCAAGGTCGAGCCGAACCGGACCGGAACACCAGTTCATCTTATTGAATTGATCCGAACACGAACCTCTACAATGACAAACGAATCAAAACCGAACCTGAGCAGGTTTGATTCATTTACACGGGGTGAAGGATCCTCTGACGATAAGGAACCTCCACATTCAATTACAATGAAAGAGGCTCCTTCATTTGAGCCATTCCATCTTGTTCAAATGGTGAAGATTTCCTGCACGGGAGGAGAAGAGGGCCAACACATATTGAGTTTTTAGTTGGGTACATCTAACCTGGTGGGTTAGTTCAAAAACACTATAGTTTATTAGAAAACGCGGCTATATCGTCACAACATATAAACTTTATCCATTCTATTATTCTTCCTCTCTTATCCCCTCTTTCTATTTAATCTCTCTCCTTTGTTTCCAAAAAAACACGGCTTATTCTTCGAAATATCAACAAATATTCTCTCTCCTCTATATTCTTAATATGTATCTCGTTAATTTATTAGTTTAAGCTTCAATAGGATCAAAAGCTCTTTCCCTTTATAGATTACAGTTATCTTACCATACTTGTCTCCTCTTCAAGACAATAAAGCCACCGATGTTGATGCTCTGTTGTGTCATTCATATGGTATTCTGAGCTTTCCGGTATGAGAAAATATTCATGCATATTGCACACCAAGTCCTGAAGGTGGAGGAATGGATGGCATGTAGAAGACTTCCTTACCATTTAGCTTCAGGTGATGCTCGTGCAAGTAAATGGCCATCATCTGCAAGTCGGACTTCTTTGGCAGGCCATGGCACATGTTTCCCAAACAAGTGAGGCTTGGGATAAAAAAGAGGGAAACATTATTTTGATAGATATATAATAGATGACATAATGATCAAGGGACAATTTATAGTTTATCTTATTCTGACGTAAAAATCCTTTTATCTCAGGATATATGAACATTATCCCAGCATCTTAGCTCTAATACCATGTAGCGTAAAGCGATGTTGATCGATCATGGAAGAGCATTTGGATCTCTTTTTATAGTGGGAAATCGAAGAAAGAATTACAAAGGGACCCCTATAAATTTTAACAATAAAGAGCCATTTCTCTACATAACAGGGAAGCCTGAAAAAATTAACGAATCTCAATATGATAGAACTAATTGCGTGATGTACGGATTAAGACTATTATGAGCAGTTCCGGAACAAAGTTTGGCAAACACCATCTCACTGGGTCGTCTCTACGAACAATACTTCTCATATTGGATGTCCTTCAACATAAAGGTTAATCAACCAAGAGGGAAAGGGTATGCTACCATCATGAATTCAAAGACCAATTCAACCAAGTATGACCACGATCGAGAACAAAGATGCCAACATTACAGCTCTAGCTGCTTGTGCCAAAATAGAGTGAATATCTGGACAAGGTGCATCAAACCTCATTGCACGAGCATACGCAAACTATAAGATCTGACAAGTCAATACTCTAATACCATAACATACAAGTAAGCATCAAATTACTTGCTCAATGCTTTCTAGGTTTCCTCGAAAGCAAACCTAAAGAATGCATAAATATAGCAACGTTTGCACACAACCTTTAAAGAAAAAGGGATTTTTACACCCATAACCCTGAGTAATTCTGCAATTACAATCATAACCTCGCATAATCGTGAATTACATCCAGAACCCTCAATAGTCACTCCGTCTCACACCTATAACCCTCCGTTAGTTTTTCTGTTAACTCAACCATATCATTGGGTTAATTTAACCCATGATCTTCCAACTGCTTTTAGAAAAATAAAATGTTAGAAATATGTAACAGAATCTTTCCAAAAACCCTTGAGGGTATTTTTGTACTTTTCTCCTTCTTGTACTCGTTAGGGTTTCTAGGTTTGTCCTATATATGGACCCCTAGACCCATTAGAATAAAACAAGAAATCCCATTCTATTCCTGACATGGTATCAGAGCCGTTCCACGAGCCTCTCTCCCGCCGCCTCCCTCCCGATCCCTAACGCCTCTTTCTCGTCCCTCTCCATCACGCGACCCCCCCTCCCTCAATCGCCTCCCCATCGCGATCAACCATCTTCGCCCATCACCTTCCCGATCCCTAACGCCTCCTTCCCCGATCCAGCACCCATCGCGCGATCAACCATCTTCGCGCATCGCACATCGCCCATCGCCCAGCGCCCCTTCGCTCTACTCCCATCGCCCCTTCGCCCATCGCCCAGAGCCCTACTCCCAGCGCCCCTTCGCCCAACGCCCCTTCGCCCAGCGCCCCTTCGCCCATCGCCCAGCGCCCCTTCGCCCTACTCCCGATCGATCAACGCCCAGCGCCCCTTCGCCCATCGCCCCTTCATCGATCAACGCCCAGCGCCCATCGATCAACCCGCTCCAGCGCCCCTTCGCCCTACTCCCGATCCATCGCCCTACCATCGCCCCACTCCCAATCCATCGCCCCACTCCCAGCGCCCCTTCGCCCCACTCCCAGTACCCCTCAGTCGCCCCTCCAGTCATCCCAAGCGCCCCCCCCATCCCTTCTCCAGTGGCCCCATCGCCCAGCATAACCTCCGACGGCCTGCTCCAGCGACTCCAGGCCTACTACAGCGACTCCAGGCCTCCGACGGCCAGGCAAAACCTCCAGCAACGACTCCAGCACCGGGGTCCACGACTCCAGGACTTCCCGGTCTACATCGCTTCTACTCTACCTGCCAAAAGGCTCCAGCGGCTCTCGTGCACAGCAACAATCCAACGGGCACTCATCAGTATAACAAGATTATGCGGCCCAATGACTCCAGCTTCCGGTGATATTTTACTACAGCTTCATGTCCTCTGAAATTATCAATATTATCTAGTCCTTTGCTACTTATCTTGTGTGGCCGCCATGACTTCTACTCCCACATCTGTGGACTCCAAGTCCCTGTATCAATCTCAATCTATGATGGTTCAGGGCACTACTAGGATCCGAGAATTATGTTCTCTGGTCAAGGTCTTTTAAAATATTTATTGGCGGCCAGCGGAAGGCCTATGTCCTTACTAGAATTCCCCCAGCAGAGACGGACAAAGACTTTGATACATGGTTTGTCGATAACTGTCAGGTTATCACCTGTATGACAAACAGTGTTGACCCATCTATTGCATCCAATCTCCTATATAAAGAAACTGCAAAAGCAATGTGGGAGAGTCTTGAAAATACATACTCACAGAAAACTACCAAATCTCGGCTTTCAGATATATATACTAGGATTTGGTCTACAAATCAAGGAGATACATCCTTGGTAGAATATTACAGGCTGCTCACAGGTTTATTTGAGGAACTCCTCATTTTTCAACAGGCATGTTGTGATAAACAAGTTGGGGAACGAGCAGAATGGCAAGTATATCGGTTCCTATCAGGTTTACACCCTCGATATAAATCTGCGAAGGACCAGTTTCTTACTGCAGGTGCATTACCCACTCTTGAAGCCATCTTCGGCCGACTTCAGGAAATTGAGTCTCCACACACCCCAACCTCTGCTGAGGTATCTGCTCACTTTGCTAAGGGTCGATCAATCCCTTACGGGGGACGAGGACGTGACTCTGGACGAGGACGTGGTCGTGCCTATGGACGAGGTCGCGAATCTTCACGGGCCCAAGGTCGTGATCATACTACTTCTCGTTTCCCCTCGTGTACTCATTGTGGTCGCCTGAATCACCCATCGGAACGTTGCTGGGCCAAATTTGGCATGCCTTCGAATGCCAACAGTGCGTATGAGATGACTACCTATGATACTGACTATGAGATTGCTGCCCCGAGCCAAGAAGAACCTGTGAATGCTAGCCAACATTCTTTTACTGCCTCTGAATATGCCAGTCTACGTCAACTACTACAGAACTCTCATACTAATGTTATAACCTCTGCTTCAACAGCCAGTCTTGCCACAACTGCGAGTACAGTCGCCAACACCGCTACTACATCAAATCCTACATGGATCATCGACTCTGGAGCCTCGACGCATCTCACAGGGGAAGGTAGTATTCTTACTTCTTCCCGACCATCCTTAGTTGTGAAAACTATACGTGTCGCCAATGGAGCGCACTCACCCATTACTAGTGTGGGCACTATGGAATTTTCTTCCTCACTCAAACTGACGAACGTGCACTGCGCTCCAGCCTTTCCTCTTAGCTTATTATCTGTCCATAAACTATGCACTGAACTTAACTGTCAAGTGATATTTGATAAATTTTGCTGTTACTTTCAGGACATCCGGACGAAGCAGATCTTTGGTGGGGGATATGAGAAGAATGGGCTGTATTATCTTGACATCCCTACCGATTCCAAGTTTGTGGGTGCTGCGTCCATTTCCACTAATCCATTACTATGGCATCTTCGTCTAGGTCATCCATCTGCCAAAGCCCTCTCCATGATGTTTCCGGAACTTTCATCGCTAAAATCCTTTGAGTGTGAGGCGTCTCAATTTGGGAAACATCATCGAGCATCCTTTCCTGCTCGAACTGAGCCTCGTTGTTCTTCTCCTTTCGCTCTAGTACATTGTGATATTTGGGGACCTTGTCCGGTTCGTACACTCAGTGGCCATAAGTATTTTGTTGTTTTTATTGATGATTTCAGCAGACTATCCTGGGTTTATCTACTAAAAGAACGTTCGGAAATAAATATTATCATCAAAAATTTCTTTCAGTATGTTAAAACCATTTTCTCCACTATTGTACAAATTTTCCGTTCAGATAATGCGTTGGAATTCACCCAAAATGACCTCTCCACATTTTTTGCTTCTCAAGAAACCATACATCAAACCTCTTGTCCCTATACATCCCAACAAAATGGGATAGCAGAAAGAAAATTAAGACACCTCCTAAACATTGCCAGATCACTTCTCTCTCAAATGAAAGTTCCCAAAATCTACTGGGGTGATGCTATATTAACTGTTGTTCATCTTACCAACAGAGTCCCTTCGCCTTCTCTAAATGGGTCTACTCCATTCTCTTTACTCTATCCCACAGAGTCTTCTTTTCCCCTACCTCTACGGGTCTTTGGTTGTGTGTCATTTGTTCATAAATTCCAAAATACAGATAAACTCTCGCCACGTGCGATCAAATGTGTTTTTCTGGGGTACTCTCGCACTCAGAAAGGGTATAGGTGTTATGATCCTGATGGTCAACGCTATTACATCTCGGCAGATGTTACCTTTTTTTGAGAAAACAAGCTTCTTCTCTCATATAATCACTGATATACCCCTTGAACTTCCACCCCCTCCCATCGTCTACAAATGACGAAACGTTTCGACACCTCCAGATGTCCCGTTACCCGTCTCAGTCCTCCAGGATGATATGCCCTCTTCAAGTATCTCCCACAAGGATGTCCCGGATGATCCTCTCGAGCTTCCAATTGCTCTACGGAAGAGTAAGAGACAGTGTACTTCCTATCCGATGTCTCACTACACCTCTACTGATAGTCTATCTGACTATGACAGACGGTATACAGATGCTCTAATGACACTTTCCATCCCACGAGATCATCACAGTGCCTTACAAGACTATGGGTGGCGACATGCAATGGATGAAGAAATGAATGTACTTGTATCCAGACAAATGTGGGATCTTGTCCAATGTCCTAAAGGGACTCGACCGGTGGCTTGCAAATGGGTCTTCACGACCAAACAAACACCGGATGGCGCAATTGACAGGCTAAAAGCACGCCTTGTGGCTAAAGGTTTTACACAAACCTATGGTGTAGACTATTTTGAGACATTCTCACCAGTTGCCCGTATGGGGTCTATCAGGACTATTATTTCGTTAGCAGCAAATAAATCTTGGCCTATTTATCAGTTAGATGTAAAAAATGCTTTTCTCTATGGCGATCTTGATGAGGAAGTATACATGCTGCAACCTCCTGGTTACGAAGTCGAGGGGGAGTACGTATGTCGACTTCGAAAAGCAATATATGGTCTCAAGCAAAGCCCAAGGGCGTGGTTTGACAGACTTACCACAGAAATTAGTATGATTGGATTCCAGAGAACAAAATCTGATTACTCAGTATTTGTGAGAAAACGAGCAACTGGTACTGTTATTCTTGCCGTTTATGTTGATGATATGGTTCTCACTGGTGATGACTGCAATGGCATATCAGAAACCAAGGCCTTCCTCCAAAAGGTATTCGTTACTAAAGACCTTGGTCATCTACGCTACTTCTTGGGCATAGAAGTACTTCACACTACTGAAGGACTTCACCTCTCACAGAGAAAATGTTGTCTGGACATTCTTACTGAAGCAGGGGTTCTTGGATGCAAGCCCTCTAGTATCCCTGCAGACCCAAAGAAACATGCCAGCCTGTCTGATTCTACCTTTGATGATGTCACTAGATATAGAAGTCTTGTGGGTAAACTCCTCTACCTTACTGCCACCAGACCAGATATCTCCTATGCAGTTAGCAGAGCTAGTCAACACATGGAACAACCGACTTACGGCCACTGGCAAGATGCCTACAAATCTTACGATACTTGAAGGAATCTCCAGGACGTGGCCTCTTCTACGGGGCAAATGGGCACACGGAAGTTATTGCATATGTGAACGCTGACTATGCTGGTTCCCCAGAAGATCGACGCTCTACTACAGGCTATGCGATGATGGTTGGAGGAAATACAGTTACATGGAGGAGCAAGAAACAAACCGTTGTATCCAGATCCAGTGCAGAGGCAGAATATAGGGCAATGGCTCAAGCTACATGTGAGATCATATGGCTATTGGCTTTCATTCAGGAATTTGGTATTAATGTCACTACTCCTATTCCTCTATATTGTGACAATAAATCTGCAACCTACATAGCCACAAATCCAGTATTCCATGAACGAACCAAGCATATAGAGATAGATTGCCATTTCGTACGTGATGCTGTCAAAGCTGGAAGAATTGCTACTCCACATATTAGCACTGATCTTCAACTTGCAGATATCTTCACAAAGGCCTTACCCAAGAAACGACTGCTGTGGATTATTTCCAAGTTGGGCATGACTGATAAATATGCTCCAACTTGAGGGGGAGTGTTAGAAATATGTAACAGAATCTTTCCAAAAACCCTTGAGGGTATTTTTGTACTTTTCTCCTTCTTGTACTCATTAGGGTTTCTAGGTTTGTCCTATATATGGACCCCTAGACCCATTGGAATAAAACAAGAAATCCCATTCTATTCCTGACATAAAAAAAATAAATTAGTGGCATCTTTAGACAGGAGCGGGAGGGAGAGGCGGGGCTTACGCGGCGGAAGGGACTTCCAAGCAAGCATGGCGGACCGCAGGGAGGGGCACTTCCAGAAAGGGGCGAGGCTCGCAGTTCCAGGCAGGAGGCAGCGGCGGTGGTGAGGGGACGATGCCGCAGGGAGATGGGGGTGAGGGGTCAGGGGAGGTCGGGGCCGGCCTGCGCAGGAGGCAGGCTGGGGCCAGGCTTGGTGTTCAGCAGGGGTTGGGGCGCAAGCTCGAAGTGAGGGAGGGGGGTCTCGACTGGAGGAGGCGCATGCTCAAAGGGAGGGAGGGAGGCGACACAGGCTCGAAGGGGTTGGGGGTCAGGTCTTACGGGAGGGGGTGGGGTGGAGGAGTGACGCGGGCTCCGCGGGGTGGCGGGCTTCACGGGAGTGGGGGTCAACTAGAGGGGTCAAGGCTCGATGGGAAGGCTTCACGGGAGGGGGGTCAACTGGAGTGGCCAGGGCTCTACGGGAGGGTGTGGGGTGGGGAGGGTGACGGGGGCGACTCGGGCTCGAGGGGCGGGTGGGAGACTCGACAGGAGGGGGCATAGGCTCGAAGGGAGGGAGGAGGGGAGGGGCTCGACGACCGCAGGCTCGGAGGGAGGGAGAGGCAGGCCCAACGTGGGGTAGGAGGGTCGGAAGGGGGGCGCATACTCGAAGGGGGCTTGGCGTGGCCTGGGCTGGGGGGAGAGGGAGGGGTGCTTCCTTGGTTGTAGGAGGGAGAGGAGTCGGTCCGATCTGGGCTGGAGGTTGGTTGCAGGAGGAGGAAGAGGAGTTGGCGACAGCTGGGGGTTGGCGAGGAGGAGGTGGTAGTTAGTTGGGAGGAGGAGGTCGACGATAGGGAGGGGGTGGTTGTGGAGGAGGGAGGGAGGGGAAGGAGGAGGGAGGACGGGGAGGGGTGGTTGTGGAGGAGGAAGGAGGGGGAGGAGGAGGGGGGAGTGTACTCATTTGTAAATAACAAAATTAAAAGGGTAAAAAATGAAAAATGTTTGACGGATATTGTTATAGTTAACGGAATATTGGATGGAAGTTAACTCGGGGGTTATGGGTGTAAGAGTTAAGACTATTGAGGGTTCTAGATGTAATTCACGATTATGCAGGGTTATGATTGTAATTGCAAAATTACGCAGGGTTATGGGAGTAAAAATCCCAAAGAAAATCTGTTCATGTAGGCACACATAGATACAGGTAAAAGTGAAATTTGGAAATATGGTAATTCATATAGTTAATCTGCATTTATATCTGGTAATTTACATTTCACATCCAGAGACAGGAGCCAGGTTATTCAGCTGAAACATACAACAAACAATGGTTACAACAAATCAGCTACGGACTCATTTATGCTTGGCCAAAGAAGAAAAGACGTTCCCCCGGGCAAACAATGATCAGAGTGTCTTCATGATGAACTTTCCCGATGTCACAACACACTTGACCGCAACCTTGACAATTATCGGATGCCGGTATAACCTACAGTTTATTCAACAAGGTGAAGATGGCTGCTTGTGACAGACTGACAGTAATGAATCTTCCACACTTTGGATAATGAAGAAAGAAAAACAGATGCAACTTGCCAGCGCAAAAAGAACTGTTGTGATAATAATGTCTGGCAATTCTTGAACAAACTCCACATGCATATGCAGAGAACCACAAAAAATACAGGATCGCAAGACATTACACATACAACCATCTCTAGAGCAGCCTAAAAGCATAATTCTAAAAGGCGCCGCCTCGAGGCATGTGCCTCAGACATCTTCTGCGATGTGCTACGAAGGCGCTGAGGTGCCAAGGCAAACCTGAGGCACATGCCTCATTAAAATGGTCTTTTATGGGCATTTTTCATTCAATAATGACATCATGTGATCCTCCAAAGGTCAATTGAGTCGTCATTTGGTAACCTATATACATCATAGACACGATTGAAAAAGTCCACGTGATATTGACATTTTTACCGTGGTATTAGCAACTTCTAACCCTACTTAATGGGGGAAAAGGCTTTGTTGTTGCTGTTCATTAGTAACTTCTAAACTATAAAGACATTGTTCCATTATTTTTCTTAAGGTGGCAGTGCTAATAACACCAACTTTGATTGTCGTTTTTTAATTTGTTTTCAATCATAATTAGAATCTACTTGTCAAGTTACTATATTTATCGAACTACAGATACCTATTCCTAAATAGGCATGGGCTTTTTTCAAAAAACTTATGGATTTCCAAGCCCCTAATGCTTGTAAAAGATATTATTGCGGTTCCTTATGCTTATTCACTATTCACTATAGCAAGTATCAAATGAAATACTTGTTCACTGTTATTAACATTATATGTTTAATAATATCCACTATCAATTGTAATCGTCTTTCTTTAATAACAATCATAATATTTTATTATTCACTGTTTAATATCAACGAACATGTGTTAAATGATATGCATATTGTTAATTTATTTTTTGAGTCAATTTAATGTTAACATGTTTGCATCCATGTTGAAAAGATCCGACTGTCATGAGGCAACTTCTTAAATAGTACTTTTTTCTAAAAAATACTATTTAAGAAGTTGTCTCTGACTGTTTTACGCTGGCTATCGGCTACCTAACGCAACCCTCCTCATTTACTGAGTATCAAGCTGATGTGTCACACTATGAAAATATGGGAACGTGTGATCGAAAGAAGGTTGAGACAAATTTTCAATGTAAAAGAAAACCAATTCGGATTCATACCAGGTCGCTCAACAACTGAAGCCATCCATTTGCTGAGGAGAACAATGGAGATTTATAGAGCTAGAAGGAAGAACCTCCATATGATCTTTATTGATTTGGAGAAGGCTTATGATTCTGTCCCACGAGAGATATTGTGGAGAGTGTTGGAGAAGAGACAAGTACCTTTCCTATACATTAACCTCATAAAGGACATGTATGATAGGGCTTTATCTTGTGTAAGGACCTTGTCTGGGAAGACTGGATATTTTGACATCAACATTGGTTTACATCAAGGTTCTGCTTTGAGTCCATTTCTTTTTACTTTGATTATGGACGAGTTGACCGGTCACATTCAGGATGAGCTACCTTGGTGTATGTTATTTGTTGATGATATTGTGTTGATTGACGAGACTAGAGATGGAGTAAATGCAAAGCTTGAGGTCTGGAGACATGAGTTGGAGACTAAACAATTTCGTATAAGTAGGGCTAAGATGGAATATATGGAGTGCACTTTTGATGGAAGCAGTGGTGAAGGAATTGAGGTGAAGATTGGTGAAGATAACATTCAGAAGAGAGATTCCTTTAGATATCTGGGATCTATTCTGCAACATGATGGGGAAATTGATGGAGATGTTACTAATAGAATAAATGCATGCTGGCTAAAGTAGAGAGGAGCCTCTGTTGTTCTCTGTGATAAGAAAATTCCGTTAAAGATTAAAGGAAAGTTTTACAAAGCAGCCGTGAAACCTGCTATGCTTTATGGATCTGAATGTTGGCATGTGAACCATAGACATGTGCAGAGAATGAATGTAGCAAAAATGAAAATGCTAAGGTGGATGTGTGGACACACACGTAAAGATCGGATTCGGAATGATGCAATCAGAAAGAAAGTTGGTGTAGCTCCGATCGAGGAAAGATGCGAGAAAACCGCTTAAGATGGTTTGGACATTTGCAAAGAAGATCAACTGATGCACCAGTTAGGAGATGCGAGTGTTGGGATGTTGAGCCGGCTAAGAGAGGGCGAGGACGGCCCAAGAAGTGTTGGAAAGAGACCATACGAAGGGATCTTAGTTTTGTCGATATAAGCCTGGGATTGGCCCAGGATAGATCTGAATGGAGGCGAAAAATCCATGTAGCCGACCCTACTTAATTGTGGGAAAAGGCTTTGTTGTTGTGGTTAATGTTAACATGTGTTAAAAGATATGCATAGTCATGGTTCGGAAATGCGGTCCATGCGGCCGCATGTGCGGCCGCATATGCGTATTCGGTCACTTGACCGAAGCGCATATGTCATATGCGGCTATATGCGGTCAAAACGCATATGCGGTATATGCGGCCGCATATGCGGCCGCATATCTAATAGGATTCATGTTAGTCCATGGCATGTTGATGATACATTAACTTGGTTTTTTTCCGAGCAACTCTTATATCATCATTTACATTGATGCATCTTTTCATTATTCTTGTATATGTTGCGTTTGGGAACATAATCTACGGTATTTTTTCTCATATCCATTTCTCCCATTGTTCTCAACACTTATAAATGATTGTTTAATGTTTTTTGAATTTTCTATCTAATGAAATTCATTCTAATTCTTCAAATAAAACATGAAATAATTGACTAACAGAGTTGCACTTTACATTTTTGTGCTTCTAATAAATTGTATATGAAAATACAATTTTCACCTATATTTTGTGTCAACATGTTTTATCCAAATTTTGGGTGTATCATTCGTATACCTATGATTATTCTTTAGCTTTTGTTATCTATATGATCTAATACATACATTAATAATTTTCTTATAAAATTCATGTGTTCCATGTTGAATCCAAATTTGTATATGTATATATAATGCATTCAATTCAAATACTTACTAAAAAATAATCAATTCACAATATCATGCTTATATTTCTTATTAATTATAAGATCATATTTAAAATTTGTGATCTGGGATTTTGTTATATCGTCAACTTTATTTATATAATCACATTTTATTATTTATTTTATAATAGTTTATATTAAAATATTATAAACCGCATAAACCGCATATACTTCCGTATACTCCTCCGCATATCCGCTTACTCGCTTTAGACCGCATGACCGAACGAATACCGCATACCGCATTTCTGAACCTTGTGCATAGTAACTAACATGCTAGTAATTGTTAGAGTATGCGTCTACAGATGGGTAATTTGATCTCTCTAGGGTCTAATTACCACATCCACAGTTTGAATCTCACGTCGTACGTGACTGTGAGTGGGACTTGATCTTACTGGTGGGGCTATATAAAAAGCCACACCATCTGTAACAGTTGAGAGAAGCAATAACATAAAATCCTATCCTTGGGGGTCCTTCTCAAGTGGTTTCATTCCGCTCCTCTTGGATTAGGGTTCCACACAAAATCTCGGTATTTTATTGTTCTATATTTCTTTATCTCTACTGTTACGTTTCCACATTCTCTTTTTCTATTAAAAAAACTAACATGTGCTAATAGCATCGTCTAGTAACATCGTCTATTTGATGTTAACTAACATGTGTTAAAAGATATGCATATTAACTAACATGTATTAAAAGGTATGCATATTGTTAGTAGTAACTAACATGTGTTAAAGATATGCGTAATGTTAATTTGTTAACATCGTCTATTTAATAATACTTTATTATTCACTGTTTAATATTAACTAGCATGTGTTAAAGATATGAATATTGTCAATGTAATAGGAAATAATGGATATTGATAGATTCTTTCATACTAGTTGCATTATGTGTGACGGTGCAAATTTATGGATCTTTAAAAGAATAGGCCATAACGAATATTTATACTGTTAGAGTAATCGGTACTCTGATGTGTTATTCCATAGAGCCCTCGGGTCTCTTATATAGGGAGAAAACTCTTGGGTAAATTACAGAGTCTTACAATATATAAATAGAAATTACGAAACAATAAAACGTAACATAAATAAGTTTCTACACTCCCCCTCAAGATGGAGCATAGATATCTATCATGCTCAGCTTGGAAGAACATCTCTGGAAAGGTCCTCTGAGCAGTGGCTTGGTGAATATGTCAGCAGTCTGATCCTCTGAACTGACATGAGAGGTGGAAATGAAGCCCTTCTGAATCATGTCTCTAGTAAAATGACAATCCACCTCGATGTGCTTTGTTCTCTCATGAAAAGCCGGATTATTGGCAATAAACAATGATGCCTGATTGTCACATTGGAGATTCATAGGCAAGGGGACATCTACAGTCAAATCTTCTAAGACTGCTCTAACCCACATCATTTCTGCAGTTGCTTGTGCCATAGCTCTGTACTCGGATTCCGCACTAGACCTCGCCACAACAGTCTGTTTCTTGCTTTTCCAAGAAACTAAAGAGCTTCCTATGAAGATAGCAAATCCAGAAGTGGATTTACGATCCCTTGGACATCCTGCATAATCTGCATCTGCACAAGCTGAAATAGACAGATCCGTATCTTTTCTAAATAGCAATCATGTGCCTGGGGAAGACTTCAGATATCTCAATATCATATACAAGGCATCCATATGAACTTACCTTGGTTGCTCCACAAATTGACTCACTCGGTTTACTGCAAAGGCAATATCCGGTCGAGTTATAGTAATATATAAGAGCTTACCCACCATCTCTCTGTACCTTCTTTTGTCCACCTCCTCGGTATCATCGTCGTACAGCTTCATGCTTGGGTCCATAGGTGTACTTGAAGGTCTGCATCCAGTCATTCATGTTTCAGCTAGCAAGTCTGTGACATATTTTCTTTTGAGTCATCACCATTCCTTGTGCATTTCTTGCAAACTCTATCCCCAGAAAATATCGTATTGTGCCCAGATCCTTCGTAATGAACTGGTTTCCCAACAGGGACTTGGTTATCTCAATCCCCTGAGCATCATCTCCTGTGACCAAGATGTCATCAACATATATCATAACAACAACTGTACCTCTGGGGGTCTTTTGGAAGAACAATGAATGGTCCGCATTTGATCTCCTGAACCCCTGTTGTTCAATTAGCTGAGAAAGCTTCTGGAACCATGCTCGGGGACTTTGTTTGAGGCTATAGATAGCCTTATGAAGTCTGCACACCATCTGAGTCTCCCCCTCAGCAGCAAATCCTGCTGGCTGCTGCATGTAGACTTCCTCCTGCAGATCTCCATACAAGAAAGCATTCTTGACGTCAAGCTGAAAAATGGTCCAGTTACGTACCACAACAACAGATAGGAGGATGCGAAGAGTGGAGTGCCTAGCCACTGGTGAAAAAGTATCCAAATAATCTACCCCATATGTCTGGGTAAATCCCCGTGCTACAAGTCTTGCCTTGTATCTATCAAGACGTCCATCCGCATGATATTTCACCGTAAAGACCCACTTGCAACTCACCACAGAGGCACCTGGAGGAATGGGGACAAGAGACCAAGTCCCACGAGACTGCAGAGCACGCATCTCCTCTTCCATGGCTAGACGCCAGCAATCAATCTTCATGGCATCTTGATATGTCCGTAGGATCTCAACAGACGAGACAGCAGTTACAAACTTCTGGAAGTCCCCATTGAGACGATGGAATGAGACTTGAGAGGCAAGAGGATATGAAGCACATTGTCATCGTTGCTTCCTGTGAGCAATGGGCCGATCCAGATCATCCATCATTGTGTCGACCGGTTGATCCTTATCCTGTAGTAAAGGCTCCTGCACTGGTGCATTGTCTAACCCATCATTAGTGATAACATCAGAACATACCTGAGGCGTGTTGGATGGTTGACATGTAGCTTGAGATGGTCCCGTACGCCTTGTATAGAACTTAGGAAAATGTTCAATTGGAGGTGGTGGTGGTAGTGGTGGAGTAGAGGATTGACCCAGGCTTGGAGGTGGAGGCACATAGACACTAGAATCTCTGGATGTGGAGGAGACCAATCTGTCACCCGTAGGAGAGAAGTACATGACAGGTTCGAAAAATGTAACATCAGCACTCACATAGTACTTGTCATGAACAGGGTCATAGCAACGATATCCTTTCTGTGTCCTGGAGTAGCCCACAAAAACACACTTGATAGCCCTAGGAGATAACTTATCAAGTCCTGGAGACAAGCGGTGGACAAATGCAACAGTGTCAAAGACCCGAGGTGTAAGAGTAAACAAATCTTTGTCAGGAAAGAGAACAGATATAGGAGACTTTTCCCCAAGAACTGTTGTAGGCATGCGGTTGACCAGATAGCATGTTGTAAGTATAGCATCCCCCCAAAAAGATAATGGGGCACAACTCTGAATAAGTAATGTGCGCGCAATATCAAGGAAATGGCGATGTTTCCGTTCTGCAACCCCATTTTGTTGAGATGTGTATGCACATGTGGTTTGGTGGATAATGCCTTTAGAAGACAGAAAACTAGTAAGGGAACGAGTGCAGAACTCCAATGCATTGTCAGTACGCACATACTTAACAGTAGATGAAAAAACATTTTGAACTTCATTGATAAGATTTTGAATAACACTTCCTGCTTCGGATTTATTTTTAAGAAGAAAGGTCCAGGACACTCTAGAAAAATCATCGACCACAACTAAATAGAACCTGTGCCCCTGATGATCTGGGACACGACTGGGACCCCATATATCTATGTGAAATAACTCAAATGGGGAGCGACTGCTCCGACTCTGACGACTGGGGAAGCTGGACCGATGATGCTTCCCTAACTGACAAGCTTCACAACGAAAGGATGAACTCGGAGAAATCTGAGGCAGGAGGTGACGCGTTTTCTGTAGTGGCAGGTGACCGAACCGAAGATGCCAGGTATATGGAGACACGGAGCCCTGGGAATGTAGTGAGACGCCAGCATACGAGTTCCGTACAAGACGATAGAGGCCATTGTGCTCAGAACCACAGCCAATCACCCTGCACGTTAGTATGTCCTGAAAAATAACAGACGATGGGTCAAAAATAGCACGACAGTGCAAATCTCGTGTAATCTGTCTAATGGATAAGAGATTCATAGAGAATTCTGGTGCATGTAAAACATTCTGTAAGTGCATAGAGGGCAGCAAAGCCGTCTCCCCCTGACCGATGATAGGGGAATGAGTGCCATCAGCAATGAGTACAGAGCGACCAGGCTGGACAGCTCTATAGGACTGCAGAATATCTTTCTCACGACAGAGATGATGGGTGGCTCCAGAATCAACAATCCATCCTGTGAGATCATGGTTATGATATGAGACGGAAGGACTACCTGAGGCACTGGCTGAGGCAGATGTACTGGCTGATGCCGAAGCCGCAACATCAGACGCATCAGCACCCTCTGATGATGACTGTGGCATGATATCACGAAGCCGTGCCACTAGCTCCTCGAACCTGTGATCGAGAGTAGATGCTGTTGGACCCTGAATATGATCAGCGACACGTGCAGAAGGAGGGGAAGCCATGCTTGGAATAGCATGTATCCTTCGAATGACCATTACGACGACAGAATGAGCACGTAGAGCGTATGCGACCTCCACGGCCACGTCCACCACTTCCTCTGCCACGAAATGAGGAGGAACTACCTCGTCCTCTGGAGACAACCATTGCCGAGGGAGGTGTAGTTGCGTTCGATGGAACTGGAACACGACTGAGCCGTCTGTAGACTTCTTCCATCGGTGGAATGGTGGCATCAGCAAGGATCTGAGAGCGTGCTGCCTCATATTCAGGATCGAGGGCAGCAAGTAAGACGCCAACCATAGTAGCGTTGCGGAACGTCTTCTGCTGTTCTGGCGTGGCTGTGAGTGGAATTGTGCTATAAAGTTTCTCGAACATTCCACGAATAGACGTGTACAGAGAATGAAGAGGCCTCCCATTTTGGTTTGTGGTAAAGATATCATGCTGCAACTGCAGCATCTTGGTCTCGTTCCGTACCTGAGAGTACATCGTGGCCAGAATATCCCACATCGCCTTGGCAGTGGGTTGATGGAGGACATCATTTGCTATCTCCGTTGTGAGCGTACCTGACAGCCAGACTTTGGCGTACGCGTCATCAGCCTCCCATGAGGCATATATTCCCGTCTTCTCCGGCGGTTCATCTTCGGTAAGAATATGCTTCTTACCACACGACTTCATGAGACTGAGGAACTGCATAGCCCACAGTTCGTAGTTCGTCCCGTCCATTTTGACGATAGGTGCCGAACCTTTGAAGGCACCGATGGCGGGCATATCGACCTTTTGATCTGACATACTGCCGGAGAAGAACAACTAGGAATGATAGACCAAGAGACTGGTGTCTACCACGACATGTGAGGATTCAAGTGCACATGTAGACGTTATGCACT
This sequence comes from Ottelia alismoides, assembly GCA_037367405.1. Lineage (NCBI taxonomy): Eukaryota > Viridiplantae > Streptophyta > Magnoliopsida > Alismatales > Hydrocharitaceae > Ottelia > Ottelia alismoides. The sequence goes on along the minus strand of JAZKJV010005542.1, from coordinate 586,276 downwards.
TGAATCCATCATCTATCCGAAACCGACCGAAGGTGAGCCGCCGCGGGGACGAGTAGAGGCTATGGAAGCCTTGGCGGAAGAGAGAGGCGGCAACTAGGGTTACCCGGCGGCGAGGCTAGGCACCGCTTGCGGCTGGCGGCTGTGAGGTGCCCGCTGGCGGCTGGGAGGGTGCCCGATGGAGGGCTGGCGACACCAGGGGGCGGCTGGGAGGGGCCCTGCGGAGGGCTGGCGGCGCCGGGGGCGGCTGGGAGGGGCCCGGTGAAGGGCTGGCGGCGCCGAGGGGGGCGGCTGGGGTCCTGGCAGAGGGCCTGGGAGCCCTGCGGCGGAGGGACTGGCGACGGTGGAGGGCTGGGGGCCTAGCTGGAGGAGCGGCGGCGGCGGCGGCTTGGAAGGGGGGGCGGGTAAAGGAAAACCCTAGGGTTAGGGTTTTGGCTCTGATACCATGTTAGAGTAATCGGTACTCTGATGTGTTATTCCATAGAGCCCTCAGGTCTCTTATATAGGGAGAAAACCCTTGGGTAAATTACAGAGTCTTACAATATATAAATAGAAATTATGAAACAATAAAACGTAACATAAATAAGTTTCTATATATACACTATTAAAAAATGAATTTTGAAATGTTAATATAAATATTTTTGCATGCTGATGTTAGCGTTTTTCAATTTAGATGCTTAAATTGCTTATTTGCTGTACCTTTTACTAGGATGGAATTACTTCAAATGTGTTTCTAATTTTATTTGTATTTTTCTCAAAAAAAAACTGAAACTTACACCTCGCCTCACATTTTTTCCTTGCCTAAGACGACTTAAAATCCAACCAGGGGAAGGGCAAAACAAAACACCGTCAACAAGATCCCAAGGATACAATATGATTAAACTATATGTTTTGCACAAGGTCCGATGAAAAATGTCCAGACTAAAACGAACAACCGTGGTCGGTTGGGAAAAAATATACTGCCAATAACCAACTAGATATGTCAAACGGAAAAAATGGTCTAAACCAAGCGATAGGAATCTTAGCCATAAGACCACAGCAGAACCGAAGTATCCCATGAAGATATGGAGATGTGTTAAATTGTGTTTTTCTCAACAAAAAAGCATTGTCATGTCATACTTAAATATGATTAAGGAAACTCATATGGGAAAAAACAGTTAAAATGGAGTATATGATGGGCTTACGCGGCCAATGCGATTCCCCAGGTTGACAAGGAATACATGAGGTTCCCTGCACGCCACACTTTTTTCAATATAGATGCATCCTTCATGGAACCTAAACACTTTGTAACAGCTGCAATATATTGAACATAAGATGAAGCAAAAGAAATGATTTCTGGCTTTAGCTAAATTTAACAAAGAATCTAAGATGTCATGTTGCTTACTGCTGAAAGACAACGGTAAAAAAAACTCAACTCGAGTGCACTAGCATTGCTTTTATTTGCAAAAAAGAGTAGAGGTGGCAAATTTCTCCTTTTCCCTTATGTGCTATAAAGCCACTAAATAATTTCTAGGCTCCATCTATATGAATGCTCAAGTAGAACAAGTTGCGATTTACATCACAGGTCAGGGCAGCTGAAGAAAAAAATGTGTTCATATAGAACACACAAAAAAATTTAAACTCGTACAATGATATTCAGATTTCGACAATGAGCTTCAAACTAGAGGGTTGAACAAAAAATAAAAGGGCAAGCCCTAATTTAACAGTCATTTGAAATAGGTGAAATTGTCCGTAGTGAGGTTAATGGAAGAGTACCTGTGAAGGTATAACGGGTCTAAAGACCAGTTCAGTGGTAATGGCTTCCCATTACAGGTAATAACAATAAAAAAACTTACAAAGAAATAAAGACAAGAAAGAAGGATTCTTGTCCACACATCAAAATTAACTCTTTGGTACTTGCACTTAGAGTGGGAAAAACTATTAAAAAAGTATTTCTATTTGTATGATGCTGGTTTTGAGCTGGATCCAACCCCAAGGTCTCTCCACAGACCCCAACATTGTTGTTAGCTCAAGGCGGAAACCAAGAGTCGTCATCTGAGATATAGTGCCCGTTTAAGACCGGATTTAGCTCATCTTTTATTGTGAGTATGAAGTTTGGGGGTTTCTACGTAGATGCTCTAAATAATTGCTGAAATACAGATATAGTATGTGTTAGAGCCGAGAATACTTTGTGGGTCTCTTATATAGAGAGAAAACCCTTGGGTAAATTACACAGACGTACATAAGATAAATAAGAAATACTTAACGATACGCCACAACATAACATAAACGTCTACACTCCCCCTCAAGATGGAGCATAGATATCAATCATGCTCAGCTTGGAAGAACATCTCTGGAAAGGTCCTCTGAGCAATGTCTTGGTAAATATATCAGCAGTCTGGTCTTCTGAACTGACATGTGAAGTGGAAATCAAGCCCTTCTGGATCATGTCTCTAGTGTAGTGACAATCTACCTCGATGTGTTTTGTTCTTTCATGAAAAGCAGGATTATTTGCAATGAACAATGCTGCCTAGTTGTCACATTGAAACTGCATGGGTAAAGAGACATTTACATTCAAATCTTCCAGGACCGCTCGAACCCACATCATTCCTGCACTCGCTTGTGCCATGGCTCTATATTCGGATTCAGCACTGGATCTTGCCACAACTGTTTGTTTCTTGCTTTTACAAGAAACCAACGAGCTTCCTATGAAGATAGCAAATCCTGAAGTAGATTTACAATCCTTTGGACATCCCGTATAGTCTGCATCTGCACAAGCTGAAATAGACATATCTGTGTCTTTTCTAAATAACAAACCTGTGCCTGAGGAAGACTTCAGATATCTCAATATCATATACACGGCTTCCATGTGAACTTGCCCGGGCTGCTCCATAAATTGACTCACCCGGTTTACTGCGTATGCAATATCCGGACGAGTTATGGTGATGTATAGAAGCTTACCCACCATCTCTCTGTATCTTCTTCTGTCCACCTCTTCGGTATCATTGTCGTAAAGCCTCATACTTGGATCCATAGGCGTGCTCGATGGTCTGCATCCAACCATTCTTGTTTCCACAAGCAAGTCTGTGACATATTTTCTTTGGGTCATCACCATTCCTTGTGCATTTCTTGCAAACTCTATCCCCAGAAAATATCGTATCATGCCTAGATCCTTCGTAATAAATTGGCTTCCCAAAAGGGCTTTGATCTTCTCAATCCCCTGAGTATCATCTCCTGTAACCAGAATATCATCAACATATACCATGACGACGACCGTACCTCTAGGAGTCTTCTGGATAAACAATGAATGGTCCGTATTTGACCTCTTGAACCCATGTCGCTCAATCAGCTGGGAAAGTTTCTTAAACCATGCCCGTGGACTTTGTTTAAGGCCATAGATAGCCTTATGAAGTCTACACACCATCTGAGTCTCCCCCTCAGCAGCAAACCCCGGTGGCTGCTGCATGTAGACTTCCTCCTGTAGATCACCATACAAGAAAGCATTCTTCACATCAAGTTGGAAAATAGTCCAGTCGCGTACCACAGCAACCGATAGGAGAATGCGAAGAGTCGAGTGTCGAGCCACTGGTGAAAAAGTGTCCAAATAATCCACCCCATAGGTTTGGGTGAATCCTCGTGCGACAAGTCTGGCCTTGTATCGGTCGAGGCGCCCGTCTGCGTGAAATTTAACCGTAAAAATCCATTTGCAATTCACCACAGATGCACCCGGAGGAATAGGAACTAAAGACCAAGTCCCTCAAGACTGTAAGGCACGCATCTCCTCCTCCATAGCTAGACGCCAGCAGTCAATCTTCATGGCTTCTTGATAAGTCCGTGGGATGTCAACCGACGAGACCGCTGCTGCAAACCTCTCAAAATCACCAGTGAGACGATGAAAGGACACTTGAGATGCAAGAGGATAGGATGCACATTGCCTCTTCTGCTTCCTATGAGCAATAGGACGATCAAGGTCATCTGTCACAGTACTAGCGGGCGGATCCTCCTCCTGTAGCAAAGGTTCCTGCACAGGTGCATTATCTAACCCATCATTAGTGATAACATCAGAACATACCTGAGGCGTGCTAGATGGTTGGCTTGTAGCTTGAGCAGGCCCTGATCGCCTTGTGTAGAACTTAAGAAATGGTGGGACGGGTGGTGGAGGTGGTGGTGGTGGTGGTGTAGTGGACTCACATTGACCCAGACTTGGAGGTAGGGGTACATAGACATTAGTATCCGTGGAAGTGGAGGAAACTAATCTGTCACCTGCAGGGGAGAAGTACATAACTAGTTCAAAAAATGTAACATCAGCACTGACATGGTACTTGCCACAAATGGGATCATAGCAATGATATCATTTCCGTGTCCTTGAGTAACCCACAAAAACACACTTAACAGCTCTCGGAGAGAGCTTGTCAAGTCCTGGAGACAAGCGATGAACAAAAACGACAGTCCCAAAGATACGAGGAGTGAGTGAAAACAAGTCCTTGTCAGGGAAAAGAACAGAGATAGGGGTCTTTTTCCCAAGAACGGTAGAGGGCATGCGATTGACCAGATAGCATGCTGTAAGTATGGCATCCCCCCAATAAGCTAATGGTGCACAACTTTGAATAAGTAATGTGCGAGCGATGTCAAGAAAGTGTCGATGTTTTCATTCCGCAACACCGTTTTGTTGAGATGTGTACGCACATGTTGTTTGGTGGATAATCCCCTTAGAAGAAAGAAACCGAGCAAGAGAACGAGTGCAGAACTCCAATGCATTATCCGTGCGCACATATCTGACAGTAGAGGAAAAAACATTCGGCACTTCATTGATTAGATTTTGGATAACATTTCCTGCTTCAGATTTATTTTTAAGAAGAAAAGTCCAAGAAACACGAGAGAAATCATCAACTACAACAAGATAAAACCCGTGCCCCTGATGATCCGGGACACGACTCGGACCCCAAATATCTATATGAAATAACTCGAATGGGGAGCAACTGCTCTGACTCGGACGACTAGGAAAGCTAGAACGATGGTGCTTCCCTAACTGACATGCTTCACAACAAAATGACGAAGAAGGAGATATCTGAGACAGGAGGTGACGCATTTTCTGCAGCGGCAGGTGACCAAAGCAAAGGTGCCATGTATATGGAGAAACGGATCCCTGAGAGTGTCACTCCGGCATAGGATTGGCGTACCATACGATAAAGGCCATTGTGCTCAGAACCACAGCCAATCACCCTGCCCGTTAGCATGTCCTGAAAAATGACAGAAGATGGGTCAAATATAGCACGACAGTGCAAATCTTTTGTAATCTGACTGATAGATAATAAATTCATATTGAATTCTGGGGCATGTAAAACGTTCTGTAAGTGCATGGATGGCAATAAAACAGTCTCCCCCTGACCGACAATAGGGGAATGAGTGCCATCAGCTATGAGCACGGAGCGGCCAGACTGAATAGCTCGGTAGGACTGCAGGCTATCTCTATCACAGCAGAGATGATGGGTGGCTCCAGAGTCAACAATCCAACCTGAGAGATCATGGTTATGACAAGAGGCAGAAGGACTACCTGAGGTACTGGTAGCAGCAGATGTACTAGCGGACGCAGAAGCCGCAACGTCAGGGGTATCAACACCATCTGTTGATGTCTGTGGCATAATGTCACGAAGCCGTGCCACTAGCTCTTCGAACCTGTGATCTGAAGTAGGCGTGGATGGAGCCTGAACATGATCAGCTACACGTGCAGACGGAGGAAATCCATGCTTGGAATAGCATGTATCCTCGGAATGACCAGTTCGACGACAGAATGAGCATGTTGAACGCACACGACCTCCTCGACCACGTCCGCTACCTCCTCGGCCACGAAAGGAAGACGAACTACCTCGGCCTCTAGAGACCGCCATTGCGGACGGAGATGTAGTTGTGGCACTAGAGGGAACAGAGATCCGACTGAACCTCATGTAGACTTCCTCTATAGGAGGAATAGTAGCATCAGCGAGGATCTGAGACCGGGCTGCCTCGTATTCCGGATCAAGAGCAGCTAGGAGAACTCCTACCATAGTGGCATTGCGAAACGTCTTCTGCTGTTCGGGGGTGGCTGTGAGCGGAATGGAGTATAATTTCTCGAGCATCCCACGTAGGGACGTGTACAGAGAATGAAGAGGCCGGCCATTTTGCTTCGTGGCAAAAATATCATGCTGCAACTGCAACATCTTCGTCTCATTCCGCACTTGAGAGTATGTTGTAGCGAGAATGTCCCACATCGCCTTGACGGTGGGTTGATGAAGGACGTCGTTGGCGATCTCCATCGTGAGCGTCCCGGACAGCCAGACCTTTGCATAGGCGTCATCAGCCTCCCATGAGGCATATATTCCCGTCTTCTCCGGCGGTTCATCTTCGGTAAGAATATGCTTCTTACCACATGACTTCATGAGACTGAGGAACTGCATAGCCCACAGTTCGTAGTTTGTCCCGTCCATTTTGATGATTGGTGCCGAACCTTTAAAGGCACCTATGGCGGGCATATCAACTTTTTGTTCTGACATATTGTCGGAGAAGAAAACCTAGGGATGATAGACAGAAGAACTGGCGTCTACAAAGACCTTTGTGGATTCAAGTGCATATGTAGACGTTATGCACTTGAACCCATCGTCAAAGCCGGGCCGACCGAAGGAGAGGTGCCACAAGTGGCGGCTGGCGGCGACGAGAGGAGGCTGGAGAAGCCTCGGCGGGAGAGAGTCGGCGGGAGGAGGGGGCCCGGAGGTGGTGCTGAGGTCCGGCAGCGGGTTGGGAACCGGCGGCGGGGCTGGGGACCGGCGGCGGGGCTGGCGGCGGAAGGGTGAGCCCAGCGAGAGGGGTTGGCGGCGGCGGTAGAGGCCTCAGCCTAGGCTGGAGGCGGCGGTAGGGGGGTGGAGAAAAAACCCTAGATTAGGGTTTTGGCTCTGATACCATGTTAGAGCCGAGAATACTTTGTTATGTTATTCCATAGAGCCCTAGGGTCTCTTACATAGAGAGAAAACCCTTGGGTAAATTACACAGACGTACATAAGATAAATAAGAAATACTTAACGATACACCACAACATAACATAAACGTCTACAGTATGTAACCAGGTGACATTCACACATCTTACAATCAAACTTGTCTCACTGATGGTATTAAATTTGTCAAATGTTCCCAAGCTTTTCTTTCTTAACCTCCTCCCTCGACCGTTTAAATGGAGAGAATATTTCTCAAAATCCAGATTTGTACCACCATTCCAGGATTTTCATGTGTAACTTTGATATGGCAAACCTAACAGCCTCTTTTTCCTATTCTGAACAGTTACAACTTACAAATAGGGATGCAATGCGGAAACAGATATGGATATTGGTGTTACCATATCCTTATCTGTTTTCAAATACATATACAGATGTGGATACAGTATATTGATGGATATTAAAATATTTAACCATATTCTTAAAAAAAGTACGCACTTAAATGGTCGGGTGGTAGTGCACTGTGCCTACCACCCAAAAGACTTGGGTTCAAATCCCCCCTTGGGGTTGCATTAGGTAGTGGACATCCAGCATAAAAAATAGTCGGATCTTTCAACATGGATTTGAGCAAGAATCCATGTAACTGACCCCACTTATAGTGGGAGAAAGTTTCGCCATTTTTCCTTAAAAAATTGGATACGGATGTAAAACAGATTGTGTACGAGTTATATTAGAAATACTCTATAGATCGGCTTTTATATATATATATATATGAATTAGATGGAAACACATGATATAAATATACTAAATGTGTTAATATCATAAAAATTATACCAACTACGATGAAGAAGGTATTGAATTATGTTATATATGGTTAAAAATAAATATACAACTATATTTATTACGAAATATGGATGTCGATGTTTGCATATATCAAAGTGGTATCATATCCTTATCAATTTTAAAAGGGATATAAATGCGGATGTTAAAATCTGTATAAAACAGATACGGTGGTGGATCGAATTAATATATCCTTGTCCATTTGCATCCCTAGTTACAAGCCTAGAATCATTATCTAAGTTCCAGATAAAACCAAACTTTGACAACAGTAAGCCCATTGTGCCATCGTTGCAGTTAAGTGGATGTCCTATACAGGTAGCACAACAAAAAGGTGATGGAACGCAACCACAGCTTAAGGTAATTTGTATGAAATCAGAACCAAGGTGACAGAATTCAACCACCGCTTAAGGTGATATGTAGGAAATCAACTGTTCATGATCTAAAAATCTAAATTTCTACCTCTTTTTTTATCTAAAATTCTACCTTGGAGTGGCATCAATTACTCTGTAGATAAATTCTTTAGTTTTGTACAAACACAAACATACACACATATATGCTAAATACTACAGTCAAACTAAGGCTGTCAGAAAAGAGCTCGGGTGCAATGAGCCTAACTTGGGTTCAGTTTTATAAGAGCTAGTGAGTCTGGCTCGATAACCTAATGAGTCCAAGCTCGAGTCAGATATGTGACTCGTTAGGGTTATTGAGTCGAGCTCGAGTTGGGTCATGTGTAACTCACTAACTCAACTCGATAACTCAATTTAGTTTCTATATATTTTCCATTATATATAGGTATACATGATAGCCCTACTTCCACTCCGACTAAGACCCAATCCCGCCCCTTACTTCTATCGGATCCATCACTTAAGTAAGGATCCACCATGCTATTCCTATTACACCCATTACCATGCATAAAACTCCATTCCCCACTTCATCATGCCCTAAACCTCCCCAGATACAAGCAAGTTCCCAGCTTCTAAGTTGCGTTAATCGAACTCCAAGCTGTTCCGCGTCAATCGACCTCCTCGGGCTGATCAAAGGGATATCGCTTCAACCTCTGAGATTCTATGGTTCATATTGTGTTGTGTTGTGCCAAATGCCCTGATACACCCCCCCCCCCACCCCCCCGCGTGGTTGTGCCTATGGCGTTCGGCCTCCGAGCTATAAGCTTATTTGGTTAAAATTTTTCTTATTAAAGTTGCATATTTTCTCAGGAAATAGTATGTTACGTGAGAATTAGGTGTTCGGATCTTTGTTACTCATGATTTTCTAGCAACAAACTTTTGATATGTCATCTTATTTGGTTGTTACTACCACTAGTTTAAAGTTGCTTCAGGTATAGTTTAGCATTTGCATGTTAGAGATGCTTCATGTATAAACACGCAATACAAAATCAACCTGTTATATAATTGGCATTAAGAGGCTCGTGAGCCAACTCGAACTCAATGAATTTGAGTCCAAGCCAGCATTCCAGGGCTCAAATCTTATTTAGTTCAAGTTCGATCCCAAGTTTGGTTATCGACATCGAGTCTGAGTTAGGGTTAACTCGCCGCATTGAACTCGATAGACATCCTAAGTCAAACTATATAGCTACAGCCAACATGAGGACGTAACCTTTAACAATAGTAATTGAATTTCTTAATTCATTTGAGAGAATTGATTCTTTTTCATAGAGAGAGACCCAAAATAAAAAAGAATACTGATAGTAAAGGATTTGTTAAAGAACAACAGCCATAATTTAAGAAATACCAATCTCAATGAAATAAATCTCGTAAGTGGTAAAATGAATCCATTTTAGATCATATCACTAGTGTAATATGACATGGGTGTGCATGGTAAGAGGTTGAACATGTATCCATCTGGATCCGTAAAAATGACTAGATTCAAGACTTTCAGATACCCATTCAAATTATACAGATCAAGTACCATATCCAAGCCAATCCAAAACCCGTAATTGATCTGAATGGGTTTTCATGGCTACTTGTGGTTACCCTAATGGATGTTAGATGGGGCGTGGGTTATACACAATTACGAGAATCGATAGCATCTACTTTGTTATTTACTCTTGGATTTCAAGTTAATCTAACATCTCTTTCCTGACTCATTAAAACCCCTCCAATTCACTTGGCATATCACCCCATACTTTTGTTCATCATTATGCTACTATCTCACTTGACATATTGTGCCCCTCCTCTAATATTCAAACTTTCGGCTATTTGTGTCAATGCCTCGAGCCCTTCCTCTGATGGTGTAAACTCTTAGTTGGTTGTGTCAAAGCCTCGAATTCTTCTTCTGATGCCGCAAACTCCCGAGTAATTGTGCTAGAGATTCAAATCATTCATTCGATACGTCTTTTTTCTCACATCTCAACAATGTCATCTAATAAGTGTGTGATTACAAAAACATAATTATGCCAGTTATATCATATCCGATGACGAATGTGATCAGAATGATTGTCCTGCTATATATGAGAAGGGATTTTCCGAGCATGTGGGGGTGCATGTAACCCCATCCGTGGGAGGAGTTGAGAGCGACAAGGAGGGATTTCCCGTGCATCCCTTGGCTTGTCGGCGGTGACTTAACTTGACAATGCTTGCTACGAACCATCTAGGTGACCAAGGGGGCAGGATCCGGGCTAAAAGGATTTCATTGAGTTTGTTGGGGAGATGGCACTGGAGGTGTTGATGCCACGAAGGGAGGTTCACTTAGCGCAATAAAATCATCGAGGTTTCGTATGGACTGTTTGTTGGCATCCGTGGAGATGTTTTCTCTGTCTATGGTGAAGGTGCTCCCAAGATTGAGGTTCGATCACATGTCGATTTGTTGGGAATCGGGGGAGGGTAAATGTTCAGGTTCGAAAGAGCTTGGTTGATGGATGATGCGTTCAGAGAGATGGTTGTGGGCTCTTGGAGATCTATGCAGGTGGAGGGGTCAGCCGCATAGAGACAGGCAAAGAAGATTGCAGGTTTGCGTGAGATACTGATGAAGTACAGGAGAGAGGTGCGTCAGAGATGCAGTGAGCGACATGATTGTGCAGTGAAGAAGATTGTCAGGTTAGATGATGTGCAGGACGAACATGATCTTAACCAGGAAGAACTGTAGGCGATATGTGAGCACCAGAGAGTCGTGGTTGAGGATGACAAGCGAAAGGAGGTGGAGTGACGTCGAAGATCTAGACAGAAATGGATAAAAAGGACGATGCGAGCACAAGGTTCTTCCATACTGTGGCAAGTAGGAGGAATTGGATACATAATTTGCAGGTGGACGGGGGCGAGGATTCGGGGAGGGAGATAGGAATGGCTATTGTGAGGTACTTCCAGGATTTCAACAGGACGGTGCCGTCCTCTAGGGTCAGATGGCTTTGAATGGGGACCAAGTGTTTGCGGCATGATCAACAGGAGTTGCTTGCTTTTTACTTCGCAGGGGAGGAAGTGCATAGGGAAGCCTTTGATCTCAATGCAGATGGATGCCCATGACCAGATGGCTTGCCGATCATTTTTTACAAAGAGTTAAGAGATGTGGTTGAGGAGGATGTCATGGAGATGATCTTGGAGTTTAGAGATGTGAACAAGGGTCTGGCGAAGCTTAATAGATCCCAACTCTTCTTCCTCCAAAAGAAGGAAAAGGTGTTGAATGCATGGACGAATTTAGACACATAGCACTATCTAATGCAAGTTACCTTATCGTGGTTAAGGTGCTAGGCAACCGGCTCAAGGGTGTCATGGACGCTCTTATCTTGCTCGCTTAAATTGCTTTTTTTGAATTTTTTGAGTCAAAGAGGGGGAAACATGTTATGATGTCCGACCCATATATATTTGAAGACGAAGAAAAGTTACAAGTAGACTTACAAAAGCCAAGACTCAAGAAGAGCCTTTGAATAGAAAATTATATTTTCACTGTAAAAATGCTAAAAAGAAAAGATTGTACCACTTCCAGCTAGCCGACTGAATAGCCCATAAAGTTATGACAGGACGTAGAAGTTCTTCCCTAGAGCGATGACGCACCTCAAACAACGAGTCCCAAAACAAGTCCAAGTTGTAGATTTATCCAGTTAGTATCAATCTCTGACCAGGCATTGGACATCTTTATGCAGTGGAAGAAAACTTGTTCCACCATCCCAATATGTGATTCACAAAGGGGACATCTATTATAGACATCTGTGAAATGTCTTCGCATAGTAATTCCTTGTAATACGCCTTCTGCGCGACAACCACATAAATAAGCCAATTATGTTCGGCAATTTTAATTTCCAGATAAAGTTGCTGCCACAAACCAAAGTGTATATCATGGACGGTGGTGGTCTGGTAATAACTTTGTAGGTCCATTCCACCGAGAAAGCGTTATCCTTCCCCACCCAGTGATCTTGCCCATCGACTAGTCGATAACTCGATATAACTGCCTTAGGGATTATAGAAGGAGAAGAAATTCCTCAAGCTCCTGGTCTGAGAAGTCCGTCAAGAATGAAGGCATCCAGTTGCCATCTAGCCAACAATCCAACACTCGTGCATCATGGTCAGCAGCCAAAGCAAAAGGGTGGGGGAATCTAGAAGAGGTGGGACCCTCAACCGGCTAGTTGTCATTCTAGAAGGTAAAAGATTTTCCATCACCAAGCACTGGACGAAAAGATTCTAAAAACGAGGCATCACCAAGTTGATCCCTCTCTAGAAAGCCGAATGATGAAAGTACGGGTGTTGGAGCATAGAGCCTTGGCCCCTATGTTATATACATGTTGCAGATTAGATGGCAACACAAGTCTTCATTCTTCGCCAACTCCTACTGACCTATTTAAGAAGAGCCTCGTTCACAGTTTCCAAGAGGGAGATGCTAAGCCCTCCCGCTAGCTTTGGCAAACGTATCTCCCAATTAACAAGATGTACACCCGAACCGTCCTGACCAGCTTTACCCTATAGGAATCACCGCATGATGAACTCCATACGATGCCTGATACCAATAGGGAGGATACGAGATGACATAAAGAACACGGGAATAGCAGAGAAGGCAGCCTATATCAACATTAAACGACCTCCGCACAATAAGATAGATGCCTTCCAGCCAGAGAGCCTCTTTTCCATCTTCTCAATGATAGGCACCCCATCAGCCATATTTATGTTGGACTTGTGATCCCTTAGGTGGCCCATTAATGCAATAAAAATTATTGTTTTATTATGTCCATCTGAAATGAATATTTACAAATGCACTTAATATTAAGGTCCTTTTGTACAATTAGTGTTATGTATTGTGGTCATATTGAATACCATGCAGTTGGGAGGACAAGACTAACTTTTACATGTGATATTCAATAGTGATCTCAAATCTAAGAAAGAGATGGCAATATTTCTCTAAAGACAGATTTCCGATTGACTTCTTGATGCAGGTCATTTGCATAGAAATAGTGATTCGAAGGTGTCGAAATAACCAAGTCAAAGAGTTGACTTGATGAAATCGAGATAAACTAAGACCTGAATCGTAATTGTCATGACATGCACACATCCTTTGACCGGGTGCACATTGAGAGATCAATAGGTTGGTGGCCTAATCAATGTCCATATACCAGCGAGTTTGTGTGCATATGAAGACATATGAAAAGTTTGATTGCGTAAAGGAATCATAAAGGTTCATACTTGATAAATCGAAAGAGAGGGCTCACTCATGAGATAATTTGGGGTCATAATGAATTCCATGCATGGTCAAAGTATTTATGAAATGTGATAGGAATTTGACTTCGGATGTATCAGAGTCTTCTAGTATGAGGGATGAATGAGTATTGGGAATACTCAGAGTTAGATCTATCTTAATAGATCATCAAGCATGACACTTCCATTCCGAAGGAATGATGAAAACGAATGGATTTTAGTGTCTCCACCTCTTGGCTTAATGATTTGAGAATTAATTAGACTAGGTCTCAATCAATTGAATCCAACGCCTAATTCCAATTTCAATGTCCAAATGTTGGAAAGAGAAACGGTAATGGAAATAGAGATGGACACACTCCTTGAGCTCATTTCTAAGCTTCAAATGGTTTGGACTATGATTAGAAATAGTCAAGGAAGATGGGTTCAGCTCACTGATGCATTCTCCAGCTCACATTGAGTGTTATGCATTTCGTTGAGCTAACTCAAAGTGTGAATCGTTTTAGCTTGAGTTCAAAGATTGAGTGTATTGTGTTTCGCCAAAAGAGATATAAATCCTGAAATTGGATAGTTGTCCAAATTTCAAGTTACAATACGTGAATAGTCTGATCTACCTGACATTATCTCCAAGCATCTGAGATTTCTACTCGCAAGTCTTAATTGAATTAGGACTCGTACTTAATGATATCAATAATATGTTAAAAATTGTTATTATAAAGGATACGTGTATATCCAAGATTTATGGCGCAACATATATATTTAATTAAATGAATATTGATTCATAACAATTAATAGATAAAGTTATTTATTTTTGAAATAAATGTGATTCATATATTATTTCAAGGAATAAATGTGAATTGAAGCAACTCTCATAAATTTCTCAATTATGATAATTTAATTATCACGAAAATAATGCAAGAACTGACAAACTAAAATTAGGAGAAGGGGGACATCCAAGCTTGAGGAAGTTGGATGTCCACCTTGAGTCCTATTTCTATCACAACTCTCCTAATTTTGTTGTTTATATTTATTTATTTTTGGATGATAATTAAGAGGCAACTTGAGTAAAATTAGGATAAGGATAGGTTACTAGCACTTGATTGATCACCTAAGGGACATCATGGTCCTCTTATAGTTGAACCCTAAAAGGACGTCCATCATGTGTACAAAAGAGAAGGCATGCCTCTCTCTTTTCCCTACACAAGTGCCTTGTATTATGAGAGCATAAATTCCTTGAATATTGAGAGAGAAGACTTGAGAATAGAGAACTCTCTTCTACATATCTAGGTTTCTCTTTAATCAGTGTCCACCATCAAGCTTGATTCTTCTCTTCATAGGTGTGGCACTGCAAGAGAGAAGATTGTCTTCTTCGTTGTTCTTCGTGTATGTGCAAGAAGATTCGATTTCGTGAGACGAAATCAGGAGCTTGGGATCATCCTTGTGTTTAGACCTGGCCAACGGGCTGGGGGCCCGCCCGCCCAGCCCGCTCATGGGTCGGGCTTGGGCTTCGAAATTTAAGCATGGCCGGCCCGCAAAAAATAAAAAATATATAAATATATGTCAAATTATACATATATTAATATGATATGCTTTAAGTTTTTCATTTATGACGCTAGTTTTAAATAAAAATTCAATGAATTACATGTCAAGTAACATGTAAACTACGTATATTAGTTATATAAAGTAAAGATGGTATTAATAAAATCATTTATACGTATGAAATACCATTAAAAAATCAATGGAAAATGACCAAAATGGGCCATGGGGGCCCATGGGCGGGCTTTGGACAGAGGTTTTTTAACCTCAGCCCGTTCGGCCCGGCCTGCAATTTGGCCAGGTCTACTTGTGTTGGACTTGTGAACCTTTGGAGACCCACTAATGCAATAAATGTTATTATTTTATCATATCCATTTGAAATAAAATGAATAATAAATATGAATGCACTGTGCTATTAAGGTTCCTTCTTACAATTAAAGTTGTGTACCATGGTCATATGGAATAACCTGTAGTTGGGAGGATACAGCTGACTTCAAACATGTGATATTCAATAAAGATCTCCAATCTGAGAAAGAGATGGCAATCTTTCTCGGTAGACCGATTTCCAATCGACTTCTTGATGCAGGTCTTCTACATAAGAAGAGATTCAAAAGTGTTGGATAATCAAGTCAAAGAGTTAACTTGATGAGGTCAAGATAAACTAAGATCGGAATCGTAACTGTCATAATCAGTCATACATCCTTTAACCTAAGATAGATGTGCATCTATATGCCTGAGCATGCACATTTGACAGACTAATAGGTAAGTGACCTAGCCAAGGTCCATATATCAACGCGTTAGTGTGCATATTAAGACATGAGATGTATGATCTCTCAAAGAAACCATTAGGGTTGGATATTGAGTCACGGCTCGATGAGCCAGGTTCGGGCTCGGCTCGATAAGGGCTCGTGAGCACGGCTCATTAGGCTATAGAGCCGAGCCCGAGCCAGAATTTTGAGCTCGATAGCTTAACGAGTCGAGCTTGAGCCAAGCCTCGATCGGCTCGATAACTCAATAAGGGGCTCGATAAAGAATATATACATATATTATTTATATATTTATATATAATACGGACAAAACAAATTAGCCTTTTGCAATTTTCCCTCCACTAACTTTGACCCTCCCACGAGTCATGAGTCATGATCCAATTCTCAAATACCATTCATGTCCACACATTTTCCCTACGCCCATGCATTAGAAAATTAGTAATTTTTTATAAGAAAATATAATGTTACATTATATATTATAATTAAGATTTTACACACAACTTGGATAGTGTCCTACTGGTAAGGAACACAGTCTTTGATAGAGTAGGTCTCAAGTTCGAACGTGCACAAAACAGGGCTCGACTTGGGCTCGAGCACAGACCAGGCTCGATAAGAAGCCCGAGCCGATAAGGGGCTCAGCTCGAGCCTTATCGAGCCTGAGCCAGCTCGATAAGGGCTCGAGCTCATCGAGCCCGAGCTCGAGCCAGCTCGGCTGGGCTCGAACGAGTCCGAGCCCGAGCCCAGCTAGGCTTATCAAGCTCGAGCCAGGGATTGGCTCGGCTCGTTGGGCTCAATAGCAAGCCCTAGAATCCATACACGTTTATAATTGATGAACTGGAAGACATAGCTCACTCATGAGATAATTTGGGGTCAAAATGAATTACATGCATGGTCGTCTTGTTTATGAAATAAGACACGAATTCGAGATATTAATATATACTTTGGAAAGTATATGATTAATATTGTATCCCAAATATTAAATGAGAAGTCTATTGATTTATTTCGAAGAAGATGGTCAAACTAGGATTTGAACTTTGAATATATCAAAGTTTTTCCAGTGTGAAGGATGAAGGAATATTGGGAATACGCAGGGTTAACTCTATCATAATAGATCATCTACCATGACACTTCCATTCTGATGGAGTGATGAAACAGAATGGATTTAGTGAATCCATTTAGCTTGATGATTTGATAATTAATTGGATTAAATCTCAATTCATTTGAATCCAAATTCTAATTACAATTCCAACTTCAATGTCCAAATGTTGAAAACAGAAATAATCATGGAAATAGAAATATATAAGCTCCTTGAGCTTATTTCTAAGCTCTAAATGGTTTGGACTTTGATTAGAAATGGTCAAGAAAGATGGATTCAGCTCACTGATACTTTCTCGAGCTCACATAGAGTAGCTTGTGTCTTGTTGAGCTCATTTAGAGTGTGAAGTGTTCCACCCGAGCTCAATTGATAAGTGTATCAATTTCAAGCAAAAAATGATATAAAGCCTAAAATTAGATTGATATCCATATTTCAAGTCACTATACATGTATAGTATGATCTTTCTGAAATTATCTCAAAGTATCTGCATTTGCTTTTCATGAGTCCTAATTGGATCAGGATTCATACTTAAGGATGCCAATGTTGTAATAATTGTTATTATTACATTTTTCATAAGGGCATTTTTTTGTTTGATTAACAAAATATATTTCATTAGTTGATGTGAATGATAATTCACAATAATGAATATTTATATGAATATGATTAATGTAAATAATATATGTAAATATGAATTGCATCCAAGGCATGAAATTATGTGTGAATTTGATTCACAATAATTTCGTAGATGTAAATTGAATTTACATTTTTTTGACGCTCAAAAGCGGGGGATGCACTCGGTGGTGCTCGCCCCACATTTATTAGAAAGGTAAGAAAAACTTGTAGCGGGTATGCGAACAGAGAACAAAAACGAGTGAAAAAAAACCGAAGGTATCACAATCTGATACCCCCATTACATCAAAGAACCCCTAAGCATCGGACCAGTCGCGAGTGAAACGGGATGCCGAGATGAGGACGTTTTCCGAATAAAATCTCTGTCCGGCAAAAAGGGCTTCATTTCTACCAATCCAAATGCACCAAAGCCGAGCAATAGCAGTAAGGATGTCCGTCCTAGCCCTGGCCCGAGAGCTAACCAGGCTCTCACAGAAAGAGGAAGAATCCGATACGTCAAGCCAATCCAAATCCGCCCAGATATCATGAGTTCTGCCACATCGGAAGAAAAGATGATCGATAGTCTCTATCTCCAAATCACAAAGACCACAAGTAGACGAGGCATGTGGAACTAGGACAGCACACCGGCTACGAGTCATCAGACGGCCACGTCGGAAAAGCCATAAGAACATGCCAATTCGTTCGGGGACCCTTAGGCCCCAAAAAAAGTGACAATCTCGGAACATTGAATCATCAGCCACAGCCACAGGAGGAAAAATAGCCCGGTAAGCCGCACGGGCGGAGAAGGAGCCATCCTTCCAAGACAGGTGGTCGCGTCCCACCGAGGGCGAGGGCGCATCCGCGAGAATCGCAAGTAAAGCCATGAGTTCCAGCTGCCGCTGATCAGAAAGATTGGCCACAAACCTTGGGCCCCACGAAACACCATCCCAGTAAGAGGCCACCGTAGCGTCCTTATAATCCACCAGCGCGAAGAGGTGAGGAAAAACATCCTTAAGAGGGCCCCTGCCAGTCCAATCATCACCCCAGAACCGGATGAGCGAACCATCCCCCAGCTTAATGCCAAAAAGAGAGTGGTTGCGAGACAGTGAATTGCCGATATCACGAGAGAAGTGAGAGGAAGACCCCATCAGGCGAGCATCCAAGCCCAAAAGCCGGTCGACCCCCACCGCCAACCTCAAGAAATTAAGCATAAGATTATCCTCCCTGCCCCAAAGACGAGCCACCCATTTGAGAAGAAGAGCCTCGTTAACGACCTCCAACCTTCTTACCACCAGCCCCCCCTCCTTCTTTGACCGCGTGACCTCATCCCAGGCGACCAAATGAACGCCTCTCCTCCCATCCCCCTTCTTCCCCCAAAGAAATCTCCTCAAGCATGAGTCCAGTCGGCGACGAACCCCTTTAGGCATACCTTTCACAGAGAAGAAATAAATTGGTATAGAAGATAATACCGATTTTAGAAGTACCAAGCGACCA
Source organism: Ottelia alismoides (assembly GCA_037367405.1). Lineage (NCBI taxonomy): Eukaryota > Viridiplantae > Streptophyta > Magnoliopsida > Alismatales > Hydrocharitaceae > Ottelia > Ottelia alismoides. Next base: position 567,366 of record JAZKJV010005542.1, on the reverse strand, counting down.
CCCCGGGAGAGAATGGCGGCACGCCAGCCAGCCAAGCGAGCTTCCATACGATCCACCACAGCCTGCCAGTCACGTAAGCGCGCACGCCCAGCCGTCAAAGGGAGCCCCAGGTATTCCAATGGAAGAGCGCCAGTCCGGCAGCGCAAAATCCGCATACACTCCTCAACCTCCTCCGGAGGAGTGGAGAAGGGAACCATAGAGGATTTGTTGTAGTTGATGAGAAGACCCGACGCCTCACTGAAGAGCTCCAACGTGGAAGCCATACCCGCCACATTCGATGCATCGCCCTCGATGAAGCAAATGGTATCATCCGCAAACTGAATAATCGGGATATGGTAGGGCCCAAGAGAGCAACCACGGGTATAGCCAGCCGCAGCCACATTATGAATCATGCAGGACAAGACGTCGGCGGCCAGGACGAAAAGCAAAGGAGCAAGGGGACAACCTTGCCGAATCCCCCGGTGAGGCTGGAAGAAGCCCCCCGTCAATCGGCCATTGAGAATTAACGAGAGAGAGGTCGTCGAGACGCATCGATGCACCCACGAAATCCATAGTGAGGGAAATCCCCGCCGCTTGAGAACAGACCATAGAAAACGCCAATCCAAAATGTCGTATGCCTTGGCAAAATCAATCTTCCAAAGAATCCCCCTTACATCGTTCCTGCGCCATGCATGAATAATTTCCGAAGCCACCGCAAAACAATCACTTATTTGCCTTCCCCGAATAAAAGCCGCCTGGGTAGGCGATATGAGAGAATCAAGAAGCGGAGCCAGCCGTCGAGCAAGAACCTTGGCAATGATAAGATAGATGGTATTTGAGATGGAGATCGGCCGGAAGTCCTCAATACGGTTAGCAGACGAAGACTTCGGAATGAGAGCAATAAGAGACCTGTTGAGTTTATCAAACCCGTTGTTGCCATCACAAAATTCACGGGCGACGTCCAAAACATCCTGGGAAAGCACATCCCAAAACTCCTGATAGAAATAAACGGGGAAGCCATCGGGACCCGGCGCCGCATCGGTATTAAGGGCCCAAACAGCCTCTTTCAGCTCTTCCAAAGATATCTGACAATTTAGGCGCATAGCATCCGCCTGAGGGAGCACAGAAGCCCCACTACCCGACCATCGCCACCGGCGAGCGGACCTGCACCCATACCATTCCTTAAAGTAGCCCATCACAGCCCTTCCCAGATCCCGCTCCCCCTGCACCTGAATGCCATTAACAAGCAAAGAAGATATGGAATTAGACCGCCGACGACCAGAAGCGATCCGGTGAAAAAACGCAGTGTTAGCGTCGCCCTCCTTTAACCATCGCATCCGAGAACGTTGGCGCCACTCAACCAAACGCTTCCGATCCTCAATCTTCACCTTATCCATAGCATCCGCGCGCACGAGCAACTCATCCTGATTAAGGTCCCTGACGTTCTCCATTCGATCAAACCGCATAATGACCTCATCAGCCGCCATACGAGTAGCAATGCGAGCAGAACGATTATCCTTCTTAAAAGACGCGAGCATCTTTCTGAGTGACGAAATCTTAAAATCAAAACGGCGAGCGGCACTGCCCGACGGAGATAGCTGAGACCAATGGTGCCGAACCAAGTCATGAAAACCAGGCTCCATAAGCCAAGGACGCCCAAAACGGAATATGCCACGCGGACGATTTTCATCCCCATTCGACGAAATAATGGGATTATGATCCGAAAAAGATCGTGGTCTCGAAGAAACGTCACATAGAGGAAAGGATTCCATCATACAGTTATTTGCCAAAAAACGATCGATCCGCGACCGCGATGAGTTGTTCCGCCACGTGTACGAAATATCATTTGGAACAAGCGATTCAAGAGCCAAATCATTTATAAATTCCAAAAAATCCGAGGACCCCGGATCGAGACCACCGCGACCCCGTGGACGATCCTGCGACTGCAAAGTGACATTGAAATCGCTACCAATCAACCAGGGCATGTCACCAAAAGCATTAGCATCCTCCCTTAAGTCCTCCCAAAGTTCGCGACGGGAAACATGACAAATTGGGGCGTAAGCACAAGAAAACGCCATACAAATATTTGATAGGCTGCAGTTCAACACCACCGAAATAGAATGACGGCCCAACCTCAAAGACGAGAAGGAAAAGCGCGAAGATCGCCATGCCAGGATAGCCCCACCCCTAGCACCAATCGCATCCAGAGCACGGAAGGCATTGAGCTGACCAGCTCCAAAAGATCTCCAGATATCATTATCGAACACCGAGAGCTTGGATTCCTGAAAAAACGCAATATCACAATCCCATTCGAGCATGCGCGAGCCCAAGATGCGCCGACGTTCAATATCACCCAGACCTCGTACGTTCCATGACAAAATCTTCATTAAAAACAAAAGGATATGCCCAAAAAACCGCAACATTACCAACTGGGGTCATCAAAGACCAGCGCGGGACTGGTCAGCAAGGCGTTCGAGGCCTGCCGCCTCCGCAACCGCCTCTCGCAAGGTTTGGCAAGTAGATATAACATATGGATGAGAGCAAATATCAGCTACGAGGAGATCCCTATAATTACATTTTTTGTTTGTGAATATGATTCATAAGCTACAAGGAATATCTCCATAATTTTTCCAACAATGATAATGTAATTATCAAGATAAATGATAAATAAAAGGCAACAACCATGACTATATTTAGTCAAGATGGGGTGCACATGGCACCATTATATTGAGTCGAATGGAGAATAAGGCTCTTAATATTGTTGCATTATTTATTTATTAATCAATTAATAAATTAGCAACAATCTCGTTTCATACATGGAATTTGTTGGGCGTGTGTCGACACATGACGCCACTACAAAGAGTCCTTGAATTGAACTCTTGGTTGATTTGTTGCTTGATTTATTATTTAAATTAATTAGAGATAAATAAGGAAATAATTATATTATTGAACAAGGATATTGTATTAAGCCCTTGATCAATAATCCAAGAGACATGATTGCGTGTGCCTACTTGAAGAGAAAACTCTTCAATAGGCGTGTACAATGTGTATAAAAGGAGAGTAAGACTCTTTTATACAACTTAAGTTTTGAAGAGCCTAGTCCCTTAAGAATTATGTGCCTGAGAGAAAGAGAAGAGTCTTGAGTGTATACAACTCATACGCGCCTCTTCTTGAAGCCATGTTCGTGGAGACGGCGTTCAAGTTCATAGGAAGCAACGCGATTCATCTCCGCACCCACGAGAGAGACACTACAGATCAGACTTGATTCGGGAGATCTCTTGCTTTAGAGATTCACACTTCAAGAGGTAAACATGATCTCATCTTAATATTCATTAGAATAATAGAAACCTTGTTAGGAAAATAGTTTCTCTAATTTAATAGTTTCTTAAAGTACAAATCGTTGTGCTGAAATTTCTTGATCATATGATAAACATACAATGTTTTATGCAAATAGTTTGCTAATTTTTCGTGTTTCCAAGATGTGAAGTTCATAAATAGTCTATTTACTTCTTAAAACCTTTTGTAGACATCTTCACGAAGAAGATATCAATGTTTGTGGAAGCAACGTGACTCTTCATCGCGTTTGCAAGTGGAGAGTCCTCGGATTGGACTTCATTCAGGATGTCCCTTGCTTTAGAGAGACTTACGCTTCAAGAGGCAACCATGATCTCTTACTAATATGCATAAGAATATAAGAAGTCGTGTTAGGAAATTGTTTCTTTAAATTTATGATTTCACTTTGCATAAAATTTGTTATGCTAAAACTAGCATTCATACAATGAACACGTTGAATTTGCAAACTGTTTGCTATTCTTTTCCGCATTTCCATGATGTGAAGTTTATTATTTCCTTCGCTTTAATCTACCAGCAAATAGAGGAAGACCAAGGTAACGAATTGGGAGGGAGCCACAATCCGTACCTAGTTCAATACAAATCTCCTATGCATCTTGATCAGAATGACCAAAAGTTATAGCCTTATATTTCCCCCAGTTAAGAACATGCACAGGCAGTTCGTCAAAAATGTCTACCGTCGTTGTCGTTCCTCTAGCCTGCTCTATGCCACCCTTGATAAAGAAGATGGCGTCATCGGCATACTGCAAAAGGGGAATGGAGATATCCTCGAAGGTGTAACCTGACGTAAGGTCATCAGCACTTGTTCAACCATGCAAGACAATACATTAGGAGCAATCATAAAGAGCATGGGGACAAGGTGGCACCCATGTCTAACGCCTTGGTACGGCTGGAAAAAAACCCCCCTCGGGACGACCGTAGACTAGCATCGAATAGGAGGATGTGGTGACACAACGTTCATCCAAGAGATCCAAGTATCTGAAAACCCTCGTCAAGACATTGCCATCCAAAGAAAGTGCCAGCCTACTATGTCGTAAGCTCTAGTAGAATCCACCATCCAAAGAGCACCCTTCGATCTGTGTCTCTTCCAGACTGCTATTATCTCAGTTTCCATAGCCAAACCATCTGCAATCTGTCTTCCAGGTATAAAAACTGAGTGAAGTGGGAAATGAGGTGATCCCGCACCATGTTCAGCCTAATTGCCAAGACCTTGGCCACGATCAAGTAGATAGCATTAGAGAGTGCAATCGGACGAAAATCTTCCCCTCTCAAACACCTTATTTGATAGTAAGAAAACAAGAGCCTTGTTAAGATTCTTAAACCTAGAATTTTCTCTAGCAAACTCCTTCACAACATCCACACATTCACTTCCATCCACTTTCAAAACTCACTGAAGAAAAAACAAGGAACCCATCAGGACTAGGTGCACCATCCGTATTCAAATTCCAAACGGTTACTTCAGCCTTTTCCATTGTAATTGTTGGACATGTGAGCCCACGGCGAGCCATTATACAATAAATATTATTGCAAATCATTCCCTAATCTGAAATAAAGAATAACTAATTTGTATTATAGGTTCCTTAGTACAGTTGGATTATGTACCATGGTCATCTTAATGATCATACAGTTGTTGATTCAAATGTTGAATCATAGAGGCTGGTGCTTGGATGATATCTAAAGAGTTAGATTAAGAACTCATCAAGCACCGTCAAGTGATTATTAAGAGAAGATCTCCAGCCTGAGAAGAAGATTGCAATTCTTCTCTAATGATCGATATCTTACCGACCTCTTGATGTAGATCTTCTACATAGGAATAGAGATTTAGAGGTGTTAGATAAATTAGGTGAAAGAGTTGACTTAACAAGATCGAGATAACCAAGACCTGTCATATACTGTTACAATATAGGCACACATCCTCTGACTGAAGACAAATGTTTTACTATATGTCTCTGCGTATGAACATTTGGTAGGTCGATAGGTTGATGACCTATTATGGTCTATACACCGACGAGCTGGTGTGCATACAAGGTCATATGAGTAATATGATTTGTCAAATGGAGCATACAAGTTCATTACTGAATCGGTAGACATGAGCTCACTCATGAGATATTGAGATCAAATTCCGTGCATGGTCGTCTCACTTTGGAAGCTTGATTGAATTTAAAGGTATGATATACACTTTTGGAAAGTATACGATCAATACGTAGGTATGATATATGCTTTTGGAAAGTATATTGTCGATACGAACTCCCAATGATCAAATGAGAAACTTAATGATAAAACACTGAAGAAGACAGTCTAAATAATATCTAAAACTTCGAGTTTATTTTAGGTCTTTCAGTATGTATGATGTACAAGCAGTAAGAACACTCGAGGGTGATGTGATCGTAAACGATTGTACAATCGTGGCGCTTCCATTCCGAAGGAGTGATGAAACAGGTGCTGATTTTAGTGACTCCTCTCAGTAGAGAAGTAATCTGATCTTAGTCCAAATGTTGGACATTGATCTGAATGTGATTCAGATGTAATGATTAGAATAGATTTACGATTTGATTTAATCAAACATCTTTGAGAGGACCCTTGATCTGGATTTGAGACATGATCTCAATATTCATGAGATATGATCTCAATATCCATGTATCCGTAGGGAAAGCATTTCATTGTTGATAATATATTAGCGCATTGAGGAAAATTGATAATTAAATGTGATTTAATTATTATGAATAATATGAATGTGATTCATATTATTTAGGCACGTGAGAATGGATTTCTGAGATAATTAAATATGATATAATTATTAAGGATATGAATAATGTGGATAACACTATCCATACTAATCACTATTATAATATATTAGAGAGAGCTAATTATAATTTGTATTTGCGATAGTTGATGTGCATTGGATTCACATTAAATAATTAATTGTAAACATAATTTACATTTTATTTTGGATGTGAATATGATTCACAATTTTCAAAGGCATGATTGAAATTGTCACAAAATAATTGAGAATTATTTGGTTGAATAATTGTGCAATAAAAGCTATTGCATATGTGGAATATTTTGTTAAGAATTAAGATCTCAACAAAATTGGAATGAATGTGCCTCCTTACCATACAAGGAGGTACGGCCATGTTGAGCTCTCTCAACTTGGTGGTCGTCCACCCTATGTATGATATGTGGCATCATTCTTTCCAAAGCATTCCATGTTTATTGCTTTGACATTAAATTGAATTACATTGATTTTCAGTATATTTAATTAATTTTAAAGACAGCAATTTGTTGTTGCAAATTTATGCAACAAAATCATGGTCATTGATTGAAAGCACGAATCAATCTCAACCATTCGATTTGTGTGCACATGGATTATAATCCATGGACATCCAAAATAGTATAAAAGGGAGGGTAGTCCTAGCCTTTTATTTTGCACAACTCTCTCTCTCTCTTCATATTCTCTCTCACGCATCCCCTCTCTCTCAAAATATGGTTGAACATATTGTTAACCTGGAGAATCTCGTAGTCGTCGTGACGTAATTGTGTTGTCGGATTGAATGCTCGTGGATCTCCCTCTTCTTCGATGCACCTCGCTCATGAAGAAGAAGTCGCATTTCGTGAGATGAAATCAGGAGACTCCATGCTTGGATCATCAACATGGATTGTGAGAAGGGTGTGTCTCATCAACACGCCCGCAAGTGTGATCTTCATCGGATCGGACTTGAGACAGGAGAATCTCTTACCTTAGAGATTAGCTATCTCAACCACGCTTCAAGAGGTATCCCTTGAACTTGTTTGTGATCTTGATGAAATGATTTGAGAAGTGTTCTCGAATAATGTGGTTTCATCTGTTTAAAAAATTTAAATTCTGATGTCCGATGCAACTAGTATGACTAGTTGCCCTAGGTCGCATATGATGTGACCTACACACTTCCGTGATGCACTAAGGCTCAAACCCTAAACTTCAGTAATGTCTTATATCAAGTGACTCGCATATCGTACAGATAATTGAGACGCACCTTGGTCAGATCATCTCTACTGTCTATTTTCATTTCTTCTAGAGAAAACATGAAAATGATCAGCAATTGCATGCCCCCTCCCAATTGCAAGACTACCACCACTCCCTGGACCCCAGAATGAAGTTACACGATGATGATATAGAGGAGATAGACAAGATGCGGTACAAGGAGCTTGTTGGGAAGCTCCTATATGTGACCATCACCAGACCAACAATCCTATGCATTGAGCAGAGTTAGCTAGTTTATGGAGCAGCCTTTATTGAGAATATTGAGAAGAAGTTAGTGGGATGGAATGCATCTTGCCTTTTAAGATGGGGTTGTCCGGTTCTTACAAAGGTTGCCTTATTAGCTATCTTGACTCTCTTACTCATCGCAAACGCTATCGATTGAGGGGGAAAATGCCTTGAGATTTTGATGCGACTGTTGTTGTGTTGTTGTGGCCTTCCTTTGGGGATGCATCCCCTTGGCGAAGTGAAAGGTGGTGACTTTACATATTACGGATGGTGGTCTTATGGGCTTGATCCACTTTAAAGAGATGAATATGATTAGGAACAATCTTCTCAAGCTGTGGTCACTTTATGGTAAGTAAAATCCATGGATTTTAGAAATCATAATGGTTCAAGTGTCTCAATACCCAATAAAAATCCTTTTATTTCCTAATTATCATGGTATATAGCACGAGGATCAACTTGAAGTGTTTAAACTTGTGGATGTTGTCTAATTCAAAGAACCAACTCCATTCGCACCCTCACCTTCCTTTCCTTGGAAGGCATACCTTCCATGCAGAAATGTGGCTACCGCTTCTCCCATCTTATTATAAAAAAAGTCACATACTAGGTGTGGCACTACCATAGGTGGTGTATGGGATTGTGAATTTTATAGTGACATCACAGACAACTGTTACACAGCATGAGGAGCCTTTTTTGGCCAAATTAGCAAGTTCAACGAAACCAACTACACTCAATGGCGAGTCTTCCTCATGTTAGTCAAAGGACAAAGGAAGCCATATTTTCTCCTAGAGCTAGAGCCAAATAAAATGGCATGCTTCAGTTCAACGAAACCAACTACACTCAATGGCGAGTCTTCCTCATGTTAGTCAAAGGACAAAGGAAGCCATATTTTCTCCTAGAGCTAGAGCCAAATAAAATGGCATGTAAGCATGCCACGTACAATAAATGCAATAGTATAACAATGGATTGTGATTCGTTTCGCAACGTCATCATTCCTCAAATAGTGAATAAAGTAATTCATTATAAAGCCACATATGTGATCTGAAGCAACACGAAGGAGTGATATTCGCAAGAGATGAATGTGAGTTATATTTTCTAAACTTGTTATGATATACTCACCCTCAAAGGTGCTCAGCAAGAAATACATGTACGGCCCTAAATTCAACTTTCCCAAATCTCATCTTACAACTGTCCTTGGATCCAACTCATCAAGACGGACCCTATGCAACATGTTTCATGGTAATAAAAGGTCATTATGAATTGTTATATGATTTTTTGATGCAAGGGATCTTGACATCCCATAAGCTCGTCACTTATGCTTTATCATTGTCATTAGAACTAACTAATCGCAATTAATGAGACTAAGGACGGTTAAGTACTAAGCATGATTAGGAAACATTTATCATAAATTAAGAAATATAATCGTAATTAAGAATAATTAACCATGAATAATGCAAATTAATTGTGATTAGATGTCATTAACATAACCATGGGCATCAAGATAAATAAGGGTAAAATCATGGGATGGATAGACCATGGTCTTCACGATGACATGGTTGACGATGCGATATCATGTCGGTGTACTGCTTAACAAGCAGACAGTAATTCGACGGTCTGATGATTGACGATGAGCGAGATCACTGAGATGACAAGTCGGTAGTCTGCATGCTTATAAATACTCCTTTCCCCTTAATTCTCTACCATTCATTCCATACTCCACCCTCAAGGTTAGGGTTGAGAGGCTTAGAGAAGGGGACGAAGAGAGGGGGGAAGCACAAGCAAAGCGCTAACGGGAAGAAAAGGATAAGGAGAAAGGTGTGAGCTCTCGTGGTAAGCTTCAAGTAAGAGGTAGGTATATCTAACTTAGAGCTAGTTTTTAAAGTTTATTCTTTCATATATTAGTACATAGGGAAGAAACATGAGCATCTCTATTGGATAAGCGATCATAACATGAGATTCTTCACATAATTCACTTACCTGTACTATGAGGCATACTTATTCTTCATTAAAAAGGTTAATATAAGTGTTAATATGTGATGTAAAAACCTAAATAATACCCTACTTGGTTGACGACAGCTCTACCATCAGTAAACATGTAATCTTCACATGCTTCACCAACCCAAAAGCAAAGCATATAGTTCATCATTTGCTCTCTCTTTTTTGTTCTTTCCAAAACGTTCTTGTTACTTTTCTCTTGAAAAACATGTTTATGAAAGGAAATTCTATTGAAATTTTCTTTGAGATATCACATGATATAAGGGAAACTCTGTCAATAATTTCTTCAAAGAATCACATCGTATAGGGATAAACTCTGACAAAATTTTGAGAGAATTTATGCTCTTTGTGTCCTACGTGTTCTTCGCATTCTTTGTGTCATCTTCATGTTCTTCACATGTTCGTAAATGAATTTTGATCGCTTAAGGAGCAATTAGTCAGCTTTGTTAAACACAAATCAAAGTATATTAGCACCCATGCATGTCACTCATTTTGTTGTTAGGTTTTCAAATTAAATCAGATTCCTGATTGTGTTCTTTATCATGAAGAATATCCGCATGCGTCTTATAAGAATTTTTTTATTGATTAATTCATATTTACAGCAAACTTTTACTAAACTTGAATTGGTGTATATATGCAATTATTATGATTCATGCAAGTTTGGTGAAGAGTTAGATTATGAGAAGTTGGGTTTTCTGAGGCTAAGTATAAATAAATAACTATATACATGTATCCATATGAATATCTTACTTAGTGGCCAAGCAAGTTAACATGTGCCGCTTTTTTAAGTCGCAAAAGGGGGAAACGTGCTAAGGTGTTCACCACATATATATTATATTATAAGAAGAAAGAGAACTTACAAAGGCCAATACTCAAGAAGAGTTTTAGCATGAAAAATTACATTTTCCACATGGAAACGTTGCAACGCAAAAATTACCCTATTTCTAATCAATCAAATAACCCAAATAACAACTAACGGATAGAGCGATTCCACATTAGGACGATGCATGTTCAAGACTAGAGTATCCCATAAATTCTGGAGGTTCTGCAGACCTGGACAGGTAATGTCATATTCCTGCCAAACTCCCAATGTCTTCTCACAAGTGAAAAATAGGTAATCAATCGTCTCTACCTCTTCATTACAGAGCGGGCAGATCTGAGATTTGCCTGAAAAGAGTCTGAAGCAACGATCTCTCGTTATGATTCGCCATCTACGCATGAGCCAAAGAAATACACCTATGCGTCTATGGACCTTTAGGCTCCACACAAATCGACAATCACGAGCCAAAATGTCAGAGGAGGGTAGTGGTGGATTGTCCAACTCCTTGTATGCACGCTTCACAATAAAATCTTCTATTTCTAGGTCCAAGGATCTCACCCGCCCTCAGGTCTAGAGAAGAGGGCAAGAGAATACAGGAGATTCAAAAAGTGTTCCAAACAATGATCAAAGAAATCCCCAACGAGAGAAGGCATCCAGACCCAACCACCCATGCATCTCGATTAGCAGCCTAAGTGAAAAGCTTAGGGAAGCGGGGTATCGATGGATCTTATTAGTCCAATCATCAGTCCAAAAGGTGAAAGATTTTTTTATAGGAAAAGGTGAAAGATTAGCCATCACCAAGGACATGTCGGAACAAGACAAGTAATTGTGGAATAAGAGTGGGAAGGCCCTTCCAAAATGCCGAAGAGTAAAAGGAGAGCTGAAAGTGCAAGACACCCTGAGCCCTAATCCCGTTATTCTCATAAATCTGACGAATGAACATGCAACATAAGTTTTTTCTTCTCCCCCAAATTCTAGCTACCCAAATTCTAGTTATCCATTTAAATCTGACGAATGAACATGCAACATAAGTTTTTTCTTCTCCGCCAAATTCTAGCTACCCAAATTCTAGTTATCCATTTTAGCAACATGCATAATTATATCATTGCTATATTACGTGAACTTTTTTTAGAGAAAAAAGGGTGGCCCCCCAAGTTGGAAGTCTTGGGACCCACCTCAGTGTGTATGTGTGTATCCAAAAGGTTAAATATTACATCATATTATATTGTATTACATTTGTATGTGTGTGTATCCAAAAGGTTAAATATTACATCATATTATATTGTATTACATTTGCTACGAGGAACACAATGCCCTCCAATGCTCAATTACATTATCTTTATAAAACACCCGCCCCCAAGATGAACCCATTCCTGGCGCACCAAATGGACCACACCACCGCAAAGGGATAGGAGTTGTCCTCATGCCCGAAGCCGCGGACCAATCTAATATCTCTCCAAAAGGTAGTGCAATTCTGACTCGCAAGTCACATGATGTTAGCCATGTTCAACACCTCAACTGAGAAAGGACGAGAAAAACAAGTGGTCCACATCATCTGTCGTCGACCCGCATCTATCACATGCAACATCCTCCACACCCAGTAGCTGACCCTGACGACCCTTCGTGGGAATCCTCCCCAACCTGAATAGCCAAAAGAAAATCTTAATTCGGTTCGACATCTTACATCTCCATATCAACCATGTGTCCACCACAACCTCACTTGTACCTCCAACCCGTCCTCTACCCAAAAACGGTATGCTTTTTTCACCGTAAATCTCTCACCCCCCCACACACACACACACAAAACGATCCATGCCCACAAATGGGCTCTCACCCTCCAACAGCTTTTTCTGAAGAGCAAGGAACTCCTCCACCCTCTGATCCGAGAAGGCCGAAGAGAACATCAGAGACCACGTCTCACAGTCCCATACCTGTTGCACCAATGCCTCGCCGTCACCCGCCAACCTCAAGAGGTGTGGGTAGTGCTCCCCCAATGCCCCATCCACATCTAATCGTCCATCCAGAAGCGGAACCTTGCTCTATCCCCAAGCATTGATCGTAACTTGGTAACAATCTTTGGAATAACCGTGCAATCCCCTTCCATAGTGAAGAGGGTAGCTACCCCGGGATGACCACCAGCGACATGGCCACTCCATAGGACCTTCTCAACAAATGACAAACTAGATCCTCTGATTTCCCCCACAATTGAACTATTTATTTCATCATATTATTCACCTCCTCCATCCGTAGCACCCCCAAACCGCCCTTCCTTTTTGATGACGTCACCTTGGCCCAATCCACCAGGTGGAGCCCTATCTTGACCTATCATCCGTCAGCCTAAAAAATCCCATCAAAGCCTCCATCTTAGTCCGTACCCCAACAGGCCACGACCTCGTGGAGTAGAAGAATATAGGCATCGTCGAGAGAACATGCTTCAAGAGCACCAACTTCCCTCCCCTAGAAAGCATAGATGCCTTCCAACTTGCCAACCTCCCCTCCAATCTCTCCAACAGTAACCTTCAACCTCCAGACTTCAGCTTCCCCGCCACTAGAGGAAGCCCCAACTACGCAATATGCAAGGATGCAGCCGGACACTCCAACACCACCATCGCGTTCCGCAACTCCTGTTCCGTGAGGCCGAAAGTGATGCAAATTGATTTTTTATCCACAGATTTTGAGGGTGGAAATTAGTTGGTAGAAGAATTGGAGGGGTTGAAAAGAGAAAACTCGTCGGAGAACGAGAGATTTGAGGAGGAAGAAGCGCGAAGATCGCGTAGGGGAGAGAGAGACGAGGGAGGGAGATAGAGATTGAATCTCAAATTTTATATCAATTGAACTGACTAAACAACTAGTCTATCATCCCTTTATATAGGAGGGATGAGATTACAAAAATAGAAACTCAAATTCAAAACTAATTATCCTAATTTGACTCTAACCGACTAACTAACTAATTTTGAAATTCAAATTGAAACTAACTACTTTGAGATCACAGGCGATCTCTTTTATTTAAATATATTACGACTACTCAAAATAAACGTAAATAAAATTAACGGATAAAAGTACAAAAATGCAGCCCTATTTATCCGTTTTACGCTGCATGAATTCTCCTCCGCTTGAAAAATCCGTCTCCCGATGAATTGCTGGATCTGGAGGCTTGGATGTTGATAAGTTTAAATCAGCGTTCTCGATCATCCCATGGAAGAACGGGCGCGGAGCAAATGGTGGAATCCATGCGTGCGTGGCGCGAATGTTGGAGACGTTGGCTTCGTGACGGAAGAGCATGTGTGGCGCAAATGCAGGCGCCTATCCGGGTTTCGTCCCCTTGATATGGTGCTTGAAGAACTGGTGGGGCATCTTCATTTCGTGCTTCATCGCCTTTGGAGACTCCATAGCAAAGCAATAGCACAAGTAGAGTAGAGGGGGAGATGTGGCCAATGAATTAAGCCATGGGGTCTTTAAATAGGTGAAACCCATGATCCTAATCCTAATTAGGTAAGGAGACCATCCAGATTTTGTCCTTTCAGCACTACCTTTTAAATATTCCCGCTCCAGGGGGTTGGGATGCAATTTTCGTACCCCTTCACTTAAATAAAATCCATAATATAATCTATCTTCCAAATAACCCTTTTGATAAAAACTTTTGGGAGGAGAGGTCTCCCTGCAAATATTCCAAATTAACCTCCTATCCCTAACTTTATGGGATCCGACTCCCTTTGAAGGGGCGTCTATTGTTAGGGCTTCTATCGAGGGAGACATGAGCTCACTCATGAGATATTGGGAAGAATAAATTCCATGCGCATGGTCGTCTCGCTTTGGAAGCTTGACTGAATTTGTAGGTTTGATATATACTTTTAGTATATGATCAAGACCTAGGTATAATATACGCTTTTGGAAAGTGTATGATTGATACCAACTCCCAATGATCGAATGAGAAACTTACTGATAAAACCATGAAGTAGACAGTATAAAGTTGATCCAATACTTCGGGTTTAGTCTGAGTCTTCCAGTATGCAGGATGTACAGGTATTAGGAATACCTGAGGGTGATGTGATCATAAACGATTGTATAACCATGACGCTTCCATTCCTAGGGAGTGATGAAACGGGTCTGGATTTTAGTAACTCCTCTCGGTAGAGAAGTGATCTGATCTTGGTCCAAGTGTTGGACATTGATCTGAATGTGATTCAGATACAATGAGAAGATTAGATTTACGGTCTTGATTTAATCAAGTATCTATGGGAGGCCCGCGATCTGGATTTGAGATATGATCTCAATATCCATGTCACTATACGTGGAACAATACAATCGCCCTGTCCTTATCTCCAAATATCTGCGGAGAGATTGCATTATTCTTGATGGTTCGAGAATAATTCCATAAGATCTAAGCAATGAAGAAATGATGATTAAATGCGATTTAATCATATTGATGTGTGAAGAAATTATCCAATGTAATTAAATTTGATTTAATTATTATGGATAAGAATAATGTGGATAGAAATATCCAATTATTCATAATATATTATAAATATGATTTATAATGTATTAGAGAGGGCTAATTATATTTTATATGTGTTGATTAATTATTATGTGTATTGGATACAGATTGTAGATTGTGTAATTAATTGACAATGTAAATTATATGTTGTTTTGGATTGTGAATATGATTCACAATTTTTCCATGGCAAGATTGCAATATTCTCAAATATAATTGTGAATTATTTTTGAAGAATAAAAGCCAACAAAAGTTGTTGGAAATAAATAAAGGAGATTTTCAAGGAGATATGCAATCTCAAGGATTTCCATGAGATTGCTCTCTCCATGGAAGGTATGGGCGGCACACCATTCCTAATAGGAATGTGTGGCCGTCCACATGGAATGTGCATGGAGATGAAATCTCCATGGACATTCTCTCCTTATTTATTGGCTTGATTTAGGAATAATTTATATTTGATTTTGTCAAATATATTTTGACCTAAATTTGTTGGTTTTACCAACAACAATCTTGACCATTGGATTGACATAAATCAATCTCATCCATTGATTTTACATGTCACATGGATTGAGATCCATGGATCCCAAAACCCTATAAATAGAGAGGCATACCATGCTCTCTCTTTACATGAATATTGGAGCTCTCTCTCTTTCTTGGTACACGTCTACCCTCTCTCCCTCTAATTGGTGGCCGGCCACCAAACCCTAGAGGAGAGAATCGTCGTCGCCTTTGCCACCGCGCCGCCGCTTCGACGTTCTTCGGTTCTCCGTCTTCTTGGAGTGCTGCACTCACGAAGGAGACATTCGATCTCGTACGACGAGATCAGGAGCAACCACGCTTGGATCAACTTCTTGGATTGCGAGGACAACGCGGTTCATCCCCGCGCTCGCAAGCGGTCTCGCCGACGATCGGACTTGAGACAGGAGGTCTCTTTCTTTAGAGACTTGATCAACCATGCTTCAAGAGGTATTGCATTATACTTGTTGTGGTTATAGATGAAACGATCTGAGAATGGTTCTCGGATCATGTGGTTTCATCGAATAAAAATTTTAAATTCCGCTGCACCGAACAACTAGTACGACTAGTCGTTCCTCGTCGTATCCGATACGACGATCACGCTTCCGTGATGCGCTTGAGGATAAATTCCATATCCTTCAAGTGGTATCAGAGCCTTAGGTTGACGGTTTCGAATATGATTCGCAAACCGAGGACGACTTGGATTCGTTAAAGTCGCGAAAGTTTTTATCGCATTTGATTTCGCAAATCTGTTTAGTAAATAAATTCGGCACTGTTTAAATTGTTTAAACACGAATTTAATGCTTGGATTTTGTTCCTCATTAAATAAGAAAACCATAGGATCTGAGTTTACGTAAATCGGATTTCGTATGCTCTAGATATGGTTGTTTTAAGGAACATGTATGCACTGTTGCGGGAACTGTAGATCTGAACGTGATTAAAATGTTAATTACTGTTTAGACTTGCCTCGAAATGCGTGTAACATCACTTGGATTCTGTCCTAAATCAAATTAGAAATCCATGAAAATTGATTTTGTCTAATTTGGATTTAATATGATTGAGATATGCTAATTTTAGTAAGTAGGGGTCACTACTGAAATTACAGTCCTAATCTAGAACCAAGTGATTGTCAATTAGTGAAATTAATTGTTAATTTCGTGAAATAATCTTGAAAAATATTTGTGAAATATTGGAACATGATTATTTGCCTAATTGACTTGGCCTCAACCAATTAAATGATTAGATTTGATCTAAATCTTAATTGGAAACACAATCATCAAACTTGATGCTTGAATAGTGATTGTCATTTAATCAATTAGTGAAATTAAATTGTTTAATTTCCTTGAATAATTGTGCATAAATATTTGTGAAATATTTGATGATAATTATTCCCTTGAATGGCATTGCCTTAACCAATAATTGATTAGATGTGATATAGATCACTAATTGGTTACATGATCTACATGATCAACATTCCAACAAACATGTTGCTTGAATAGGACTTGGGATTTGGTTAGCAAATCTCATTATAATGTTAATCAAAAATTGTTTTGATTATTATTATATGGTATAATTTCGGTTGAAGAACCGATGATCATCTCAAGTACAAAGTGATTTATTTTGCATTATCCTTTCCCGAGGTGGATATGGTGTCTAGTCGGAGAGCATTGGGGTTGAGGGTTGCAACGTATGTGGTCCGTCCCACTCTCATCGGTACTGGCCATGACAGCGGGTAGGGTTAGTATAATGCCTAAGAAATCATGATGTATTTCTAATTATTAAAATTCGAAATAATACGTATTTGAGATAATACCTTAATTCAAGTAACAATAAAAATGTTTGTTGGATATTAATTGGATTATTAATTTAATATGATTAGATTAATTGGAATCCAATTAAAATTAAAACACTCTATTATAATAGAGATGTTATTTCCCTTGAAAGAATTAATCATAATGAATATGATTCATAGTGATTAATTAGAATTTGAATATGATATGGAGGATCACATAAGTGACATCCATGGTCTCCCGTCAAGGCGGAGGGTTTCGTCGCCAGGGATTGTATGTGGGAGACGCCTGTCCGAAGTGACAGTTCCTGTATGCAAGCGCATCTGGATCAGGCTCTTTGCTTCTCGAAAGAGTAAGGCCGTATGCGTAGTGACCCCAATATCGGATCCTCATATTATTGGGGCAATATTGGATTGCGCATAACGAGTACTATTCTTGTTGACGGTTGGTTCAATTAACGACGGGTCAACATCGCCTTAGGGGTGGTGGGCCCGGGTATTAAAGACCGAATTGAGAAATGCAAGTTGGACTTGCAAAGCGGAATGTGTTCCCGCTTCTTTTTATCTGAGTTGCAGATTCTCATATTATTGAGATGTAACAAAGATAAGGAAGGAGATCCCAGATCTTGTTGAGATATAATGGTAAGTATATCTCTTACATTGAAAGTGATTAAGGGAATGAACTTTCAATGTTGACAAGGCAAGACAACTTTGATATAAAAATCCTAAATCAAAGTAAAATATGTATATATATATTTATATATTGGGTAAAATGGGGCTGCCCCCAGGGAGTAGCCAACTTGGCTACTCCCACCCCTATTTTTACCTCATTTTTTTATTTTTTTGGAAAATAAAAATTTGTATATTCATCATTATATCCCTCTCACATTTTATTAAAATTTCGTCAGAAACAGAGACTCCTAAGCCCTCCATCCAGACGTCATTTTTTTAACGGTCGCAGGATTTTTTAAATCGACCATGTTTGGATGGAGGCTGTAGGAGTCTCTGTTTCTGACGAAATTTTAATAGAATGTGAGAGGGATATAATGATGAATACACAAATTTTTATTTTACAAAAAAATAAAAAAATGAGGGAAAAATAGGGGTGGGAGTAGCCAAGTTGGCTACTCCCTGGGGGCAGCCCCATTTACCTCTTATATATTTATGCAAATTTCTTATTTCGGATAATCCTTCATTAAAACCCACTCAATAATATACTCAATAATAACCAGTGAAATATCTTGGATTGGACTCATGATCCAGATATTGCACTTGCAGTTGAACACATAATATATGTGGTTGCAATATGCAAGTTTCCTCATAATAATGAGGAATGACAATTAAATGGATAATAGGAATACAACCCTAGGGTTTGTATGTCTCTATAGTCTTGATCTCTCATCGGATGTACTTTGGAAGTGACATGTCGATGATGATCGCAATTGTCAAATAATCCTTATAAAATTAATGAAGATATTCTGGCATACATATGTGCTCTTGACATTTAACATGAATGAGATGGTTCACTGCATCATGCAGAATGGTGGCTCTATAAGAGATGATGTATTCAAATTGTTTGAGTACCTACCTGAACCTATGTTTTAAGAGTATAAATGGATGTAGACATGATGAGTGTCATCATTCTATTGTCTATACTCTAGTCATTCATGAAGCTTCAAAATATTCATATTGTATGAATTTAATGAAGCATGTATAAATGTTGAAATGCTCTTACATTGAATTCTTTTTGAATTTAACATAAGAGATCCTTAGTCTTAAGCAATGGTTGTTTATAGATAAAGGGAGCACAGTGGAAGCATGGGTTGGACCCAAGAAAGAAGGAAAGTCAAAGAGTTGACTGGACTTCTGTGACTTCCATATGACATCCAAAGAGTTGGATGAATGCCAAAACTGCAATAAGTTGATGTGTTGATAGTATGACTATCAAGTCTGTCTAGAATCCTTAGAGAAGGACTCGGATAGAGCATCAAAATAATCTACATAAATCATTGATATTGGCTTACTTATTGAATAAGATAAAGTCTAATAATTGTATCTCAATCTTCTAACAACACTTGCAATGGGTTGCATATGTTTTAAAAGACTGGAAAATTTGATCTTAAAGGTTTATAGTTATCCAGATGGACATTGATGCAATTGTTGCAACAATTTCCACTGGATCACTAGACTTCATAAGTTCAGTAGGAGAGCCCTTAGTCTTAGAGAATGTCTCTGTGACCTAGATATTAGAATACACTCATTGTTTATTTCTAAATGTTGGAAATAAACATGAATTCTGAGGTAGAACTATCATAAAGAGTTATGATGGAGATATTTCAGATAGTAATCTAAAATCTGGTGGACTCCACTAAATTAGAAAATTAATGAATGGTTCATTAACATTTCTAAATACTGAAATTAAAATCTTTATAAGATCAATAGGAGGATGAAGATCATATGACAATGATCTAGCATCGAGCCTTGGACATTTGTCTATCGATTTGATCAATAGACTAGTAAGAGATGAAACTTTAGAATGACTAAAATTTCAAAACTTACATACTTATGAATATTGTATTCAAAAGGAAAAATGTCCAATACACCCTTCTTTGAGAATGGTGAAAGATGTCAAGGTATTTAGGATCTCATACATATTGATATATGCGGATCATCTATATCATAGTAAACATTGTGGATATGTGATATCTATTGATGATTATGTATGATATGAGATTTCTTCTCTTCACCTAAGAAACCTTTGAAATGTTCAAAGATTTCATTATTTTTGGTTTAGAACCAAAGTTTGAAGGAAGATAAAATGAATTTGATCTAATCTAGGTAGCAAGTACCTACTAGATAAATTCGATGAATACCTTATGGAGATATGAATATCATTTCTATCTCAATCCTCCTAACACACCTTAACTCAATAGAGTTATAGGTAGATACAATTGAATCATGTGTGACATGATCTTATCAATGATGAATTTTAGCACAATTATCCCTTAGTTTCCAGGTATATATGTGTAGTAGAAACTACAATGTATATCCTTAATAAGGTTCCATGTATTTTGGAATCTAGCACTTGAGAGTACTGCTTCATTAGGAAAATAAAGGATGGTATTGGATACCTACTTTATGACCTTGAGATTCTTATAGTATCTCATCTCTGAGAATGTGATTCTTAGAGGTTGAGACTCTTGAGAATCAAGATGAAAATGAAGTGTAGGAACTCATTTAATCTTGAAAAGATAATGAGACTCCTGAAATTGAAAACTAAAAGGACAATTAAAGATAAAACACTAATACCTCTTCAAATGAGTTTGATGAAGGATTCCATGTGTTAGAGAAATCTGACAATGATCGAACTTCATGTGATGAAGCTTCTGAAGATCATAGCATGGATAGATGGATAGCAATAAAAGTCTAATGTAGACTTCATATACAAGTGTTGTATATGGACCCTCGTGGATCCACCTACATGGGTAAGACCTATAAAGGTGTAAATGGATCTTCAAGAGAAAGGGAACCCGATGAGAAGGTAGAGACCTTCAAAGCACGGTGCGTAGCCATGAGCTACACATCGGAAGAGAAGACATTGCTTGCGATGAGACTTGCTCTTCGGTGACCATGCTTAAATACATCAGAATATTGCTAACCTTAGCTACACTACTTGACTATTACATCTTAAAGATGTAAGTCAATATTGCATTCCTCTATGAATACCTCTCTGAGGATATTCACATGAAGTAGCCCCAGGACTTCATGGTTGAGAAAAGCAAGATGTGAAAGCTAAGGAATCCATCTATGGACTCACATAAGCTTCTTGAAGTTGGACCATAAGATTTGATGAAATTATAAATGTTATGATTTCAGATAAAATCTTAATGAACCATGTGAAGCTTAGTGGGAGTGTCATTGTGTTCATCATGCTAAATGTAGATAATATCCTAATCATTTGGAATGATATAAGGATAATAATAAGTGTTTTATGGGCTGGCTATTCCATATCTTGAAATATGATTTCAAAGATACCTCGAATCTTAGTTCTGAAGTTGTTCAGAAGCAAAGAGAAGAGGATAATAGGATTGTCACATTTGTAGTACACCTTGGACATATTCTATTCATAGAAATTCCAAGAAAGGCTTCTAACCCTTAAGATATGGTATTGACCTATCTAAAGGGATAGCACCTCAAAGAGTTGAGGAAGTGAATGCTAGAACTACTTGCCCTTGGGCATCAGTTCTGAGAAGTCAGGTGTGTGCTAGATGTGTACAAAAGCCAGGTGGCTGTCGTGCAATGGGAGTAGTAAACTGTTACTAATCCTACTATGGAAATAAAACACTTGGTTGCAGTAATAACAAAATCTTCATAGATGACAAGTTTTTGAGATAGTGATCTCAAAGTCTTATCTTCAAAAACTTAAGACTTTATAGATAGAGATCTAAAAGGTCTTAACTGTGGATACCTTAAGAGATAGTGATCTCCAGGAATAAGGGTATTCTGATAAGGATTATGGAAATACTGGTTATGATAATTATTAAGTTATAGTGTCAAAGACACTGTAACTAACTAGATTGAGTATTGGTTGCATAAGATGCAACATTCGCATTAAATGCGAGCACTGTTACTGGGGATATGCAAGTGCCGTAAAAGGACTTGGCGTAGTCTCGTAGGAACAGAGTGACTGATCAGCTTACCTAGCTATTTTCTAAATAGCCTATGATTGTCACATGAGTGCGGGTTTAAATGATTAGCCCATTAATGGCTCTTTGGGCTAGTGGGAGATTGTTGGAAATGCGAACCCACGGCGAGCCATTATGCAATAAATATTATTGCATATATCATTCCCTGATCTGAAATGAAGAATAATTAATTTACATAATAGGTCCCTTAGTACAATTAGGGTTATGTACCATGGCCATCTTAATAATCATACAGCCGTTGATTCAACTATTGAATCATAGAGGCTGGTGCTTGGATGAATATCTAAAGGGTTAGATTGAGGACTCATCAAGCACCGTCAAATGATTGTTAAGATATGATCTCCAGCCTGAGTAGGAGATGACAATCCTTATCTCTGAAGGCTGATATCTGACCGACCTCTTGATGTAGGTCCTCTGCATAGGAATAGAGATTCGGAGGTGTCAGATTAGTTAGGTCAAAGAGTTGACTTAACGAGATCGAGAGAACCAAAGTCCTGTATCGTATGTTGTCATGATATAGGCACGCATCCTCTGACCGGAGACAGATGTGTTACTATATGTCTGAGTGTGTACATTTGGCAGACCAATAGGTTGATGACCTAATCAAGGTCTATACACCGGCGCGTTGGTGTGCATATAAGGGCATATGAGTAATACGATCTCTCAAATGGATCATACAGGTTCAGTTACTGAACCGGAAGACATGAGCTCACTCATGAGATATTGGGAAGAATCAAATTCCATGCGCATGGTCGTCTCGCTTTGGAAGCTTGACTGAATTTGTAGGTTTGATATATACTTTTAGTATATGATCAAGACCTAGGTATAATATACGCTTTTGGAAAGTGTATGATTGATACCAACTCCCAATGATCGAATGAGAAACTTACTGATAAAACTATAAAGTAGACAGTATAAAGTTGATCCAATACTTCGGGTTTAGTCTGAGCCTTCCAGTATGCAGGATGTACAGGTATTAGGAATACCTGAGGGTAATGTGATCATAAACGATTGTATAACCATGACGCTTCCATTCCTAGGGAGTGATGAAACGGGTCTGGATTTTAGTGACTCCTCTCGGTAGAGAAGTGATCTGATCTTAGTCCAAGTGTTGGACATTGATCTGAATGTGATTCAGATACAATGAGAAGATTAGATTTACGGTCTTGATTTAATCAAGCATCTATGGGAGGCCCGCGATCTGGATTTGAGATATGATCTCAATATCCATGTCACTATACGTGGAACAATACAATCGCCCTGTCCTTAACTCTAAGTATCTGCGGAGAGATTGCATTATTCTTGAATGGTTCGAGAATAATTCCATAAGATCTAAGCAATGAAGAAATGATGATTAAATGCGATTTAATCATATTGATGTGTGAAGAAATTATCCAATGTAATTAAATGTGATTTAATTATTATGGATAAGAATAATGTGGATAAAAATATCCAATTATTCATAATATATTATAAATATGATTTATAATGTATTAGAGAGGGCTAATTATATTTTATATGTGTTGATTAATTATTATGTGTATTGGATACACATTGTGTAATTAATTGACAATGTAAATTATATGTTGTTTTGGGTTGTGAATGTGATTCACAATTTTTCCATGGCAATATTGCAATATTCTCAAATATAATTGTGAATTATTTTTGAAGAATAAAAGCCAACAAAAGTTGTTGGAAATAAATAAAAGAGATTTTCAAGGAGATATGCAATCTCATGGATTTCCATGAGATTGCTCTCTCCATGGAAGGTATGGGCGGCACACCATTCCTAATAGGAATGTGTGGCCGTCCACATGGAATGTGCATGGAGATGAAATCCCCATGTACATTCTCTCCTTATTTATTGGCTTGATTTAGGAATAATTTATATTTGATTTTGTTAAATATATTTTGACATAAATTTGTTGGTTTTACCAACAACAATCTTGACCATTGGATTGACATAAATCAATCTCATCCATTAATTTTACATGTCACATGGATTGAGATCCATGGATCCCAAAATCCTATAAATAGAGAGGCATACCATGCTCTCTCTTTACATGAATATTGGAGCTCTCTCTCTCTCTTTCTTGGTACACGTCTACCCTCTCTCCCTCTAATTGGTGGCCGACCACCAAACCCTAGAGGAGAGAATCGTCGTCGCCTTCGCCACCGCACCGCCGCTTCGACGTTCTTCGGTTTTCCGTCTTCTTGGAGTGCTGCACTCACGAAGGAGACATTCGATCTCGTACGACGAGATCAGGAGCAACCACGCTTGGATCAACTTCTTGGATTGCGAGGACAACGCGGTTCATCCCCGCGCTCGCAAGCGGTCTCGCCGACGATCGGACTTGAGACAGGAGGTCTCTTTCTTTAGAGACTTGATCAACCATGCTTCAAGAGGTATTGCATTATACTTGTTGTGGTTATAGATGAAACGATCTGAGAATGGTTCTCGGATCATGTGGTTTCATCGAATAAAAATTTTAAATTCCGCTGCACCGAACAACTAGTACGACTAGTCGTTCTTCGTCGTATCCGATACGACGACCACGCTTCCGTGATGCGCTTAAGGATAATTACATATCCTTCAGCCAGAACTCCTCCAACACCTCCATCACATCCCTCTTGACCATCTCCCAGAATTCCCTACAAAAGCATACCGAAAACCCATCCGGTCCAGGTGCCCCGTCCGCATTAAGCTGAAAGAGCGCCCACCTGGCTTCCACCTCCGTAAGATCCCTCACCAATGCCCCCGCCTCCGAGTCAGATATTTGCGCGACTCCTCTCTCTCCTGCCAACCCCAACCTGATCAAGCTCGTTGTCTGATAATGTGTTCGCAGCGTTAACCTACACCACGGTCCCCCTCAACCACCAGCTCTCTGGTGGATATCAAATGTATCAAATTTCTGCGCCTTCTCCCACTAGATATGGCATGAAAAATTTTCGTGTTTGCATCTCCCTCCTTCAATCATCTCTTCATGGATCTTTGTCGTCAAGTCACTTCCTCCTTTTTGTCTTCAAGCAAAATCTCCTCCAAGTAATTACCTCTCTCCAAAACCTCCTCAACCGTCAACACCCTCTAATCCTTCAACTTGTCCAGCTTGCTCACCTCCTCTTGGGCTCTCAACCTCCTGCCCCCACGTTGAGCCCGGTTCAATCTATTGAAATCCATAAAGTGCCTCCTGAGCAATGTCAGCTTGCTCGCCATTCTACATGTAGTCGAACCACCAGGCATGCACTCCTCCTCGAAGGTTGCAACAGACTCCTGAAAGCCCTTCTCTAAAAGTCAGGCCCGCTCAAAATGGAAGAATGTTTGAGATCGCACATCCTCACCAGAAGACCAAAGCAACAATGTATGGTCCGAATGCGCCCAAGGCAATGCTCAAACCCTAGCCAAAGGGAAGACAACAAGCGCCTTAGATGATACCAGGAATCTATCGAGGCAAGATATGGATCTCGCGTTCCTCCATGTGTATAAGCATCCTGCCACATTGCACATTGATAACCTGAAGACCAAGTTCCTCCACCAAGCCCTTCAACTCCGCCGAACCACTATCTCCTCCCCTACCACAACCAGAACGATCCTCCGGATACAAAGTCACATTGAAATCCCCAGCAATGATCAAAGACACATTTGTGTAGGTTGCCCTCACCAAGTACAAGTCATTCCCCAGTTGTGTCATGCTGGTCCCATTAACTAGGCCATATAAATGTTCGTCACCAGGACCTAGAGGTCATCCGCCCTCCGGTGCAATAGTGTAGTGAGCAAATAGCGACCCCGCATCTCATCCTCTGCCAATTCAAACCTATCATTGTCCCATCATGTCATTACACCCCAGCAACCCCTTCAAAAGTAAATAGCTTTGCATTCTCTCAATTTGTCTCCCCCAATTTCTTTCCATGCTTCGTTAATTCCTTGCTAAATCTTTGTTTCCTGCAATGTGACCAAATCTACTATGTGATCCATCAACAACTGATGCGTCGTCGCCCTTTTTTCCGGCCGCCCCAAACCCCTAACATTCCAAGTGGTCATATTCATTTACACACCACGCATACCCCCCTTCGGCGGCACTAGTCCAAGATCCCTCAGCACCTGTTCTTCTAAGCGAAGACCTCATATGTCCCCTTCAACAAAATCTACCTCCTTTTTCGATATCTCCTGACCTGAGTGTCGCAGCTCGTCTACCCTCATGCACAAGCCTACCGAAGCCGCTTGACAATGCCTCTTCACTCTTCTCCATGTGAGCAGGATTCCCCTCTTCAAGAGCAAAGCATTTCTGCATAGTCTCTTGAGTCGTAGCACCCCCTCAGCATCCCAAACTCTGGTATATCTCGAATCGCCTCAGCCTCCTTCGATCCTGCAACTCGCGACGAGAATACCTCCAGCCATACCGGTCATCTACAAGAACTAGACTGTCGCAACATCAACTGGGGCCCCTTGAGAATCCCAACCTATCCGAGCCTTCCCCCTCTGACTGCACTCCCGACAATGCACTAGACCCGGAGGCTGACGATGACGCAAATTGGAGCCCTGATCTCATCACCACAGACCCTACGACCGAAGGTCCCCCCTTCTGCTCCGAAGACCGATCGGAGGCCATTAGCCAAGAGCTTTTGCATGGCTCCACCACAAGATCCACCCTGCACCAAAACATCGAGACCTAAGAGCCCTCCTAATCTACTTGCGGGTTCGGAATAGGCGCAGATCCGCCTTGCTCCACCATTGCACCCAAGACATCAACCGGATTCAAAATGGGATCTGCACAGGGATGGCCCCTCGACTCTGCAGGAGAGCACTCAGCCTGATCCGCGAGGAGGTGACCATCCGGGTCTGCAAGAGGGTGACCATCCATGAAAAATTGGCCATCCGGATTCCCATCTCCGAGCCCATCCAGGTCCGCACAATAAATACTAAACGAACATGTCACTCCCCGAACAAATAGGTCCTCAACAGCAATCGTCGCACGTGGATCCGACCTGATAAGCACCTTCGCATACGACAGCCCGCCTCTAGAAACTTCACAGCCACCTCGAGGGTTGCGACACTCATCCTCGAAAAGCCCTCTCCTCTTACCAAAAAAAGTTCTTCCTATTCAAAAATTGGAAAGCTTTACCATCTGATTTCGGAAGAGGTTTCTATGGCAACACTCCGTACATCTCTGGCTTCCTCCCCTGACCTTGGCAACTGACCTGGTCTCTTGGACCTCCAACCAGAAGGAACACCCCATGAATTTGACGTCGAGATACATTAGCAAAGGGAGAACTATCTCTGCATCCATCGCCACCACCGCCGATGACTGGCCTCGCCAAAGCCCATCGAAAACGATATCCAAATCCGCAATGCCGAAGCAAGCATCTCGTGAACCACCTCCAGCCTCCGCCTAAGCAACAGAAGGCCCCAAATCAAGACCGTCTTCAAGCTACGCTGACCAACCCACCCCTCATCCCTCGGCAAGAGGCTATGCCAATGGACCCAACCCACTGCTATATGCAAAAACTCAAGGAGCCTCCGTACCTCCTCGATTCTAAGATCTCATGCACAAACCAAACAACCTTCGAGCTTGATGATGTCTCCACGAAAGGTGCTCCCGACCGCAACATCGATATCCTCCATCGTGTCCTCTAAACACCTCTGTCTCTCCTGCACACCCCAACGAGGCATCTGCCCTTCTCAAACCGCTCCCTTCACCCTCGCTCCTTGCTGACACTCGTGCACCAAAAGCTTGGTTGCCCATTTCTTCCACAAGTGAAGCATCTCGTCGGGTCCCGACCATGTCACCGCCTGGTGACCCCATCCCCCGCATCTAAGTCACCATCTCCCAAATCGCACCGTCCATTGACATCGTCACCCTCCGGCACTTACAGGTGGTACCCTAGCTCGACGATTGCTCCTCTCCACCTTCGTCCAACCGCACTCTCCCTCGCTCATGCCGCTCCCCGTCCTAAGATCTTAGTTCCTATATTGTGTGAACTTGACATGGTTTTAAATGGGTCCAACAATAGGTTATGTTTTCTCTTACGATAAACTTGACTTGATATAGATACTACATGTTGAGTATGCAATTTATAGAATTATCAAACGAAAATCCTACCATGCACATAATTGGTGCCCCCCTTTTGACTTCAAAAAAAACTTACCATGCAAAAGCTATGTGGTACATGGTTGATCTAAACATTGAGCATGCAAAATATATTACTTGTAAAGCGTAGTACTCAAATGTCATGAGACAAATTGCATGACTGAAGATGTTGTCACGTCATGTGGAGGCACGAGGGAGAACTAAAGAGTGGTTGCATCAAGATAACATGTAAACTATGTGGGTAAAAGTCTGAGGTTGTAAGCATCCTCGAGAATGGTAGACTTTCTTATTAGACAAGCTAAGAGTTTAAAGACCCTAAATAAAAAGATAAATAAAAATCGTCAAGGTGGTATTAGAGGATTGGTTGAGGCGACATCTAGCAATAAATTCAGTTTGATGCAACCACCAATCCCGGATTATCCGCAACTTCAGAATCCCGAATAGGTAGGGTGATATGGCTTGGACTAATCCTTGACATCGAATAGAATAGATAGAATCAATTGAAAGGGATAAATGAAAAGTATAAACAAAATGAAGTTTTCTGGTAGGAACAATTTTGTAAATTTACCATACTTGTTTTTCTTTTCTTTTCTTCGTTATGGAGACGATAACATTCAAAAAAAAAGATTATTTTAGATACTTGTGATCTATTTTGCAATAGGATAAGGAAGCTGATGGAGATGTTACTCATAGAATAAATGCAAGTTGGTTAAAGTAAGGAGGAGACTACTATTCTTTGTGATAAGAAAATCCCTTTGAAAGTCAAAGGAAAGTATTACGAAGCAGTCGTGAGACACTACTATACTTTATGGATCGAAATGTTGGCATGTGAACCATAGACATGTGCAGAGAATGATAATAGTAGAAATGAAAATCATAAGGTGGATGTGTAGTCATACACGAAAAGATCGGATTCAGAATGATGCAATCAGAAGGAAAGTTGGTGTAGCTCTGATAAAGGATAAGATGAGATAAAACAGCTTAAGATGATTCGACCATTTGCAAAGGTCGGTTGATGCACCAGTTAGAAGATACGAGATTTGGGATGTTGAGCAAGTTAAGAGAGAGCGACAAGGTCAAGAAGTGTTGGAATGAGACTATCCGAAAGAATCTTAGTTATTTGGATTTAAGCTCGAGAATAATTCAAAATAGATCTAAATGGAGACAAAAAAATCCATGTAGCCGACTCTACTTAATTGTGAGAAAAGGCTTTGTTGTTGTTCTTGTTGTTGTTTCTTCGCTATTAGACGCATGTTCACCTCTATCCTATATTTACTGAAAACCCAACAAGCACCGATGAGCCATCATAGGGACGGTAGCCAACCAACCAACCACGAGTTGTTTTCTATCAATCTCAAGTAGTTAGCAGTTAATTTTTGGGTTTTTTTCAACTACATGTAAACGAATACATGAGACAATTTGTTATGTAAACTTTATTTTGTGAATGAAAATGTGATGAATGTTCCTTACAAAATTTTTCTTGCAATTTGTTTCTAAATATTAGTTATTTATTATTGAATAAAATTATTTTTGAGGAACCAGATCTAATAGATGGGAGGATCCAATGATCTAAAATCATGATCATGATAGATTGGTATCTGAGCACGGCGACTCTAGTAACTTATTTAGTAATTGATAGCTACTAATGGTATTCAGCAACTGAGATATATCAAGATCTCCTACTCTTAATAATTGATTGCAGAAATGACACCATTCACAAATCAGAGTCCTAATATACATCAATGCTAAAATGAATAAAAACTAACGGATTGCCTTGATCCATCTCAGGATCATGGCAGATCAAGATCTGGCTGGGAAAATGCCTACGATGGTGAGAATGTTACAGGTAATGGGGCAAAGGCAACATGCATTGGAGCAGACTCGATGTTCAGGCTGAGAGACCCAAGGCATCCAAACCTGCGGATGCCAAAGGTATCTACAGACCCTCCCGAGGAAGAGTCTAGTTACTGAACTTTTACTAGATATATTCCTACCCCAACTAGAGGAGCAATGGAGGACCTTCTTAAGCACCGATTATAATTTAATTCCTACCGCAAGGATAATATTCTATGATTTAAGAGCATCAAGAAACAAACTGAGGTAAAAATATGGCTTGATGATGTCAAGAAGACGTTAAGAATCATGCATGCACCAAAAGATTATAAGGTGCATTTTGTTAACTACTCTTTAGATCCAAGATATTTGTGGAGAGTTGCCTCTAAACCATCAGTAGAGCTCGTTCCATGGGCTGCTTTAAAGAAAAGTTCCAACTTCCAAGCTCCATTCCACCTTCTCACTAGGAGTTTGGAGCTACATTCTGACTTCTCACTAGGAAGAATGAGTTTGCTTTTCTAACCCGGGGTCTCAAGACAGTACGTAAATACTAGATTCAATTCATTAACTACTTCGTTACTCGCCGGTTTTAAAAGCTTCACCCAAGGAGTGTCTCACCAAGTTTATTAGTGGACTTCAACGAGATCTTTAAAGAAAAGCTTGCATGTTTTAGACCTACCACAGTATATGAAGCAATGGAAAGCACCTCTCGTGTTGAGATGGAGAGAGATGCCAATCAACGGAGGGAAGACTTCCACTTTGCAGGTGGTCCATCAAAACTTAAGATGACTAAGAAGAGATACTCGTTATCATACAACGGGTTCCAGTACCAGCTCACCACTAATATTGGATCAAGAATTACCAGGCATAGGGGGTTTCTCTAGACCTCCAGTATAACCTCGAGTATCAAAAAGTGTCAATACATCTATGGTGAAAGTCTCCCATTAGATGCTGAGAAGCAGAAGGATCATGCCTCACACCTTCATGGCACACTTTACCCAGTCATGAGACTTGTTATACTCCATTTGTTGAATGGAGGATGGCGATAGTTACCATCTCTTGTTTTCATGTGAGGCACTGAACTACCAATCAAGACTTGAGAGAGCAAAGCCTTTCACTTTCATCTCAATCATTTAGCTGGGTAGGAATCCTTAGTGTTCCACAATGAGTGGATCCATGTGGTTAACGAGTAGGCACATGAAGATCCTTTTTTTATCTTGGACAATGATTTGTAGTTTTCCGTAATTAAAAAAGTCGACTTCGGTGGGCACCTGCCATGGGTGATTGTGCTTTTTCTTCTAAAAAACATTCTCCACCTCATGCTTCTCCTTTACTAGGTTTGCCTTGTCTATTTCAATCCGCAAGTCCTTTCAAGTTGTTTAAAGAAAACGATGCTCTAAGTTTGATTTAGTTATGTTGCTTCATATCAGAATCATTAAAAACCACAACATCCACCATTCTTCCAGTAGAACATATTAAGGGGACAGATTGCATAAAACGGTTTGTAATGCCATTAATGAAAAAGTATCGTACCTTTATGCAAATCATCTTGTGATAGACTCTGTTTCACATCAAACAAAACAAAACAAATTTTAATATCAAGAAGAAAACTGTATATACCGAAACAATGTAGTAAGTTTTTAAAAAAATATATGTAACAGCGTGTAAGTTTAAAAAAATACATGTAGCAAACTATACCTTCAATTTTGGGTTAGAAAGGATACATCTAGCTATGAAGTTAGCAATTCCATCAACAATGTCATCTTGACCAACAATTACATAATTTTCATCATCAATACCACTTTCCGCTTCTACTTTATCAACATCTAGTTCTTCTGTAACCCACACCCAGCAGGTTGGTTTTCCAACATCATCATGAACTACTACATCAACAGCCTTCAAATCAAGCCCTGGATACCATACAAAATGAATCAGTTCATTGTAGACTAAAAAAAGAAAGGTTCAAGCCTCAGCGTTGAAATCCAGTGTGTAGAGACAACAGAACCTTGAACTTCTTTGAAAGGGAAGCTGCAATCCTTTGGATCCTCGGATGTTTGGCTGAGTGCTTCTACGTTTGTAGAAAAATTAACAGATTCCACTGCTTTGACAAGTTGAGCGTGCAACTGAAAATGTCAATCGGAATAATATCATTAAAAGCCCCTGGCACAAGAATAAACTAATCATATTTGCTAAGAAAAAGAAGAGCTTTCTGTAGTAAAGAATCAGCATGCACTCCCTCCGATCATCCTGCCACCGAAGGCATTTTTTAATTAAAAGAGGATAGGATGTGCATTTAAAATGAAATACACCCTCACTACATACTAGCAAAGAATCCTTTCCATTAACACCAGCTCAAAAAGAGTCTTGATTGGTTTACAACATTTCAACATATAACCTCTCTTGGCATAAGATCTCCACATTACGAGCCAGCTAAAGGGTCCACACAAACAAGGGTTTAAAAAACTGGACCGGATCGGCCGGTTGAACCGGGCCGGGAACCGGTCCTGACCCGATTGGTTCAGCCGGTTTCATGTAATTAATTTTAAAAAAAGAAGAAATTGAAAAACCGGGTCCAACCGGTGATCGGACCAGGTTGACCCGAGTGGTCAGACCGGACTGACCCAATTTTGATAATTTGGTACATTTTCAAAAATAAAGGTTTAAATAATTAAATAATATGGTTTTTATCACTAGTGTCCTTGACTTCTGTAATATAAGTTATGCCCCTCTTTTTTGGAATATTAGTTGTGCGCCTACCTTCTTAGAGTAGTTTTCTAGAAGCAGCTATACATAAATGACTACAATGTTGTATTCATATATAATGTTAGAAAATGTGGTTAATTTTTGTAGATATTTACTCAAAATAAACAATGATGTTATTCTATTGAAAGATTTGACATTTCAAATGATTATTTCATTGATATATACTTACGTATATGCATCCGGTTTCATCTTGTGTTAGGATACAGTCCGGGAAGACTGACAATTTTAATATCAACACTGGTTTGCATCAAGGTTCAACTTTGAGTCCTTTCCCTTTTACTTTGATTATGAGTTGACAAATCACATTCAGGATGAGATATCTTAGTGTATGTTATTCGCTAATGATATTGTGTTGACTGATGAGACTAGAGATGGAGTAAAGGAGAAGCTTGAGGTCTGGAGACATGCTTTGGAGACTAAAGGATTTCGTATAAGTAGGGCTAAGATTGAATGTATGGAGTGTACTTTTGATGGAAGCAATGGTAAAGGAATCGATGTTAAGATTGGTGATGATAACATTCAGAAAAGAGATTCTTTTTAGATACTTGGGATCTATTTTGCAACGTGATGGAGAAATTGATGGAAATGTTCAAATAGAATAAATGCAGGTTGGGTAAAGTAGAGATGAGCCTCTACTGCTCTCTATGATAAGAAAATTCCTTTGAAAATCAAAGGAAAGTTTTATAAAGCAGTTGTGAGGCCTGCTATGCTCTATGGATCTGAATGTCGGCATGTGAACCATGGACATGTGCAGAGAATGCCAGTAGCAGAAATGAAAATGCTAACGTGGATGTGTGGACACACACGTAAAGATCGGATTCGGAATGATGCCATCAGAATGAAAGTGGGTGTAGCTCCGATTGAGGATAAGATGTAAGAAAATCGCTTAAGGTGGTTTGGCCATTTGCAAAAGAGGTCAGTTGATGCACTAGTGAGGAGATGTGAGTTTCGGAATGTTGAGTCGACTAAAAGAGGCGTAGAAGGCCCAAGTAGTGTTGAAATGAGACTATATAAAGGGATTTTAGTTTTTGGATCTAAGCTCGAGAATGGTCCAAGATAGATCTGAGTGGAGGCAAAAAATCCATGTAGTTGACCCTACTTAAAGTGGGAAAAGTCTCTATTATTGTTGTATATGCATCTGGTTTCATCCGTTCAGAAAAATCGGTTCAACCAATCAGACCAGTAAATTAAGCCCAATCTTTTCCAAGTCGATAGGAAGATGAAGCCATGTTGACATCATCGTTAGTTCAACCCGATTGGACCAAATCGAAGATTGACCGGTTCAACGTCCGATCCAATTTTTAAACATTGACACAAACTTGAAAAACTTGATCTGTTCACAAATTGTCCAAAACCAAGCGGTTAAGCCAAGGGATATCCTGAAACTTTCCAAGCCAGAAAAATCAATCCACTTGCCAAACCATAAGTAAAGGATAGATCACATATGTTCAATATATTCAGGCCTATCATCACATAATAGACATGCCACGTCTGTATCATTGGAAAACTAACATGTGGATTTTTGGCATAAGCTACCCACATCATAATACCTAAAGGAACACCTTGATTGACTTAGTCTTGAACCTCGGTTGGGGTCTTCAAACCTTTGTAAGAGGTCAAGTGCCTTTGGGGTATTTGACATTTGTTGACTTAGTCTCAAATGGTGGTTGGGGTTTTCGTACCTTTGTAAGAGGTCAAGTACCATTGTTGAGGACTTAGACCTTGATTGGCTTAGTCTCAAACCTCCGTTAGTGTAAATACCCTTATTTGCATTGCCAAACTCTGACCCTAATGAGGTGAGTTGATGAGGAATGGACTACGCAGTGGGCCTCCACCTTAGCTCTAAATCCTTTTTTAGATCCTTTTAAGCATCCTCCATACAAAGTTAAACTCAATGCCTTTATGGTCGTCTTTCATGGTACTCAACTCATGCCTCTGTTGTGGATTGGATCTCAGGAGTTGTGATTCCTCTTGCGGCCTTATGTGATCTCCTTTGAACCCCAAGACTTCTGCATCTCCTCATCCAATTATTGATCCAAGTCTCTTATCCATAGTTTTTTTCTAGCGAAAAGGACGAGCCTCCATAATAGATCCACCCAAACTTTCTATACTTTTTTTCAAAGAATTATAGATAATTTTGCATGCACCACATTTCATAGAGCGCAATTACATTCTCACGGAAAAACCTCTCTTCCTTGAAGTAAAAGCATTACGTGCAAGCCAGATGGCCCAGATATGTGCAATCACAACTCTGCCCTCAAGTGATCCTCTCTAATCACTGGTACTTGAGCTCCAGTCTCGTTGTCCCAATGTATTCCAAGCAAAACAACCACCACTTAAAACTCCGTGACATCATGACACCATCTCATTATCCCTCCTCGCACCACTGACACCATCCCTCGCACCCCGGAAACATCCTCACCCTTCTAAATCCTCTCATTATCCGACCTCTTCTTAGCAGCCATTGGAAGATGTTGATCTGTATTGGCACCTTCCATGTCCATATTCTCGTGAAATCCCGAGCCACAACGTCACTCCACAGCACAGACAAGACAATCAAAATTGTATATGCCTTCTTCACCGTAAATGTCACGCCCTTCTAACACCAAGAATCCTATCCTTCGGATAGTTCCTCCAATATAGCCAAAATGCTCAAAAGGCACAAGAACTCATCTATTCTTTGGTCAGATAATTCCGTCACAAATGTCGATATCCAATACCCATCCAACCAAATATCTGTAACGTGTGCCTCCTTGTATATTGCTAAGAGAAAAGCATGGGGAAAGTATCACAAAGAGCTCCTTCTTCCACCCAATCATCCTTTTTTTAGACCAAAAAAGGGGGAGACAATCAGTGGTGTTCGCCCCAAAATTTATTTAAATATAACAAAGAAAAACTAAGAGAAACAATAGCAAAACGCTACAATTAAAGGTCCCAATCACCCACCAATCTTGCGGAGTGTACCCAAACATTTTCCTTATATTTCTTTGCCCAGAAAAAAGATGAGCATTTTTGCCCAGCTACAGGGTCCAGATAATAGCAATAGGTCTAATTAGCTCCCGTCGGGGTCTATTCCTGTTTCTCACCAAGGAGCCGCAAAAAGAGTCCAGGTTCGTCGTGCACGTCCAAGCCAGAACAGCCCTGCTCCATATCGGATACGTTTTCGCACATTTGAAGAACAGGTCTTCAAGGGTCTCAATCGCCTCATCGCATAGGAGATATCTATCAAAGATGGAGCTCAGAAGCCTAGCACAACGGTCCCTCGTCATCAGTCTTTGCCTTCTGAACAACCACAGAAAAAATCCAATACGCTCAGGGAGGCCCAGACTCCAAAGGAAGGCGCAATCCCAGAGCAAATCATTCGAACGCGATGGGGGTGGTCTGCATATCGCCCCAAAAGCCATCTTGACCGAGAAGGTGCCCTTATGCCACACCCAATGGTCTCTTCCCGCAGACGATCTTCCCACCTCCTTCAAAGAATCCAGCATCATTAGAAATTCCTCGAGGCGTTGGTCCGAAAAATTTGTGGAGAAAGTGGGGAACCAATTACCATCCGACCAGTAAGATGCAACAGACGCATTCTTATCTGTAGCCAAAGCGAAAAGGCGTGGGAAACGCGTACTCATGGGCCCCCCATCCGTCCAAACATCAGTCCAGAGGGCGAAGGATTCCCCGTTGCCGAGCACCAGCCTGAACAGCGAGCGATGACGGGAAAAGACCTCCATCATCCCCTTTCAGAATGGTGTGGGAGACCTCACACAAACCTCAGGCTGCGGTGGCGCACCAAGCAAATCATAAATCTTACGCAAAAGGCTGCAGCAAATATCTTCACCAGGGCCCCAAAATCTGCTCGCCCATTTCAAAAGCAGGGCCTCATTCATTTCGTCTAGCCTCCGGATTCCCAAGCCCCCTGCTTTTTTAGGGAGCGTGATCACATCCCACTCAACGAGGTGCATCCCACCCGATTCACCATCGTGCCTGCCCCATAAGAACTTACGCATTAGCTTCTCAAGACGACTATGGATCCCCTTCGGCATGCGACGAGTGGACAAGAAAAACACGGGGATCGAGGATAGTACCGCTTTTAAGAGAACCAGACGCCCCCTGGAAAGGATGGCCGACTTCCAACCCGCAAGCCTAGCTTCAAGCTTCTCGATAACCTGTAACCAATCCCTCAGCTTTGTTCTTCCCACCGTCAAAGGTATCCCAAAGTAGTCGATCGAAAGGGAGCTGCACTCCGAGCCTAAAGCCTGGCCACAAGCAATTGCCGTGACCTCCGACAAACCGAAGGGGAGAACCTTTGATTTATCCACATTCTTGAAGAGCCCAGAGAGTTAACTAAATAGATCTAAGGCCATGGACATTCACGAGGCCTCCTCAACGCCCCCCTCAATGAAAAAAATAGTATCATCCACGTACTGCAGCAGCGGGATCCTCCATTCATCCCGCGAGTAGCCCGCCGAGAAGCCACCATCAATCACGCGGCACGCAACACACACCAGTACATCCGCAGCAATGACGAATAGCAGAGGTGCCAGAGGGCAACCTTGTCGCACGCCCCTATGCGGTTGGAAGAAACCACCCTCCGGGCGGCCGTTTACCAAGACTGAAAAGGATGACGTCGTAACACAGCGTTTCATCCAAGAAATCCACAAATCCGGGAAGCCTCTCCTCCGCATAACCGACCAGAGAAACTTCCAATCCAAAATATCAAAGGCTTTTGCAAAGTCCACTTTGCACAAAACATCTGCCTTACCCCTCCTCTTCCAGTCCGCAATGATTTCCGAGGCAAGGATCAGACAGTCCGAGATGTGCCTACCCGGGACAAAGGCCGATTGGAGCGGAGATGTAATAGTCTCCAGAGCACGGGTAAGCCTTAACGTGAGCACCTTCGCCACAATCAAGTAGAGGGCGTTTGATAATGCAATGGGTCGGAAATCTTCAATGCGTTCCGCCGCCGAACTCTTTGGAAGGAGAAAGATGAGGGATTTATTTATTCCACCCAATCATCCTACCAAAATGAGAAACCTTTTCCATCGTCTATCACTATGAAAAACAAAGCAAATACCTCTCTAGTATGTGGAGAACGATGCCACTGCATCCACGTGTGCACATAAACAGGGTAAGATGGAATAAATAGACCATAACATCATTGATGCAAATGAAAAAAAAATCAACGGTGAAGAAATTTATTTTGATGGTGGAAAGGACTGAGGGTGCATCCCCTACTAGAATAAGGACTAAGGGTGCATCCAATCCTAGAATCCC
The DNA here is from genome assembly GCA_037367405.1 of Ottelia alismoides. NCBI lineage: Eukaryota > Viridiplantae > Streptophyta > Magnoliopsida > Alismatales > Hydrocharitaceae > Ottelia > Ottelia alismoides. The sequence goes on along the minus strand of JAZKJV010005542.1, from coordinate 529,525 downwards.
AGTATATGGGAGTATAATTTAACCGAGACCTCAGAGTACCCAAACCGAGGACAGAGGAAACGTCTCCAATAGCTCCACTGATACCATGAATCGATCCAGTTGAGACCTGGAGGAGGTACTCCTCCACGTTAATCTCTCATTTGAGACATACACAACCTCCAACAACAACTCCCCAATAAAGTCCATGAACTCTGATGAGTAGGGGTCTTGTCCTCCCCTGTCACTAGATCGATCTAAGGCAAAAAAGTATCATTGAAGTCGCCACCAACGAGTATGGAAAGTTGGGATACTCCTCTCTTATCGAACATGGTTCATCCAAAATGCCCTCCTCGCGAAGGCCACCAAAATGTTCATAGACTGCCGAAAGGAGCAATTTTTCATCACCGACCTTTTGCTCCAACACCACCGACACATACCTAGGAACTAGTTTCTAGTCTACAAACTAAACATATCTCCACAGAGGGTCCAATCAAAGAATTTCATTATATCCCTTTCTAAAATCATTCTTTTTGTAGGGTACCCCATAAGAATAAATGACAGGTACACAATAAGTACATTTTGTGCAACAGCCCTTCCTATCTGATAGAAAAGTATCCCATGATCCTGAACTGATCTTACCTGGGATCGCAAATCCCAAGTTTGTCTATGAAGAGCTGGTCTGATTGTCGAGGGCCACCAGAAGGTTCATAAACCGCCGAAATAAGCAATCTTCCATCACCGGTCCCTTGCTCCAACACCACCGACACATACCTACGACCTAGTTTCTCGTCCACAAACTAAACATGTCTCCATTCCACACTAACAAGACACCGACAACGCTCCCCATTGTATAAGTGTGTCTGAACTCCGACATCTTGGATACGGATGTTACTCTCCACATCCCATGCTCCCAACAACCACCTTTGTCTCATGTAAAAAGACCATGTCTTCCAGCCACGACCCAAAAAGACCCCCAATCATACTCGTCTTCCCTCGCTTGCCCAGTCCCCTCACGTTCCAACTTTCTTCATAACCCACTCAAAGAGTTAACCGTGGGAAACTTGACCATCAGATATTCCGCAACCTATGTGTGAATGTCCACTGTATCCACTTCGGCCTCCTTGGAACCCAGATGAGCCACATGTGGATCCTCCTCAGTAGTTTCCCTAACTCCACCTCCTCCGCCATAGAAGAGTTGGCATCTGCTTGATCCTCCATCGCATGCTCCAGACACCTTCTCACCTTTGGCTTCCTCCTCTTCCATGTGAAAGCGAGAATGGGATCCATCACAAACCCCTCCCACCCTCACCAAGAGCCATCCGCCTCTGCCTTCCTACTCTAACAATCTCAAGATCCTCTTATGCTCCCTTTTCCCCCGCTTGGATGAACTTATCCTCATCTTTGGCACGTCAGGGCCAATTCCAAAGCCCTCGGATCGTCAGTCGCTTCCAGTACCCTTAGATCTCAGACATGAGAGTTCGGTTCAAGTACATAAACGCCAGTCTCACCAATAAAACAAACATGCTTGTCCACCATGGAAGAAGGACTCTTTGATCCACCATCAACCGACGCATCCCCACCTCTCGCCTAGAGAAGGCTATGCTTCTCAAGATGTTGGCCCACCACATAGCCTATGAGCAGACCCACATTGGGCCCATCGTAGACCTATCACCAGTCCTCAAGTTTGCAGATGTCAAGAAATCTGACGTAAAAGAGGGTCCAGTAGTTGACATGGCACCCTCTCTGAAAGGGAAACGATCCAGTTGACTTCCATCCACTACAGGCAACTCTGCCCGTACTGCCTCCTTCGCGTTATGCACTGACTCCGACAAATGGATCAGAGTCTGAACCACATCCTTACCCACCAAATGCAGCTCTAGATGGAAAGAACAGCGACCAATCTGGAAATCACCTTCATTGGTGGTGGGCCAAGGGGGTCCCCTCAATGCCGTTAGGACCTCCAATGGCTCACCTGAGTGGAGGCTTACCCAGGCGGGCCCGGCAAAGTCTCGTCCGCAAGACCTCCTCAACCGCGCCTACTCGCACAAGTGTTGCGACAAGCTTGCGCCATCGCACAAGTAGAGTGTGCACCGCTATCAGCCATCTGGGTCCACACAGTTGAACGCCATCTTAGAGCTTAGGTTACCTCCAAAGCACTCCAGCAGGGAAAATCCCCCCTTAATTTGCTAGAAGCATGGGTATCTCGTCCTCCTCGACCCCATGCACGTAGATGGCCGACTCTGACAACCATATGGCATCCTTCATGCATCCCCTCGTGTGCCCATTCTCTAAAATCGCCAACACCAAGAGCAGATCTTCATGTGTTCCTTCGGCCGCAAGAATCCCTTCCACTGGAGCCTGCAAAGCACCAACAGCAGCCCCCACAACTACAACAACCAATGGTCAATCCCTACGCACATGCCCGAGCTTACAACACATGAAATCCTGAAGTAAACTACAACCCTAGTCAAGCATCTCGTGTTATGTGTCCCTCTCCATGCACCGAAAGCACCACACCCACCACTTGATTCGTTGATTCTCTCCCAACCTCGCATCGGAATCAAGAACAGTGACCCCTCTTCTAACATGTGACCCCCTCCCCAACGCAGCACTACCAACAGCCCTCACCCTCATACCTTCTGCATGAGTAGTACGACCCTACACATGAATGTCACGCCCCTTCACATGAACTGCTCGCCCCATAGGCCCTCCCCCAGTCGCACGAGCACCTCGCCCGAAGGGACTCTCCCCTATCATACAAGCATGTCACCTCAAGGGATCGGCTCCTTCCACCTGAGCATCATCTTCCACACGAGCACATCGCCTAGAAGGTCCATCCCCTCTTGCTGGCTCACGCCACCCTAGAGACCCACCCGCATTGCCTAGCTTCCTCACATGAGCTCTCAAGAGGAGCACCAAAGACAAGAGGTGGAGGCAATCGAGAGGCGATGGGGAGTGAAGGTCGACGCATCATCGATGGTGCCTGGCGAGGTGGGCGAGTGCCACGTAGGGCAAAACCATGATGACAGCTCCACAGGACTCCACCAGCATTTTATGTTTTTTTCTCGAAGGCGGCTCTATCTCTTAACCATATTTGAAGCACGTGTTGATCCTATGAGGTGATTTTTAGCATCATCAACAACTATTAAAATCATCTTACCATTAAAAAGGCTAATCTGTATCTAATATTGATCAACGAACGAGAACTTTAAAAGGGGTTTTTACATATATAACCATGTATACCTTCATAATTACGCACCGAACCCTCTATAATTCTGAATTACGTGTAGAATCATGGATAGTCATTTCCTTTTACACGTAAAACCCCCCATGATTTGGATACATTAACTCAACTATGCCACTGAGTTAATCTAACCTATGTTGAATTCTACGGCTATTATTTCCTATTTTTAATAGACTCCAAACAATCCCTACTTCCCTCCTTACCACCGACCTCCGTGCCACCTTTTTGACCTCCCATCTCCCCCTTCCTCCACGTCCTCGTAGAGACATGTCCCCCTTCACCGAACCCCACCACTACAACAAACGCCGCCATCAACACCTCCCCCAACCTCTCCCCTAGCACAACCCCCTCCCCCTTTCCAACCCTCGACCTCCACCATCTAATCATATGCTCCCCTTCACATCTTAATCCCTTGCTTAATCATATAATATCAAACAACGAAATTTTCAAAAGAGTTTGACTTTTCAAAAGAAAATTAAAAGATGGACATCCAAACATGGGTCGTTCATTTCCATCGAATTTTTAAAAGGGAACCAAACTCTGGACAAAATTGAGCACATAGATTGAATTAAGCAAGTTGGGGATAATCAAAAAAATATAATCATCGCATGTGATCCCACTAGAATCCATGAGCATTGTCTATCTCATTCACCAATGGTGGAAAATTAGATTGAGGACACAAAGTTGATGCAAGCGAGCATCTTGACCACAACGTATTATACGGAGGATAAGATTGCCCAAGTCCAAGGATGTAAAGTTACGTGAGGAATAAATACCCAGTATAGATGATGGTGTTGTGGATGGGGCTCACTGCTCACACCTGGAGGCAATGACGAGACCAAGCATAAGGCAAGTGGTGATGGTGTTGGATGCAACGAGAGGATGCTGGCGGGACTACTTCTCTAAAGGAGGAAGGAGAGAAGATAAGGGGATGGTATAATTGGCAAATGTGATAAAGGGTGAAGGGCAAAATTATCTAGATTTGACAGTTCTTGTCAACGTTGATGGACAAGATTGGATAGAAGATAACACAAGGTTATCCTAAGTAATGGTTGAATATCCAGGGTTTATATATGTATTTCAAAATTCTAGAGGGTTCAATGCATAATTACGAAGTATACATGGTTATATGTGTAAAAATTCCTTTTTAAAAAGGAAAAAGGATGCAACGCCAAGGAGATGATCACCCAAAAACTTGTATGATCAAAGGACATGATTATCAAGAAATGAAGACAAAATCAAAATGATAGCAAAACAGAGGTACTTAAAAGTGCTAAAGGTCGCACTCAAGAAAAACTAGAGTGATTAGATAATAACGCCGTCTGCTCCTTCAAAAAAACATTGCTTTTAAATAATACATATGGATTTTCCATTAGTTTAGAATACCAAGCCTATTTTATGTGAGAGTTAACCGTACAAAATTTCTACGATAATGAATCATCTTTTGTTTGGAAAGATAATAATTAAGCGTTATTGTCACGCAATTCCATAACAAGAAAAGGATGTCTTTTACTTTTGTAAAGGAGTCTTTCAATACTTTTTAAGCCCTCCTCAACAGTTTGCATGCTGCTCATCATCTAGCTCTTCACACCTTAGTTGTTGCCCACAATACAAGCTAACTGGTTCCCGGTTGGAACAATTTCAAATTGTTAACTACCACTTTGACCGCATTCGTTCGTATCTTTCTGCACTGTTATTTTATCGATACTAGAAACGTTTTGCAACGTGATTTTCCGAAAGATCACATCCGCAAGTCTAGGAAGAACCTCAATAAGCTAACCCAGATACGCACAAGCACGCAAATTCTACCTTTGCACGCCATAACCCCCCCCCCCTACCCCGAAGCATTATGATCATAATCGTCCATATATCGCTATTTAATCAATAATCGACAAAGGCAATCACATCGAATTGATAAACAAATAAGAAGAACGGGAAGGGGAATTAGGGCGAACGTCGGGAGGGCAATCCTCGGTGATGACCGGCAACTTGGAAAGATTCCTGAGAAGGGTAAGATTCTCCTTGAGCGCCGCCATCAGGCGACGATTCTCCTCCCGTAGCTGCAATAAGTAGGAGGCGTCTTCCTCAACAGAGCAGGTATCCACCTCTGGTGCGTGACAGGAGCGATGGCGGCGGCGTTCGTAGGCCTCCCAGGCCATGTCGGCAACCTCCATGACGGTCTCGACGACCTCGAGGGAGTGGAGAATTCCCCCCGGGCCGCCGTGGTGGGTGGCCACCATTGCCTCTCTGTTGATCGGGTCGTGCCGTGCCGGAGGGGACGGGGACGGATTGGGAGGCGAGGGCGGTCCTTTGTTGTTTCCCGGACGCGTGGGTGGGTGTCGTTTGCGGTTCTTTGCCTTTCAAAGTACTATAAATCTTATTGCGAGGAGATTCACAAATGTTGGACTACTCGTCCAAATAAAGGGGATATTACTTGAACAGGATTTGTTTTATAGGTTCTTACTTCTGAAATCCTTTGATACAAAGGAGTCGGGACCATAAGTCTGGTTGATGAAGTAATGGCCCTTGACCTGAGCGAGATTAACTGCTCAGATTGAGCCTTGAGCTTGGTCCTGTAGCTGCAGAGAATCATGTCCTGTCTGTTCCCATTGGGAACAATCAGGGTGGTCTTCGGTCTGTCTGACAGACCTCGCTTATTTAATGAGAGCGATGGTGGAGGCAACGGCGGTGGAAACCCTAGAAGAAAGGGAGCCTAGGAAGGTAAAGAGGTAAGAGAGAGAGGGCGATCGTCAATAGAGCGAGAGCGAGAAGAAGGTGAGGTCTGGTCGAGCAGAGGTGAGGAAGATGGAGAAGAGAAGGGCCACGACGAGGACATGGTGGATGCAGAAGGCAGTCGGGAGAATCTATGGTCGCTGGTGGTTACTCAGAGGCATCCACGACGAATACATATCATTGTGCGGTGCTACAGATGCGGGGAGGCGGGTCACTTTGTGAGGTCTTGCACGAAGGACGTTGTATGCTTCCGGTGTAACACAACAGGCCATCGTCGAAAAGAATGTACGAGGAAGGGGACCTGGCGGGTGAAGGGCTCTGTGAGGGAGAATCCTCCTGGGACTGATGCGCGAGATACGTGCTTGGTATCGTCTGGATTTGCGTGAGATGTCATCAAAGCCATGGACAACCTCCACTCGCTGCTTGGCTCGAATTTTGAGGGAGACGTGGTTGCTTTGGACGAGGTACTCGTCTGCGCGCGTGGGTTGTCAGCGCATGATGCTGAACATCTGTTGAAGTCAAGGGATGATCGGTTGCTCCCTCACCCTTGGCGTCGACCCTTGTTTCGGGATGGGGTGGCTCTGCTGCGGGTACGTCATTTCATCTCCTTGGCAGGGGTGCCAATTCGTTGTTGAGGGTTCGAAACCATTCGGTTTTTTACTCAACCTATTAGAGAACTCGTGGCGATCCTCTACGATGGCCTTCGGTCGGGCTCAAGCCTCGACTTGGTGGTGGAGCTGATGGGGTCCTTGGGATCGTTGCCCGGTTCCCTAACCCTCGTTGTTGGTCGTACTAGTTTCGTCGTTGTGGTTTCGGAGGTGGAAGCTCCTTTGCGGCAACTTGTGGGGGAGGAGAAGGATGAGGAGCCTACGCACATCGCGATGGAGGAGCCCGTTGTTGTCACACCGGATGTGGTTCTGCCTCCTCAAAACTTGAATGTGGTGGATTCTAATGCCATGCATGTGCCTCAAATGACAGAAGTTCTGTAGGAATTGGAAAAAGATCAACCTATTTTTGGCAGTACACCCATTCCAACGATGATTCCAACACCTTAAATCTATACCTTTCTTCTCAAGCGCAAACCTCGAGTGGAATGCAGCACTCAAACTTCATGCACAGATGAATACATATGCGGCTTTGTTTCGGTTAAAAGAACCAGAAGTGGGTTCGGTGGAGGGTGTTTCGTCAGAAGTGGTGGCTTATAGTGATCAGATCAAGGAGGAGTGACAGGGTGGAGTTAAGATTTCGGAGGCTTTGTCTTTCCAGTTAGAGGTGGCTAACTACGTGGAGGTGCAATTAGTGGGGGCGGCCCCCTCTGATGCCCCATGAAGATTATTACATGGAATGTGCGAGGGTTGAGGAGAGATGAGAAGAGGAGGGCGATCAGTACTCTTCTGGGAGGGTGACGCGCAGATGTAGTGTGCATGCAAGAGACAAAATTGGCGGTATGGTATCGTGCTTCTTGGAAGGCGGTATTTGGTTGCAGGTTAACCGAGTTCAGGGAGATCGCATCAGTTGGTGCCTCAGGTGGGATTTTGGTAGCCTGGAATGGAGACCTGTTAGAGGTCTCTGATGTTTTGAAGGTTGTGTGTTCGTTGTCGATGTTGGTGACTCGTAAGGAGGATGGGGTATGTTTCCTTCTTTCTACAGTTTATGGTACTTCTGGTGCAGCCTCTGGATCTCCGCTTTGTGATGAGTTGCGTGCAGCGAGGGGTCATTTTACAGAGCATCCATGGATGGTTTGTGGCGACTTCAAGGTCACGCTTCTTACTGCAGATCGTCCACATGGGAGGGGTGGACGGGATCCTATTTCGTCTGATTTCCGGGATTTTGTGAGCACCACCTCTCTTTAGGTTTTGGATGCTCATAACTCAACGTATACTTGGAGGAACTCTTCATCACGATCCAGAATTGATAGATTCCTTGTCTCAGTGGAGTTTCTTGAGACTTTTCCTTTAGCATCCGTCAGGTCTCTGGTGAGGTCCCACTCGGATAACACGCCCTTGTGCTGGGAGTCAGGGGAGTCATGTCGTTTGGGTAGCATGTTCCGCTTCGAGCGCTCATGGCTGATGGAGGAGGGCTTTCAGGACAGAGTTACACAGTGTTGGAGGAGTGTTCCCTCGGTTGGCTCTGTTGGACATGTGATCCCACGGTGAGCCATTATGCAATAAATGTTATTGCACATATCATTCTCTGATCTGAAATGAAGAATAAATAATTTGCATAAAAGGTCCTTCTGTACAATTAGGGTTATGTACCATGGCCATCTTGATGATCATACAGTTGTTGATTCAATAATTGAATCATAGAAGCTGGTGCTTGGATGAATATCTAAAGGGTTAGATTGAGGACTCATCAAGTATCGTCAAATGATTATTAAGAGATGTACTCCATCCTGAGTAGGAGATGGCAATCCTTTCTCACATAGGCTGATATCTGACCCGACCGCTTGATGCAGATCCTCTTCATAGGAATAGAGATTCAGAGGTGTCAGATTAGTTACGTCAAAGAGTTGACTTAACGAGATCGAGATAACCTAAGTCCTATGTTGAATGCTGTCACAGCATAGGCACGCATCCTCTGACCGGAGACAGATGTGTTACTATATGTCTGAGTGTGTACATTTGGCAGATCAATAGGTTGATGACCTAACCAAGGTCTATACACCGGCACGATTGTGTGCATGTAAGGGCATATGAGTAATACGATCTCTCGAAGGGATCATACAGGTTCACTACTGAAACGGAAGACATGAGCTCACTCATGAGATATTGGGAAGAATCAAATTCCGTGCACGGTCGTCTCGCTTTGGAAACTTGACTGAATTTGTAGGTTTGATATATACTTTTGGAAAGTATATGATCAAGACCTAGGTATGATATATGCTTTTGGAAAGTATATGATCGATACCAAATCCCAATGATCAAATGAGAAACTTAGTGATCAAACCCAGAAGATGACAGTGTAAAATTGATCTTGATCTTCGGGTTGACCATGGGTCTTCCAGTATGCAGGATGTACATGTATTAGGAATACCTGAGGGTGATGTGATCATAAACGATTGTATATCCATGACGCTTCCATTCCGAGGGAGTGATGAAACATGTCTGGATTTTAGTGACTCCTCTCAGCAGAGAAGCAATCTGATCTTGGTCCAAGTGTTGGACATTGTTCTGAATGAGATTCAGATACAATGAAAAGATTAGATTTGCGGTCTTGATTTAATCAAGCATCTGTGGGAAGTTCGTAAGATCTGGATTTGAGATAAGATCTCAATATCCAAGTCACTATACGTGGAACAATACAATCGCCATGTCCTTATCTCCAAGTATCTGCGGAGAAAGCACATTATTCTTGAAGGAGTTCAAGAATAATTCATTTGATGAAATTCATATCCAAGCAAGAAGAACTTGATGATTAAATGAGATTTAATTATCAAGCATAGTATGAATGTGATTCATATTACGAGAATAATTATCCAAGATAATTAAATAGGATTTAATTATCAAGGATTAGAGAATGTGGATAATACTATACATAATATTTGTGTATTATAAATATGATTTATAATATACATATATTCAAGAGAGAGAAATTTCGTAAATGGCATTTGTTAATTATTAAATGTGGATTGGATTCACATTTATTAATTAATTGGAAATGTGATTTACAAATTAGTTTGGGTTTTTCACATATTTTTCGATGGCATGATGGAAATATTCATAAATTAATTTGGAATTAATTTGGTGGATATTTTTTGTGATAATTGAGAGATAATGTAGTATAATAAAAAGGAGAAATAAAGCCACCATTTTTGAGGTGGTGTCACCCATGAAAAAGTCATGGGTGACATCCCTTGTTTTTAGGCGGCAATATTATCTCCATTTTATTATGATGATTAATCTCTCAACTAATTTATTTATGTTAAATTAAAGATGTATTGATAATGTTGCAACATATATTTAATTTAATCATAAATAAATATTGTTGATTTTAACCAACAATAATTATAGCCATTGATTTTACATGGACCAAGCATGGCCGTTGGATCCATGTGTCCCATGGATTGAGATCCATTAGATCCTAAACTAATATAAAAGGAAGGTTAGGGTAGCCTTCCAAGGTACATAATCAAGAGTTGTACAAGGTTACAACACACACACTCTCTCTCTCTCATATTCTCGCCCTCTCTCTTTCTCTCCTCCAAAAGATGGCCATCCATCTTGTGTTGAGAAAGGAGAGACTCTCGGCATTTGTCTTCGACGACTTGAGGATCTCCTTCTTCTTTGGAGTTGCTTACTCTAAAGGAAGACGACGGATTTCTATTGACGAAATCAGGAGATACATTGCTTGGATCTTCATCGAGGATTGCGGGAGAAACGCGACTCATCATCGTGCCCGCAAGTGCATTCTTCGTGGATCGGACTTAAGAAAGGAGGATCTCTTGTTTAGGATCTCACGATCGCAACCACGCTTCAAGAGGTATTCCTTATACTTTGTGGTTTGATGAAACGATCCGAGAAGTGTTCTCGTGATCATGTGGTTTCATCTTTAGTTTTAAAAATTTTAATTTCTGCCGCATCTAGAGACTAGTGCGACTAGTTGCCCCGATTGCATATGATGCGATCGACACGCTTCCGTGATGCATTTAAGGATTCTCAATATCCTTCAAGTGGTATCAGAGTCAGGTTGAATAAGGTTTTGGATATGATCCATAGACCTTAGACAATTTGGTCTTGAAAGAGTTGCGAAATTTTTTGCTGCATTTCAATTTTCGCACCTCTGTTGAATTGAATTTTTCAGCTCTGTTTAAATATTTAAGCACGAAATTTTCAATTGGATTTTGTTTCGCATTAACTAAGGAAATCATAGGATTTGAGTTTGTGAAATTTGGACTTCATTTGCTCAAGATATGGTCTTTTGAATATGCATATATTCACTGTTGCGGGAACTGCAGATTTAAACGTGATTAATGAGTTAATTACCGTTTGATCCGCCTCGAAATGTGTGAATTATTACTTGAGTTCTTTAATAAATCAAATAGACAATATTAGGAAATTGAGTTTGCATTTTTTGGATTTAAATTGATCAAGATAAGTTAATTTTAGTGATTGGGGGTCACTGCTGGAAATTGACATTTTTATCATGAATCTTGTGAGAAGTCATTCAATTATCATGATGAAAATTAATTGTTAATTTTCTGGAATAATTAGTGATAAATATTTGTGAAATATTTAAAGAGATAATTATTTCATTGAATGACATTTGCCTGAACCACAATGATAAGATAATTGATCTTGATCATTGGTTGATTGGAATCCATCAACAAACATTGATTTCATGAAAAACCATAGTTTATCCTACAATAGTTGTAGGACAACATTTACATGAAAAATCCTCTTGCTTGAATAGGATTGGGGATTTGTTTAGCAAATCTCCTTATAATATAATCAAAATTGTTTTGATGTAAATTATATGGTATAATTTCGGTTGAAAAACCGATGAGCATCTCAAAGTACATGGTAATCTATATGGCATTATCCTTCCCTGAGGTGGATATGATGTCTAGTCGGAGAGCATTAGGGTCACGGGTTGCAACGTATGTGGTCTGTCCCACTCTCGTCGGTACTGGCCATGACAACGGGTAGGGATTGGATAATGCCGGAAAAGGTCAAAGTGTATTCTTCTAATTATTAAAATACGAATAATACGTACTTTGAGATTATACCTACTATTCAAGTAATAATCAAGTTTGTTGATTGATAATTGGAATAATGATTAATTTAATGTGATTAAATTAATTATATCCAATAAACACTCTATTATGTATAGATATGTATTTCCTTTGGAAGAATTAATTATGTAAATATGATTCACGATAATTAATTATAAAATTTGAATATGAGATGGAGGATCACATAAGTGACATCCATGGTCTCCCGTCAAGGCGAAGGGTTCCGTCGCCAGGGATTGTATGTAGGAGACGCCGGTTCGAAGTGGCAGATTCTATATGCAAGCGCATATGGATCGGGCTCTTTGCTTCTCGAAAGAGTAAGGTTGTATGCGTAGTGACCCCAATATCAAGTCCTCATATTATTGGGGCGATATTGGATTGCGCATAGCGAGTTCTAATCCTGTTGACGGTTGGTTCAATTAGCAACGGGTCAACATCATCTTAGGGGTGGTGGGCCCGGGTGTTAAAGATCGAATTGGGAATGCAAGTTGGACTTGCAAGGCGGAATGAGTTCCTGCTTCTTTTTATCGGAGTCGCAAGTTCTCATATTATTGGGATGTGACGAAGATAGGAAAGAAGATCCCAGATCTTGTTGGAGATATAATGGTAAGAATATCTCTTACATTGAAAGTGATTAAGGGAATGAACTTTCAGTGTTGACAAGGCAAGACAACTTTGATATAAAAATTCCTAAATCAAAGTAAAATATGTATATATAATATACCCTTATGCAAATTTCTTATTTCAGATAATCCTTCATTATACCCACTCAATGTTATACTCAATAATAACCAGTACAATATCTTGGATTGGACTCATGATACAGATATGGTACTTGCAATTGGACACATAATGTATGTGGTTGCAATATGCAAGTTTCCTCAACATAATGAGTAATGACAATTAAATAAGACAATAAGACATCACCTTAGGGTTTGTATGTCTCTATAGTCTTGATCTTTCATCGAGTGTACTTTGGAAGTGACATGTCGATGATGATCGCAATTGTCAAATAATCCTTATAAAATCTAAGAAGATGTTATGGCATACATATGTGCTCTAGACATTTAATCATGAATGACATGGTTCTCTACATTATGCAGAATGGTAGCTCGAAAGAGATGATGTATTCAAAATGTTTGAATACCTACCTGAAACCTAAGTCTCAAAGAGTTAAGATGTATGTAGATATGATGAGTGTCATCATTCTACTATCTATACTCAAGTCATTCATGAAGCTTCATAATAATCATTTTGAATGAATTTTATGAAGCATGTATAAATGTTGAAATGCTCTTGTATTGAAATCCTTTGAATTCAACATAAGAGATTCTTTGTCTTGAACAATGGTTGTTTATATATGAAGAGAGTGCAATGGAAGCATGGGTCGGACCCGAGTAAGAAGGAAAGTTAAAGAGTTGACCTACTTCTGTGACTTCCATATGACATCCAAAGAGTTGGATGAATGCCAATACTGTAATAAGTTGATGTGTTCATAGTATAACTATCAAATCTGTCTAAAATCCTTAGTGAAGGACTCTGATAGAGCATCGGAATAATCTACATATAATCACTGACTTTGACTTTCTTATTTCATAAGATAAAGTCTGACAATTGTATCCCAATCTTCTAATGACATTTGCAATTGGTTGCATATATATATATATATTAGAAGATTATAAATTTGATCTTAAGGTTTAGTAGTCATCTACATGGATATTGCTGTAATTGTTGCAGCAATCTCTGTTGGATAGATAGACTTCATATTCTCAGTGGGAGAGCCCTTAGTCTTGGAGAATGTCTCTATGACCTAGATAGTAGAGTACACTCATGCTTTGTTTCTAAATGTTGGAAATAAACATGAATTCAAAGATAGAACTATCATAAAGAGCTATGATGGATATATTTCAGATAGTAATCTAACATCTAGTGGACTCCACAAAAATTAGAAAATTAATGAATGGTACATTAAGATTTCTAATACTGAAAATCAAACCTTATAAGATCAATAGGAGGATGAAGATCATTTGACAATGATCTGGCATCAAGCCTTGGACATTTGTCTGTTGATTTGATCAATAGACTGGTAAGATATGAAACTTTAGTATGTCTAAAATTTCAAATCTTACATACGTGTGAATATTGTATTCAAAGTAAAATGTCCAATACATCCTTCTCTGGGAATGGTGTTGGATGTCGAGGTATTCAAGATCTCATACATATTGATGTATGTAGATCATCTATATCATAGTAAATATTATGGATATGTGATATCTATTGATGATTATGTATGATATGAGATTTCTTCTCTTCACCTGAGAAACCTTTGAAATGTTCAAAGATCTCATAATTTTGGTTTAGAACCAAAGTTTGAAGAAAGATGAATTGAATTTGATCTAACCTTGGTAGCTTGTACCTGTTAGATAAAATTCAAAGAATACCTTATGGAGATATGAATATCATTTCTATCTCAATCCTCCTAACACACCTAAACTCAATAGAGTTGTAGGGAGATACAATTGGATCATGCGTGGCATGATTTGATCAATGATGAATTTTAGCATAATTACCTCTTAGTTTCCAGGTATATATGTGGTAGAGACGACAAAATATATCCTTAATAAGATTCCATGCAAGTAAGCTAGAATTAAGCACTAGAGAGTGCTACTTCATTAGGAAAATAAAGGATGGTATTGGATGCCGACTTTATGACCTTGAGATTCTTAAAAGATCTCATCTCTGAGAATGTGATTCTTGGAGGACGACTCTCTTGATAATCAAGATGAAAATGAAGTATAGGAACTCATTTAATCTTTAGAAGATGATGAGGCTCCTGAAATCGGGAACTAAAAGGATAATTAAAGATGAAGCACTAATACCTCTTCAAATGAATTTGAGGATGTATTCCATGTGTCAGTTAAGTCTGACAATGATCGGACTTCATGTGATGGAGCTCCTAAGGATCATGACATGGAAAGAGAGATATTAGCAATAAATTCTAAAGTAGACTTCATATACAAGTGTTGTATATGGACCCTCGAGGATCCACCTATATGGGTAAGACCCATAAAGGTGTAAATGGATCTTCAAGAGAAGAGGGAACCTGATGAGAAGCTAGAGACCTTCAAAGCTCAGTTCGTAGCCATAAGCTAAACATCGGAAGAGAAGACATTGCTGGCAATGAGACTTGCTCTTCGGTAACCATGCTTAAAATCATCAAAATATTGCTAACTATAGCTACACAACTTGACTATTGCATCTTCAAGATGAAAGTCAAGATTGCATTTCCTCTAAGAATACCTCTCTGAGGATATTCACATGAAGTAAGCCCCATGGCTTCATGATTGGGGAAAGTGAGGTGTGAAAGCTAAAGAAATCCATCTATGTACTCAAATAAGCTTCTTGTAGTTGGAACATAAGATTTGATGAAATTATAAATGTTATGATTTCAAATAGAATCTTGATGTACCATGTGAAGCTTAGTGGGAGTGCCATTGTGTTCATCGTGCCAAATGTAGATAATATCCTAATCATTTGGAATGATATAAGGATGATAATAAGTGTTTTATAGACTGGCTATTCTATACCTTGAGATATGATCTCAAGAATACCTTTTAGATCTTAGTTATGAAGTTCTTCAGAAGCAAAGAAACGAGGTATTGGGACTGTCACATTTGTAGTACACCTTGGACATATTCCATTCTTGGAAATTCCAAGAAAGGCTTCCTTCCCTTGAGATTTGGTACTGACCTATCTAAAGGGATAACACCTCAAAGAGTTGAGGAAGTGAATGCTAGAACTGCTTGCACGTGTGCATCAGTTACGAGAAGCTAAGTGTATGCTAGATGTGTACAAAAGCCAGATATCTGCCATGCAGTGGGAGTAGTAAAGTGTTGCTAATCCTACTATGGAGAGATAGAACACTTGATTGCAGTAATAACAATATCTTCAAAGATGACAAGGCTTTAGAGATAGTGATCTCTAAGTCTTATCTTCAAGAAATTAAGACATTTAGATAGAGATCTAAAAGGTCTTAACTGTAGATACCCTATGAGATAGTGATCTCCAGGAATAAGGGTATCCTGATAAGGATTATGGAAATACTGGTTATAATAATAATTGAGCAATAGTGTCAAGGACACTATAACTACTTTGACTAGATTGAGTATTGGTTGCATAAGATGCAACATTCGCATTGGATGCGAGCACTATTACCTAGGGATATGCAAGTGCCGTAAAAGGACTTGGCATAGTCTTTTGGGAACAGAGCGACTGATCATATTACCTATCTATTTCTAAATAGCATATGATTGTCACATGAGTGCGGGTTTAAATGATTAGCCCATTAATGGCTCTTTGGGCTAGTGGGAGATTGTTGGACATGTGAGCCCACGACGAGCCATTATGCAATAAATGTTATTACACATATCATTCCCTAATCTGAAATGAAGAATAAATAATTTGCATAAAAGGTCCCTCTATACAATTAGGATTATGTACCATGGCCATCTTGATGATCATACAGCTGTTGATTCAATAATTGAATCATAGAGGCTGATGCTTGGATGAATATCTAAAGGGTTAGATTGAGGACTCATCAAGTACCGTCAAATGATTATTAAGAGATGGTCTCCAGCCTGAGTAGGAGATGGCAATCCTTTCTCACATAGGCTGATATCTGACCGACCTCTTGATGCAGGTCCTCTGCATAGGAATAGAGATTCGGAGGTGTCAGATTAGTTAGGTCAAAGAGTTGAATTAACGAGATCGAGATAACCTAAGTCCTATGTTGAATGCTGTCACAGCATATGCACGCATCCTCTGATCAGAGACAGATGTGTTACTATATGTCTGAGTGCGTACATTTAGCAGACCAATAGGTTGATGATCTAACCAAGGTCTATACACCAGCGCAGTTGTGTGCATGTAGGGGCATATGAGTAATACGATCTCTCAAAGGGATCATACAGGTTCACTACTGAACCGGAAGACATGAGCTCACTCATGAGATATTGGGAAGAATCAAATTCCGTGCACGGTCATCTCGCTTTGGAAGCTTGACTGAATTTGTAGGTTTGATATATACTTTTGGAAAGTATATGATCAATACCTAGGTATGATATATGCTTTTGGAAAGTATATGATCGATACCAAATCCTAATGATCAAATGAGAAACTTAGTGATCAAACCCTGAAGATGATAGTGTAAAATTGATCTTGATCTTCAGGTTGACCATGGGTCTTCCAGTATGCAGGACGTACAGATATTGGGAATACCTGAGGGTGATGTGATCATAAATGATTGTATATCCATCACGCTTCCATTCCGAGGGAGTGATGAAACAGGTCTGGATTTTAGTGACTCCTCTCAGTAGAGAAGCAATCTGATCTTGATCCAAGTGTTGGACATTGGTCTGAATGAGATTCAGATACAATGAAAAGATTAGATTTGCGGTCTTGATTTAATCAAGCATCTGTGGGAGGTTCGTAGATCTGGATTTGAGATAAGATCTCAATATCCAAGTCACTATATGTGGAACAATACAATCGCCCTGTCCTTATCTCCAAGTATATGCGGAGAAAGCACATTATTCATGAAGAAGTTCAAGAATAATTAATATGATGAAATTCATATCCAAGCAAGAAGAACTTGATGATTAAATGAGATTTAATTATCAAGCATAATATGAATGCGATTCATATTACGAGAATAATTATCCAAGATAATTAAATAGGTTTTAATTATCAAGGATTAGAGAATGTGGATAAACTATCCATAATATTTGTGTATTATAAATATGATTTATAATATACATATATTCAAGAGAGAGAAATTTCGTAAATGGCATTTGCTAATTATTAAATGTGGATTGGATTCACATTTATTAATTAATTGGAAATGTGATTTACAAATTAGTTTGGGTTTTTCACATATTTTTCGATGGCATGATGGAAATATTCACAAATTAATTTGGAATTAATTTGGTGGATATTTTTTGTGATAATTGAGAGATAATGTAATATAATAAAAAGGAGAAATAAAGCCACCATTTTTGAGGTGGCGTCACCCATGAAAAAGCCATGGGTGACGCCCCTTGTTTTTATGCGGCAATATTATCTCCATTTTATTATGATGATTAATCTCTCAACTAATTTATTTATGTTAAATTAAAAATGTTTTGATAATGTAGCAACATATATTTAACTTAATCATAAATAAATATTGTTGGTTTTAACCTACCATAATTATAGCCATTGATTTTACATGGACCAAGCCTGGCCGTTGGATCCATGTGTCCCATGGATTGAGATCCATTGGATCCTAAACTAATATAAAAAGAGGGCTAGGGTAGCCTTCCAAGGTACATAATCAAGAGTTATACAAGGTTACAAGTCTCTCTCTCTCTCTCATATTCTTGCCCTCTCTCTTTCTCTCCTCGAAAAGATGGCCGTCCATCTTGTGTTGAGAAAGGAGAGACTTTCGGCATTCGCCTTCGAAGACTTGAGGATCTCCTTATTCTTTGTAGCTGCTTACTCTAAAGGAATACGATGGATTTCGTTTGACGAAATCAGGAGATCCATTGCTTGGATCTTCATCGAGGATTGCGGGAGGAACGCGACTCATCATCATGCCCGCAAAGTGCATTCTTCGTGGATCGGACTTAAGAAAGGAGGATCTCTTGTTTGGGATCTCACGATCGCAACCACACTTCAAGAGGTATTCCTTATACTTTGTGGTTTGATGAAACGATCCGAGTGATCATGTGGTTTCATCTTTAGTTTTAAAAATTTTAATTTCCGCCGCATCTAGAGACTAGTGCGACTAGTTGCCCCAATTGCATATGATGCGATCGACACGCTTCCGTGATGCGCTTAAGGATTCTCAATATCCTTCAAGTGGTATCAGAGCCAGGTTGAATAAGATTTTTAATATGATCCATAGACCTTAGACGATTTGGTCTTGAAAGAGTTGCGAAATTTTTTGCTGCATTTCAATTTTCCTACCTCTATTGAATTGAATTTTTCGGCTGTGTTTAAACGGTTTAAGAGAAATTTTCAATTGTATTTTGTGTCCCATTAATTAAGGAAATCATAGGATTTGAGTTTGTGAAATTTGGACTTCACTTGCTCAAGATATGGTCTTTTGAATATGCATATATTTACTGTTGCGGGAACTGCGGATTTAAACATGATAATGAGTTTTATGATTTTATCCACCTCGAAATGCATGAATTATCACTTGGATTCTTTAATAGATCAAATAGGCAATCTTAGGAAACTGAGTTTGTATTTTTTGGATTTAAATTGATCAAGATAAGTTAATTTTAGTGATTGGGGTCACTGCTGGAAATTGACATTTTTATCATGAATCTTGTGATAAGTCATTCAATTATCATGATGAAAATTAATTGTTAATTTTCTGGAATAATTAGTGATAATTTTTTGTGAAATATTTAAAGAGATAATTATTTCATTGAATGACATTTGCCTAAACCACAATGATAAGATAATTGATCTTGATCATTGGTTGATTGGAATCCATCAACAAACATTGATTTCATGAGAAACCATAGTTTATCCTACAATAGTTGTAGGACAAAATTTACATGAAAAATCCTCTTGCTTGAATAGGATTGGGGATTTGTTTAGCAAATCTCCTTATAATATAATCAAAATTGTTTTGATGTAAATTATATGGTATAATTTCCGTTGAAAAACCGATGAGCATCTCAAAGTACATAGTAATCTATATGGTTTTATCCTTTCCTGAGGTGGATATGGTGTCTAGTCGGAGAGCATTATGGTCACGGGTTGCAACGTATGTGGTCCGTCCCACTCTCGTCGGTACTGGCCATGACAACGGGTAGGGATTGGATAATGCCGGAAAAGGTCAAAGTGTATTCTTCTAATTATTAAAATACGAATAATACGTACTTTGAGATTATACCTACTATTCAAGTAATAATCAAGTTTGTTGATTTGATAATTGAATTGATGATTAATATAATGTGATTAAATTAATTATATCCAATAAACACTCTATTATGGATAGATGTGTATTTCCCTTGGAAGAATTAATTATGTGAATATGATTCACGATAATTAAATATAAAATTTGAATATGAGATGGAGGATCACATAAGTGACATCCATAATCTCCCGTCAAGGCGAAGGGTTCCGTCGCCAGGGATTGTATGTAGGAGACGCCTGTCCGAAGTGGCAGATCCTATATGCAAGCGCATCTGAATCAGGCTCTTTGCTTCTCGAAAGAGTAAGGCCGTATGCGTAGTGACCCCAATATCGAGTCCTCATATTATTGGGGCGATATTGAATTGCGCATAGTGAGTTCTAATCATGTTGACGGTTGGTTCAATTAGCAACGGGTCAACATCATCTTAGGGGTGGTGGGTCCGGGTGTTAAAGACCGAATTGGGAATGCAAGTTGGACTTGCAAGGCGGAATGAGTTCCCGCTTCTTTTTATCGGAGTCGCAAGTTCTCATTTTATTGGGATGTGACGAAGATAGGAAAGGAGATCCCAGATCTTGCTGGAGATATAATCGTAAGAATCTCTCTTACATTGAAAGTGATTAAGGGAATGGACTTTTGGTGTTGACAAGGCAAGACAACTTTGATATAAAAATTCTTAAATCAAAGTAAAATATGTGTATATATAATATATACCCTTATGCAAATTTCTTATTTCAGATAATCCTTTATTATACCCACTCAATGTTATACTCAATAATAACTAGTACAATATCTTGGATTGGACTCATGATCCAGATATTGTACTTGCAATTGGACACATAAAGTATGTGGTTGCAATATGCAAGTTTCCTCAACAATAATGAGGAATGACAATTAAATAAGATAATAAGACATCACCTTAGGGTTTGTATGTCTCTATAGTCTTGATCTTTCATCGAGTGTACTTTGGAAGTGACATGTCGATGATGATCGCAATTGTCAAATAATCCTTATAAAATCTAAGAAGATGTTATGGCATACATATGTGCTCTAGACATTTAATCATGAATGACATGGTTGTCTGCATCATGCAGAGTGGTAGCTCGAAAGAGATGATGTATTCAAAATGTTTGAATATCTACCTGAACCTAAGTCTCAAAGAGTTAAGATGTATGTAGATATGATGAGTGTCATCATTCTACTATCTATACTCAAGTCATTCATGAAGCTTCATAATAATCATTTTGAATGAATTTACTGAAGCATGTATAAATGTTGAAATGCTCTTGTATTGAAATCCTTTGAATTCAACATAAGAGATTCTTTGTCTTGAACAATGGTTGTTTATAGATGAAGAGAGCACAATGGAAGCATGGGTCGGACCCGAGTAAGAAGGAAAGTCAAAGAGTTGACCTACTTCTGTGACTTCCATATGACATCCAAAGAGTTGGATGAATGCCAATACTGTAATAAGTTGATGTGTTGATAGTATGACTATCAAATCTGTATAAAATCCTTAGTGAAGGACTCAGATAGAGCATCGGAATAATCTACATATAATCATTGACTTTGACTTTCTTATTTCATAAGATAAAGTCTGACAATTGTATCCCAATCTTCTAATGACATTTGTAATTGGTTGCGCATATATATATATATATAAATATATTAGAAGATTAGAAATTTGATCTTAAGGTTTAGTAGTCATCTACATGGATATTGCTGTAATTGTTGCAGCAATCTCCGTTGGATAGATAGACTTCATATTCTCAGTGGGAGAGCCCTTAGTCTTGGAGAATGTCTCTATGACCTAGATAGTAGAGTACACTCATGGTTTGTTTCTAAATGTTGGAAATAAACATGAATTCTAAGATAGAACTATCATAAAGAGCTATGATGGATATATTTCAGATTGTAATCTAACATCTAGTGGACTCCACAAAAATTAGAAAATTAATGAATGGTTCATTAAGATTTCTAATACTGAAAATCAAACCTTATAAGATCAATAGGAGGATGAAGATCATTTGGCAATGATCTGGCATCAAGCCTTGGACATTTGTCTATTGATTTGATCAATAGACTGGTAAGATATGAAACTTTAGAATGTCTAAAATTTCAAATCTTACATACTTTTGAATATTGTATTCAAAGTAAAATGTCCAATACACCCTTCTCTGGGAATGGTGTTGGATGTCGAGGTATTCAAGATCTTATACATATGATGTATGTAGATCATCTATATCATAGTAAATATTATGGATATGTGATATCTATTGATGATTATGTATGATATGAGATTTCTTCTCTTCACCTGAGAAACCTTTGAAGTATTCAAAGATTTCATAATATTCAAAGAATACCTTATGGAGATATGAATATCATTTGTATCTCAATCCTCCTAACACACCTAAACTCAATAGAGTTGTAGGGAGATACAATTGGATCATGTGTGACATGATTTGATCAATGATGAATTTTAGCATAATTACCTCTTAGTTTCCAGGTATATATGTAGTAGAGACTACACAATATATCCTTAATAAGATTCCATGCAAGTAAGCTGTAATTAAGCACTAGAGAGTGCTACTTCATTAGGAAAATAAAGGATGGTATTGGATGCATACTTTATGACCTTGAGATTCTTAAAAGATCTCATCTCTGAGAATGTGATTCTTGGAGGATGACTCTCTTGATAATCAAGATGAAAATGAAGTATAGGAACTCATTTAATCTTTAGAAGATGATGAGGCTCCTGAAATCGGGAACCAAAAGGATAATTAAAGATGAAGCACTAATACCTCTTCAAATGAATTTGAGGATGTATTCCATGTGTCAGTTAAGTCTGACAATGATTGGACTTCATGTGATTAAGCTCCTAAGGATCATGACATGGAAAGAGGGATATTAGCAATAAAGTCTAAAGTAGACTTCATATACAAGTGTTGTATATGGACCCTCGAGGATCCACCTATATGGGTAAGACCCATAAAGGTGTAAATGGATCTTCAAGAGAAGAGGGAACCTGATGTGAAGGTAGAGACCTTCAAAGCTCGGTTTGTAGCCATAAGCTAAACATCGGAAGAGAAGACATTACTGGCAATGAGACTTGCTCTTCGGTAACCGTGCTTAAAATCATCAGAATATTGCTAACCATAGCTACACAACTTGACTATTGCATCTTCAAGATGAAAGTCAAGATTGCATTTCCTCTAAGAATACCTCTCTGAGGATATTCACATGAAGTAAGCCCCATGGCTTCATGATTGGGGAAAGTGAGGTGTGAAAGCTAAAGAAATCCATCTATGGACTCAAATAAGCTTCTTGTAGTTGGAACATAAGATTTGATGAAATTATAAATGTTATGATTTCAAATAGAATCTTGATGTACCATGTGAAGCTTAGTGGGAGTGCCATTGTGTTCATCGTGCCAAATGTAGATAATATCCTAATCATTTGGAATGATATAAGGATGATAATAAGTGTTTTATAGACTGGCTATTCTACACCTTGAGATATGATCTCAAGAATACCTCTTAGATCTTAGTTATGAAGTTCTTCAGAAGCAAAGAAACGAGGTATTGGGACTGTCACATTGGTAGTACACCTTGGACATATTCCATTCTTGGAAATTCCAAGAAAGGCTTCCTTCCCTTGAGATTTGGTACTGACCTATCTAAAGGGATAGCACCTCAAAGAGTTGAGGAAGTGAATGCTAGAACTGCTTGCACGTGTGCATCAGTTACGAGAAGCTAAGTGTATGCTAGATGTGTACAAAAGCCAGATATCTGCCATGCAGTGGGAGTAGTAAAGTGTTGCTAATCCTACTATGGAGAGATAGAACACTTGATTGCAGTAATAACAATATCTTCAAAGATGACAAGGCTTTAGAGATAGTGATCTCTAAGTCTTATCTTCAAGAAATTAAGACATTTAGATAGAGATCTAAAAGGTCTTAACTGTAGATACCCTATGAGATAGTGATCTCCAGGAATAAGGGTATCCTGATAAGGATTATGGAAATACTGGTTATAATAATAATTGAGCAATAGTGTCAAGGACACTATAACTACTTTGACTAGATTGAGTATTGGTTGCATAAGATGCAACATTCGCATTGGATGCGAGCACTATTACCTAGGGATATGCAAGTGCCGTAAAAGGACTTGGCATAGTCTTTTGGGAACAGAGTGACTGATCATCTTACCTAGCTATTTCTAAATAGCATATGATTGTCACATGATTGTGGGTTTAAATGATTAGCCCATTAATGGCTCTTTGGACTAGTGGGAGATTGTTGGACATGTGAGCCCACGGCGAGCCATTATGAAATAAATGTTATTGCACATATCATTCCCTGATCTGAAATGAAGAATAAATAATTTGCATAAAAGGTCCCTCTGTACAATTAGGGTTATGTACCATGGCCATCTTGATGATCGCACAACTGTTGATTCAATAATTTAATCATAGAGGCTGGTGCTTGGATGAATATCTAAAGGGTTAGATTGAGGACTCATCAAGTACCGTCAAATGATTATTAAGAGATGATCTCCAGCCTGAGTAGGAGATGGCAATCCTTTCTCACATAGGCTGATATCTGACCGACCTCTTGATGCAGGTCCTCTGCATAGGAATAGAGATTCGGAGGTGTCAGAT
This sequence comes from Ottelia alismoides, assembly GCA_037367405.1. Lineage (NCBI taxonomy): Eukaryota > Viridiplantae > Streptophyta > Magnoliopsida > Alismatales > Hydrocharitaceae > Ottelia > Ottelia alismoides. Next base: position 505,207 of record JAZKJV010005542.1, on the reverse strand, counting down.
TAGTTACGTCAAAGAGTTAACTTTACGAGATCGAGATAATCTAAGTCCTATGTTGAATGCTGTCACAGCATAGGCACACATCCTCTGATCGGAGACAGATGTGTTACTATATGTCTGAGTGTGTATATTTGGCAGACCAATATGTTGATGACCTAACCAAGGTCTATACACCGGCGCGGTTGTGTGCATGTAAGGGCATATGAGTAATACGATCTCTCAAAGGGATCATACAGGTTCACTACTGAATCCATGTGATTTTACAATGACCAAGCCTGGCCGTTGGATCCATGTGTCCCATGGATTGAGATCCATTGGATCCTAAACTAATATAAAAGGAGGGCTAGGGTAGCCTTCCAAGGTACATAATCAAGAGTTGTGCAAGGTTGCAACTCTCTCTCTCTCTCATATTCTCGCCCTCTCTCTTTCTCTCCTCCAAAAGATGGCCGTCCATCTTGTGTTGAGAAAGGAGAGACTCTCGGCATTCGTCTTCGACGACTTGAGGATCTCCTTCTTCTTTGGAGTTTCTTACTCTAAAGGAAGACGACAGATTTCATTTGACGAAATCAGGAGATCCATTGCTTGGATCTTCATCGAGGATTGCGGGAGGAACGCGACTCATCATCATGCCTGCAAGTGCATTCTTCGTGGATCGGACTTAAGAAAGGAGGATCTCTTGTTTGGGATCTCACGATCGCAACCACGCTTCAAGAGGTATTCCTTATACTTTGTGGTTTGATGAAACGATCCGAGAAGTGTTCTCGTGATCATGTGGTTTCATCTTTAGTTTTAGAAATTTTAATTTCTGCCGCATCTAGAGACTAGTGCGCCTAGTTGCCCCGATTGCATATGATGCGATCGACACGCTTCCGTGATGCGCTTAAGGATTCTCAATATCCTTCAGGCTCGGCCTCTAAAGACATAGCAGCATGTCTTGACACCCTTCGGTCGATGCTGATGGCTTTCAGGAGGGATCTTCGGAAGCAGAGGGAGGAAAGGAGGACGACCGCTCAGGAGGGGGTCACGAGGTTAGATCTGATTGAGGATTTCAGGGAGCTGGAGGAGTTTGAGAAGTTGGCAAGGGTAGAGCTATGCAAAATCCTTGAGGAGGAGGATAAGAAGCGTGAGGTGGAGAGGAGGCAGCACTCGCGACAGACATGGTTGAAGGAGGGAGATGCCAATACCCGTTTTTTTCATGCAATGGCCAATGGTAGAAGACGACATAACTTCATTGGTTCTATTGAGGTTGGGGGCATCCGTGTTGAGGGTGAGCGGGAGATTGGTGAGTCATTGGTGGGGCATTTTCGCAGTGTAAGTAGGAGAGTCCATCCAGAGGGGGCTAGATGGATCGGTAGTGATGTGCCCAAGATCTCTGAGGACCAAGCGTCTGAGCTAGTGTGTCTGTTTTTAATCTCAGAGGTCTGGTTAGCAGTCTTCGACCTCAATGCTGATGGTTCTCCTGGACCGGACGACTTTCCTGTTTTTTTCTTCAGGGAGTTCTGGGGCCTTGTTAAGGAGGTCATATTGGTGGTTGTGGAGGAGCTGCGGGGTGAAAATCGTGGTTTTGAGCTATTGAATCGCTCCTTTATTTTTTTGCTGCCGAAGAAGGATGTGGCCAGATGTGTCGAAGACTTTTGTCCAATTGCTTTGTCAAATGCAATCTACTTCGTCATGGCTAAAGTAGTGGCAAATCATTTACGTGTAGTTCTTGGATCTCTTGTGGCGGCATCTTAAACAACGTTTATTCCTGAGAGGTAGTTGCTGGATGGGGTGGTCTTGGCTTCCGAGATTATTACCGATTGGAAAAGAAGGAAGGTGAAGGGCTTCCTGTGGAAGGTTGATTTTGCCAAGGCATATGACTGTGTGAGATGGAACTTCATTTGTACGTCGTTGTCTCGTCGTGGATTCCCTGATGAATGGATCGTTGGATGAAGAGATGTGTAACAACGATATCTTGCTCGCTTTTAGTGAATGGCTGCAGGGAGGGAGGTTTCTTTCAACCTCCACGGGGGGTACGACAGGGTCGTCCGTTGGCACCCCTACTTTTCGTCCTGGGGGTGGATGCTCTATCCAGAATGGTGTCTTGTGTCGAGTGTGGTGGATTCTGCAAGGGCTATAAATTAGACAACCTGTCGATTCCTATTTTGCAGTATGCAGATGACACTATATTCTTTGTGGAGGGTGGGGAACGAGAAGCTGCTGGGACTGCTGTTGTGCTTGATCTTTTTGGTATGGTATATGGACTCATGATTAATGGGGGCAAGTCAACTTTTACCCCTTTCGGCATGGAGGAGGCTGAGGCCGAGGCTTGTCGGGTCCTTTTGAGGTCACCGCAGGGAACACTCCCTATTAGTTACTTGGGGCTACCCTTGACTTGTGGACCTCTACGTCAGGGTGATTGGCTTCCCGTGGTGGAGTGTATGGAGCGCAAGCTGGCTAGCTGGAGGGCCAAATGCTTATCACCTGGTGGCGCCTTGTTCTCTTGAAGGCGACCTTGTCTGCGATACCGGCATTCTTTCTATCTTCTAGGTTGCTCCCTACTAGCGTGCGTCATAGACTCGAGACTCTGATGAGGCATTTTTCTGGATGAATTCTGGTTCTGATCAAGGTATTGAACTGGTTAATTGGAAGACGGTGATGCTCTCTGAGGAAGACGAGGGCTTGGGCCTGTGTAGTTTGGATGATATGAATAGGGCATTGCTTGCAAAGTGGATCACTCGAATTTGGGGTGCTGGCTCTGACCTGGTCTGTCTTGTTCTGAGGAAGATTTATGGGATCTCCATGGGCCTTCAATGGCAACCACAATGGGGACACAAGCCTTCAAACTTCTGGAGAGGGATTTGTTCAGTCCTGCCACAGGTCTCTAGCTACTTGACGCCTGTGGTGGGTAATGGTCGCCTTTCCTCTTCTGGCAAGATGACTGGTCTGGACATGGGGACCTTGCATCTAGGTACCCACATCTTTTTGCCTTGGCAGTAGATAACAACTTGCTGGTGGCGAAGGCTTGATCTGAGGGGACTTGGTCCCCAAATTTTCGTTTTGAGCTCTCCGACCAACGGGTCCTAGCGCTTCTGGATCTCATCGAGTCCATCTCGTGCACTATAGGACCGAAGGGATCATTGGCGTTAGTGTGATGGTATCTTTTCAGTGAGGAAGGCATACAAGAAGATGTATACTCTACTTGTTTTCGACCAGAGCATCGTCATGACTTCACTGGGGCTTATCTGGGGGCTGAGGATCCCTCAGAGAGTTAAGATATATCTTTGGTTATTTGGGCGGGATCGGTTGATGACAGGGCGAGGCGTGCCCGGCTCTTCAGAGGGGCGGATGGCATCTACACAAGATGCGATATGGAACTTGAAAATTTGGATCACTTTTTCTTCTCCTCATCGGCACATATTTGGGTTGAGGCTAAGATTCCAAATGTTGCTATTGAGGATGTTGGGCAATTCTGGGCGTCACTTGGACTTTCTAATAATGTGGGGATGGGGGACAGGATTCGTGCGGTGTCTATCCTTTGGGCTTTGTGGCTTGCTAGAAATGGTGTTGTGTTTAGAAGGGAGAGACTTTATGTAGAAAACATTTTAGTTCATGCTAGAATCCTTCGAGATTCTTGGCTCTTGTAACTTTTCTAAACTTGTGAATATATAGTTTTTTGGGTGAACGTCTTTACGACATGACAACCTTTTTTCCTCAAAAAAAATAAAGGGGATATTTAGTTTTAGGACCTCAGTCGGAGTTTTTCCTTTTTGTTGGCAACCACAAGTTTTATGGGATTTTATACTTGTGTCCTTTCTCCCTTCATTTTTTTACTGCTGCTCTTGTACCCCTGTACTCGCAAATTTACACTAATTACTCTTTCATTAGTGTAATATAGGGACATAAGTATAATGATCGAAGGGCTCTTCTATGAATTTTGTAAGAATATAGATATACGAGTGCAAAAAAGTTAAGGGTATAAATGTTATTGGAAAAATATCGGAAGTACACAAATGTAAAACTTACTTCTTTATGTATTACATAGGATGCAACTAAAAGCAAATAACAAACAACCTATATCACTTATGTGATAGAAAAAATCTTGAAGGTTGTAACAAGAAATTAGAGTCACTAATTGAGGAAAATGTGGGAGTATTACTCCCGGACTATAACTATTATTGAGTAGTTTATATCATGAGTCATATGATCAAATAATTTTACGATAATATATTACTTATTTCCTACTTGCTTGAAGTGAGACCCGCCATGCATCCAAATCACAAAAAACAATAGTTGATATTAAAAGGCAATCCAGTTTCATCCTCTAATAGATCTCAAACACACACAAACACACCTCATCTGGTACGTGACACTTCCTTATTCACTGAAAGATAGGCAATCACATTCATTTATATTTTTATCTGATGGGTGGTATTAAAACCATGTTAACAATTATTATTTAATTCGTTGAAAATTCTATTTTGGTCATTATATGCAATCTAAATTTAGAATGTAACTACCTAAATTATATTCTCACCATTTCGTGCTTATTCGAAATTCATAACAAAATTCAATTACAATATGGAGGGTGAATTTCCTCCTCCAGACAGTGATGGTGGAAGGTCTAATAAGTGGAAACGATGGAGTAAGGAGGGTAAATGTCCTCCTCCTGAGTGGCAATGATGAAACGAGGAAGACGATAGTAATCGACTACTCATGGGGCATGTGGATGGTGTATCTCCTTCTCTGGGAGGTGATGGTGGAGCGAGGGGGCGATGGTAGGCGGCAACAAGCATCTGCTCATGAGGGCACTTTGAGAGTGGTGATAGGAAGCCACGTTTGACAGTGGATCTCCTCCTCCATCTCTGACATAGTGGGTGGTGCGTGGAGGCTAGATCTCCTGAATCCCCAATGTATAGAGTGGATGTCTTCATCCATCTCCAACACAACAAGTGACTCCTCCTTTATCACCATTGTCGCTACCATAACTAATGAAATGGGAGGAAAAATAGTGGCAATGAGGGATGGCGGTGAGGACAAGCTGTTTTACTAATTTTTATTTGTTTTTCATATGTTATCTTTTAAAAAATATTGGAAAAATATTAATTACTTTTATGTTTTATAGGATGAAGTGCCATCCAATTTGCTACTCTAGAAGTAGAACTGTATCAAAGAATGAAATGGTGAATGACCAGAAAAGATTATATTTATACTCCTAAAATATCCATGTATAGGGGGGAATCGGGAGTGTCGAACTCATGGAGGTACATTAGTGCAATGTATATAGTGTGTGATGAATCCATGATTAGTCATCCTTCTTTCTCAATCTCAGCTCTAATTCCTAAGCAATTAACTTAACTAAACCTCTAAAATGCTTCAATAAACATTTCATGGTGAGTGAATATTTAGGGCTAAATATCTATACAAATTCAGTAATAATGCCATCTTTTTATTTTGTGCATATATGTGTATGGTGTACATTATTCCCTTTTATTTCTCTTTTTGTTTTTCACATATCAGAAATCCCTAAAAATTAGTGCAATGTGTACATAGGTTTTTGTGTAGATATAATCATAATTAAATAGAAAAGAACCTTAAAATGGTATTTATTGTACTTACAATACCTACAAAAATAAATACTAAGTTTTAAAAATGAGGTCTTTTAGTTTCGATCTTTTAAATAAGTTGTAAATCTCATCGAGATGCTATCATGAAGACAGTTATCTATTTTGAGGTCACTTAATATTTATTTTTTATGTTTATCTATTTCCCCCTTTTCTATTTTTCTAATTAGGTCACGTAGCCACCACTGGGCAAACCATGTGGCATGCTCTCTCTCCTTCACCGCCTCGTCGGATCATATAAAATCCAATAGTTGATCATGCCTAATAAATAGCCATTCATCTACCTTTACTCTTCCTTTTGTATTTAAATCCCTATCAAAATACATGCAAATACAACTAACTTATACAAATTAACATTCATTATTGGTTTGTGATTGAAGTATAAATGTTTGTATTTAAATCAAAAATAAAAAGATAAAGAAAAGAAAATAAATTAAGTATCCTAGATACTGAATGATCCTAAACTCTGAGACTGAGTAAATATCGACTATGTCGAAAAGGAATAACATAGGGAGAGATAAGGGGCAACACTATACATAGAAACCCTAATTCTATACTCTAAAAATAGCCATTTTTACACCAATTTATTCTTCATTTTATACACCTCAAATAATAAATGATTTATATGAAATATGCACATAAAAATACATAGAAAATTACAAAAATAATTGCACATAAAAAACACTATGAAAGCTAGGATACACAGATGAAAAAGTTGTAAATCGAACTTGACATATTAATACATTCTCCACATGAACTCGAAATTCACTAAACTCCCACATTGTTTCATAAATTATATTATCTATATAATGAAGGTGGTTTCATTAAAACAGAGTTAATACAAAAGTCATCTTTTGAGGTCCCATTGTACTATGTATCTGTATATTTTATTCATATAATTTATCCTTAATATTTTTATTCTTATTGTATTTTTAAATAATTGTATATTTTTTTGAAATATATGAAAAATACAAATACAGAATAAACCATTAAAATTACATTAAATTAAATAACATATGAAACTAGATATACATATTATACATATAACATATATACATGTATGTATTTAAGTACATAAATAAAATCATAAAACTAAAATAAAATATGTAAATATATATTTAATTATATTATAAATATATAAAATATGTACATATAATTGTAAAAGTTAAAAATACAAAATACAAAATAAAAATAAAATACCTAAAATATAGGTAAATATACCTATGCACATACTTGTAAAAATTAACACCTAATAATAAGGTTGTAAAAATAAATAAAAATGCCCATAAAATAGTTTAAAAATAAGATTTTTTTTCATGTTTGAATTTTAATTAATAAAATTATTTACTATTTTTAATTGAATCAATAAGGCATTTAATTCCTGTCTAATTCGATCCTACGTGGACCGATGAGAGTGTAAGGAATGTTGACCATCGACCAACTATCCTTGCTCGAGTTCCGACTCCGTTAGAGTCATGAGGTCGCCCTCTTCTCTAAATTTTTCCCCTTCCTCCATGCATCCCCTCTTCATTGAGCTCCTCCCTTGCTGCACACCCCATGTCCATCTTCCACGCATATCTTCTAGCCTCCATCAACCCATCTTCTTCCTCACGCAATCCAACTCCCCAAGTCATCGGTCCTCTGTTTATAAATAAAAACCCTCGACTTTCTTTTTGCATTTTGATCCCTTTATGTTGTATGTAAACTCAATCCTCATAGAGCTCAAGATCCTTAGTGACAACATGAAGTCAATCGAGGTGTCAACAAGGAGAAAGAACGATTGAGGAGTGATCCACGATCATCATGCTCCAGCTCTGACGGAGGTCTCTACTCCTTGTCCCCAGGCATGTATGAGCTGTTAGCCTTAGCTTTTTATGATCGCCTTTTAATTCTTACTGTAATATTACTTTTATTTCTCATTGATTTAGCATATTTTAGCTTAAATTTGAAATCTTCGTTCGTCGGAGATTAGAGCTTCGGCCACTATTCCGGAGTACTATACTGGTTTCAAACCCACCTAACCATCACATTTCATTGCCCTTCGCTCTTCATCATTTCCCCCCATCAACCCGATTTGCTCTAAATCAACGAATCGAGTCTCACTTTGTAACCATCGCCAAAGACTCATTGTCCACCTCCATTTTGATGTTTTTAGCTTCATTCATTGGGTTGAGGAGATAGCCCTCAAGCCCTGCATTCTTTTGTGCAGGATTAGACTCCAGGAAGCCACCTGGAAGCAGAATCAAAGGAAGAACTCAGTCCCATGTGCAGGAGTAAGAAAGCCTCTCCAGGACTCCTCCGATGAGGTTTGGATCTTCGGGAGTAGCCTTGCAAGTGCAGAGGAGATCCATGAGCGGATTGAGCCGCTCAAGAGCGAGAAAGACCACCGGAGCTAGGAGCATTGGTAGATTTGAGTTAAATAGGGAAGACTTTCTTCCATGTTCTTCATGAGCCTCGAGCCACCATCCGACCGTGTAGCATACTGATGAATCCACATTTCATCTTCTTTATTCTATCATTTTGGCACCAAAAACCCTAGCAAATGCCTGTAAATAGCCTTAAATCAAGCATCTTAGCATTCATGCATGTGCATCTAAACAGTGTGTAAATTACTGTAATTAAGGCCAAAATTATAGAATAAATAAAGAAAAGAAAAAGAATAAAATATTGTAAATATTTTATGACCCAAAACCCCTGAGACCTAGGCATCTTGATGAATAGGTCGACAAGGAATAAAGTAGGGGGAGATAAGGTCAGGAACACAGATAAAATACCTATACATTTTATTCATTCTTTATTCTTTTTGGGACCTATTTTTGGTTCCACTTTTTATACATCAAATAAAGAAACTTTGTACATGAAAGTTGTAGATAATAAAATAAAGAAAAATACAAAATTGATTTCACAGAAAAATAATGTACAGATAAAAAGTTATGGTCTGAATAAAAATCCAGAATGCCAACTTCCCAGACCTGTATCTCACAAATAAAAACTCCAAATGCAGCCTACTCACCTTTAATTGTATATAGAATAAAATAATCTATCCAATGGTGGTGGTTTCGCATTTGGCGGAGCTACGGTTTGAAAGTTGACTTTTGGACCCTCATTGTATACTTGTGCAGATTAAAATATTCAATTTATTCTTTATTCATTATTCTTGCATGTTTATGTTTTTATAATTATATGTTACTTATAATATATATGTACATTAAAACCCGAATAAAAATGCAAAGAAATCACAAAATAAAAATACTTGTATAAAGGATACCTAGGTATACTGCCTATACATATACCTGTACAAATAATACTTGTATTTTATTAAATATACAAAACATATCAGAAAAATAAAATAAAAATATATTTATGTACATAAAAGTACTTTATGTTTTTATAAAATAATAAGCAAAAATAAATAAATTAAAAGACACAAAATAAAAATAAAATACTAAAATATATAGATAATACACCTATATAGGGTTAAAAAGGTAACTTGTAAAAATGTAAGTCATAAAAATAAATAAAAATCAGAATAAAATACTACATAAAAAATTAAACATTTTTTATTTTATAACCATAATTTAATTCAACCGATTTCTATTTTTAAATGAATTAATAAAACAATTTCCAGGGCTTTTTCCTGGTTGGTCCACGTGGACCAACCAGGTGTGGTCTAGAGTTGACCCCGGTCAACTCCCCCGACCAAAGCCTGCCACCTTCTGACACCGTGATTTCGCCCCGATTTCCCCCAATTTCCGAGCTCGATCCGTTCGTCTTCTCCCCTCGATTCCTTCTTGGGAAGTTTCCCCTATCATCGCTGAGCCACGCCATGCTCCCAGATCACGCAAAATCTTCATCATGCGCGCGTGCTCTTGCTCCCAAAATCACGCCTCGCCACGCCTTAAATAAGAACCTTCATCTTCCTCCCCAGGTTTGAACGCCCTTCGGTCCACCCCTCGCGCTTCTTTCGTGCTCCAGAGCTCCCCGGAGGTGACAGCTTCGTCCTAGGCTCTTCAGCCAAGGCTCCCGAGGTCGGAGGCGCTTCCACCACCTCCCGCAAGCTCGCCGGTCGAGGTACCCTTCATCCTCTGGCTCCGGCCATCGAGGGCAGTCCCCCCGCTATTTCTTTATTGCATTTTATTCCTGTTGGCTTAGGCTTCAAAAACCCCAAAAAAATCTTAAGTCCCATCGCGTATTTCACCCAATCGAACATCATCGCCGGAGCGCAACTCCGGCCCTTCGCCGCCATCTCGCTACACCTATCCCCACGCTTCCGCGAGGCCCAGGCAATTTGCCCTGGGCCTTCTCACCTCTTTTTGCAGGTCCAAGAGCTTTGAAAGCACCTGGAGGGCGATTTTGCGCCTTCGTCGGAGATACCTGGAGCGTGAAGCTCCGCCGCCTTCGCGCCAGCACCTCGACGCCCCTCCGGCGAATCCGAGCCGTCCAGTCAGTAGAAGGACCTCCCAGGAGCTTGCAGCTCCATTTTGGAGCCCATCCACCGCCGGAGGAGCGAGATCGGAGACGGGGAAGTTCGCCTTCGCCGTCCTTCTTCCCCGTTCTTCCTCCTTGCGTCTCCACCGCACGATCGAGCCGCAGCTCCAGTTCGCTTGTGGGCCGTTGGATCTTCCTCAGCCTCGACCGTCAGATCAACCCAGGGGGATCTAATCTCAGCCGCACGAGCCCAAGCGTCATCGACCGCTCAGGACACGCCACGTGGATAAGTGGTTCGCATCCAGCCGTTGGATCGCGTCTCGTCGCCCAGCCGTTGGATGCGTGCCACGCGTCTTCGTCAGAGCGCTCGGGCGAGGGTATTTTGCATCTCAACCCTCGCCATTTTTGTATTTAGTATTTAGTTTTTAAACTTTCGTCTGTAGTTTAAATATTTTGTAATATTTGCATCAGAGACCCCCGAACTTTGCTTATTTGCACCGAGGTCCAATCCACGTCACCTCACGTGCCCGTGCGCGTGAGGGGGCTGGGTATTTTGCAAGGACCCCCCTGGGGTTTATTTATTTCTCTTAAGTCCATGAATGTTTGCTTTAAGTTGTAATATTTTGGAGAAACTGCATTGAACCCCTTGGAACTTTGTGATATTGCAAAAATACCCTTTCCAGGCGCGTGCGAGTCACGCACTCTGGTGGGTAAATTGCTCAGATACCCTTGCGGGTTTGGCTATTTGGTTTTAATCCTTTAAATGCAAGTTTGAGTGTAAACTTTCGTGGAAAAATTGCATGTATGCCCCTGGATGTTTTGGATATTGCACATATACCCCTGCCAGAACTGTTTAATGCTTGGATGCTTGTTGTATTTATTTGAAATATCATCTTAAGCCCAAAAATTCCACAAAAATAGACTTAGGCTCCTGTGCACCTGTGCTTTAACGCCATCTATTTAGTTTTTGATTTCATTCTATTTTCATATTTATTAAAAATCAAAAACACCCTTTTTGTGCACTGTCTAGCTTAGAAAATACCAAAAAAATATTAAAACACCTCCAAAAATTCCAAAAAAATCACCTAGTGTCTATTTTAACCTATTTTAGTGTCAGTCCAAAAATCACTAAAAATCTCAAAAGAAAAACCTTAAAAATTTAGAAAACACTCAAAAACTGCAAAAAAATATATAAAACCAAAGAAAAATCCAAAAATCACAAACTCAGTTCCTGTTTGTTCCTGATTTTGTCCTCTTCATTTGAAAAATAGTGTGAAAAATTTTGGTTGCTGTTTGCTATTTTTAACTCCTATTTTACTCACAGCCAGCAACTTTGTCATTGTTTTCTCTTATTTCAGTATTTAAAAATATCAAAAACACCTTGAAAAATCCCCAAAAATCACAAAAAAGTAAAAAACCCTAAAAAGACCAAAAACATTTTATTTCTGGATTTTTTAGTATTTTTGTGCATTTTTATAAATATTTTAGCTTGCCTCCTATTATATTGTCTTTACTTTCCAATATAAAAAAAAAGAAATAAAAAAATATAAAATATAAAATATAAAAATCAGAAAATTAAAAATCAAAATACAAAATTAAAAATTAAATAAAAATAAAAAAAATTTTTAAAAATTAAAAACCCACAAAAAAAATTGCTTTGTTTGCTTGCTTAGTGTAGACTTATCACACACACATACTTGTGCTTGCATTTGCTTGAATTACCCTGCTTGCTCCTTGTGTTCGAACTCTCTACGTACTTGCATCTATACATCTTTTATGTAGAGTTAAAAATAAATTTTGACTCCACATTATTTCTAATTCATTGATCTTAGTGTGGGTTGATTGTTGATTAATCACATTTTATTGTGGGTCGCCACAGCGACGTATTTAGACCCTCGATAATCTGCGGTTATCACATACCTAGACCTAATATGGGCCCTTGATTCAAGTTGAACCGGCGTCACCTCAAGACCATCCCTTTCAAGTGGCGCGTGATATAGTGTGACCCCAGCTGCACGATCAGGCCTCACACCCCACTCACGTGTCTCTCTGAGTTATATTGCACTTCAACACTCCACATTTTTAAATTTTATATTAAGTCCTATAAATATTTAAGTACGTGTAATAATTTGAGGTACGCCAGCTGGGACAGAGGAGGGGGAAGACTCATTTGCAATATGCGAGGGCACTATACCTATTCTACGAGGTGGGAATGAAAATCACGACTCCAACTATATATGGTGGAGGGTGCTTTTAGATTCTAGCTCTTTCTCCTCAATAAAATAATATGTGACTGTAAAACCGAGACTCAAGGGTGTGTATAGGTTTCTGGATTGATCTTGATAGTGAGAAAGAGGGGGCTCAATCGAAAAGGGGAAATCCCTTGTTTCTGGGCCTCTCTCCATCTGAAAGAAAGATATATGTATCTGATGGAGTCATCTTGAATAAGTACTTAGAATTCCCAAGCACTTTTTTGGCGAGCTCAGTTCTCTTATCCATCATTTCGATGCACATGGCTCATCCTCGAGAAGGCAAAATCAGAACGGGTACCCACTCTGACCACCACCTTAGAAACTACCCACCCCGTATTGTCCCATTGCACTAATACCCTGAAACTTACTTGTATTCTCATTTCAATCCTATTTATGTCACCACGTGAGGTGCTTCTTGTGAAATTTTCTTAGGTGCCCTTGTAGTTGTTGGACATGTTATTAGAAGAATTTTAAGTTTCCATATATTGCAAATAGGTCCCTCTAAACTACAGTCTTTATTTTTATTTATTTCATGCATATTAAATATTTTTATTGCTTCATAAAATTAGGAAAATTAATTTGAGTGCTTGAAATTATGCTTGACCTCGTCTAATTTTTATTTGGCATTAAACTTAATTTTTCTATTATTAAAAATACAAAACATGCATTTTCACCTTGTCCAAATATTAAAACCCATAAAAATTAGAAAATTTACTCTAGAAATTCCCCAAAATATATTATCTATATTATATATATATTATGATATATCCAAAACCCCCAAAAAAATACAATGTATAAACCCTAAATATGACATAACCCTAAAAATCTTATAACAATTAGCAAAAGTTAAAGGAAAATCCAAAAATATATCTTTATGTTTTTGAATTTTCGGAATAATATAAACTATATAGTAAAAATGGTTTTAGGTTAATTTTGGATTATTTATACTTATTAAACCTAAAACAAGTTCGTCTATTTATTTTGTTCACTATTTTATGTATTTTATTGCTTTCAAAAATACATAAAACCAGCAAAAATTCTAAAACTTTACCAAAAATAGAGGAAAAGATAAAAATAACAAAAATATTTCATTTTATTTAATTTGATTATATTTTGATATATCTAAAAATATAATAACTTATATATACTATATATATATATATTATATATTTCCTATATTATTTATAATACCATTATTATATATAAACATATATTTATTTTAAAAAAAGAAATAAAGAATTTGCAAAATTAAAAAGAAAGTATAAAATTTTAAATTTTAAATATATAACAATTAAAAATCTACAAAAATCAAATATAGTTAAAAACTCACATAAAAACAAGAAAATGTAGAAAATACAATAAAAATGCATGGATAATTATCAATAATTATAAATAATTAATTACTCATTACTCTACACACCGTTTGCTCCCTGAGTTCGACCTATGCACTACTTGTCACTATATGCATTTTTTAGTGTTATAACAAATTTTAGCTCGCATCATTTTTATTTGATTTATCCAATTTTTGTGGGTTAATTATTATTGAGACGCATCGGATTGGGTACCATGTGTCGTGAGAGTGGTCGATACAATGATTGTCAGATCCGATTTGTCGGACACCACATGCCCTCTAAGACTGGACCTTGGTGCCTGATAATTGAGATTTGGAGAGGGTCTGGAAATCTCACAAGGTGAGAGATCCAGTCGATGCGTTGACTGCTCAACAAACCTCAATTAATCAACAGATAACCCATAATTAGAATCAACAAATAAGTATACAAAACGTGAAGTTAAAATTTATTATAACTCTACAGTAAAAGCGTATAGGTGTAAGTACGTGTAGAGGTCGAACACTGGGAACAAATAGTAGGAGGAGGCACAAATGATGCACAAAAATTCTATCTTTTATCTCTTATCCATGTTATTATTTTTGTGGATTTTAAATTTTACATTTTTTAATTTTTGGGTTTGTAATTTTGTATTTTCTTTTTATATTTTTCAATTTTTATATTTATTTTTTATTTGAATATATATATATTATATAGATATATGTATATTTGTATATGTACAAATACAATATAAGATATATATATATATACTATAAATATATAAATAGAAGAAAAAGGTAAAATATAATAAATATGTTTTTTATTTTTATATTTTTCTAATTTTTTGTTATTTTTCTGGAATTTTCGATAATTTTATATATTTTTAAAATAAAAAATATCACAAAGAAGGGATTAAATATAATCCCCGAAATTGATTTGGATATCTAAAAATAGTAAATAGGTCCCAAAATTACCCAAATCAATTTTGATATATATATAAATAAATAAATAAATAAATAAATATATATATATATATATAATTATAAAACAGAAAGATTTTTTTGGTTTTTTGTAGAATTTTATAATTTTTGCTAGATTTTGGAGCTTTAAGTTTTTTTATCATTTTTATTTTTCTATTTTTAGAAGTTTTTGTTTTCTGGACTCAATATATAAATATATAAACTATATATATATATATATATATATTTTTCTTGTATTTTTTAAAAATGTTTTTATAATTTTTGGTATTTTATAATTTAAATACGGAATATATAAGCTCCTTTTCATTTTTAATAAATGGTAAGATGCAAAAAATGCCAAGCAAAAATATGGGTGTGAATATACATGGAATATAGCATGTAACCCTGTTTTTGTGGATTTTTAGGAGCACATTAGCTATATTAAATAAATAGATAAAAACTACAAAAATATATGTCCTAGGAGGGGCATAAATACAATAAGAATAAACTCCAGGGGCACAGTTGTAAATTGGCCAACATTAAACATTTATTTAAATTTTAAAGACTATTTTACAATTACAAAACCTGCTAGGGTACACATGCAAAATGCCCATCATGTGGGACTACATTTGACGCAGCTTGGAAGGAACCGAAATGCAAATATCAGAAAGTTCAGGGGCCTTCCAGTAATTTTTACAAAAATATACAACGTTAATAACAATTTATTAGACTAAATATAAATTCAAAAACTTGCAGGGGTGTCTGCAATTTTCCTAGCTCACGTAGGATAACACATGAGCTGAGTTGGACTGGACACAAATGAAATTTAAATAAATACATGGGCATATGTGCAAAATGTCCACATTATTTATAACGTTAACTTTTATTTACAGGGATAAATAATAAAATAACAAAGGTGGGGCGAGATATGCAATTTACCCCATAAGGCGTGCATCCAACGGTTGGGCGTTATCCACTTGACACGCATTGCTAGCTGGTGGCCCGATAACGCTTCGTGCTCGGACAACCTAGATTAGATCGGCAAGGAGGATCAAATGGTCGGGGATGACTTGATCCTACAGTGGCTGCTGCGTCTAGAGCGTAGATCTTGATTGGACGGTGGAGGTGGCAGTTGGAAGAACTGGGAATGAACTCACTTAGGGCGAGCTTTGATTTCAACGCGCTGGCTCCTTCGACCTCCATTCCCTCCGTCGAGAGGCTCTCGATGCTCCTGGTGATCCGACAAATGCTCCAGATGCCTCAAATAGATCTGGAGGCCGTCGATAGGCCCATGGATGCTCAAAGAAGAAACACCACTTGGAGAACTTCAAGTTGAGACCATTCGAGCCCCAGAGGGCTCCATCGGGCTTCTGACCTGCGTAGAAAAGAACACGAGTCGAGGGCAAACTGCCTCGACCTGATTAGGCGTGGAATCGTTGAGGGTGGGGAGAACAGAGGTGTGCTCTAGTGAGGATAGTGGAAGAAATACAGTGGACCCAATCAAATGCTAATCTGGGGTGAAGGGATGGTGGAACGAGGTGGAGAAGTGACGAGGAGTGAAATGGTGGTGGTCGACGCGAGCGGGAACAAGCAGAGTACTATGGAAATGTTCGCCCAAGTGGAGCTCCGATGATCTTCGAATCGAGCTAATCTAACTAATTAACTACTTAAAACATGAACTGAATGCATAAAAACGATCCTATGATTAAACCTAAGCTATATAAGATAAATGGCTTAACTCAGACATGGTTGGACGCCAGGAAGTAGGACGATCGTCGGAGCGCTGCCTGGGTGTACCTCCCGCTTCCGCAAGCATCTTGGACCTCAGGGGATCCTCTCCTATCACGAGAGTGCTTCTCTTTGGCCGAGATCTAGAGCTTTAGGGCTTGGGGGATGACCAAAATTGGAAGGAGGAACAGAGTTCTTTATTTATAAACATTGAAATGCACCCTTATTGACAGGACAATAGCAAAGAATCGATGATATGTACAACAGATTTACAAGCTGGGCGTGGATGTACAAAGATTAATTATCATTTATTGTGAAGGAAGAGAAGGCGATTGATCGATAGATCATCCACGAAAAATGGCGGAAATTGCAAAAATATAGATCCGTGTCAAATCAGGTGCAAGGGGGGAGTTGACCGCGATCAACTTTTGACGTGACCTATCTCCCTTACTTTATTCTTTGTCGATTAGGTCAAGTCTTGACCTACTTTCAAGGTCGGGATCAACCTGTATTTATTTCATATATACAGCCTTCTTTCTCTTTATTTTTCCTTTATTTATTTATTTTGAGTTAAAATAATGATAATAATACATTATTTACATATGTATATTGATTATTAAAGAGTGAGAATTAATTCTATTTATAGGTGTTTTGTAAGGGATTTTAAGCCAAAATAGATGAATAAAGATGATGAATTAGTGATTTATCACTGGATGCTTGGTGAAGTAGAGGAAGGTCTTAAGGAAAGAAAAGATGCTCTGTGGAGTTCTGTCGATGATGCTCCTCTAATGAAGATAACTGAACTTAGAACTCCATTATTCTCTGTGATCAATAACGGAAGGAAGTCCCTGCATATGCTAGAGAACCAAAGCAAAGCAAAAACAAAGTTCTCGGGGTGAAATGGGGGCTCGTCGGAGGTAGTGGAACTTAAGCCCTAATGGGTTCTCCAAGAAGTGTGAGTGTGGAGAAGTTTTGATGTAGTCACGATCAAGGAGAAGTGGAGACGAGAAAAGGAGGAATACATATGGTTCAGAAATGTACAATGATGGTGGAGAGTAGATCGGATGTATGATACATGGAGAGATTGAAGTGTAATAAAATGGAGATAATGCCAAACTCGTGAAGATATGAGAATTGACCTCGAACTGGAGATGGATTGGAGATGAAATTGAAGGTGAAATCGAGGTATGGGTGAAGCTTCAATCTTCAGGTTATCGCTTTCAATCCCCGACGAAGAGACCAAGCTCGATGGAACTCGTTAATGGAGGTCTGCATCAAGGTGTATGCACCTTGTATCTCACCAAGATTATGCTCCTTTGTCGCTCGCTTTCTCACCAAATCTCTGTCACTATAAGTTCGAAAGGCTGGGATGAATCTCATGAATGGCTAATCCCCTATAACATTGGTAGGCAAATGATATTTGAAGGAGGAACGTGATGATTAACATGTAGTTGTGACGGTGATGTCAACTACCTCCAATCGATCTAGAAGTTAGGATTTATGGACTATGAGTAGTTAACGAGGGAGAAGGAGGTTAGGGGAAGACGTTGATAGTGGAGGTTGATCGTAAGAACAGCTTTTGACAGAGGGAAAATGAGGACATTTGGTGGTTGAAATATCACACCTCTTGGAGAATGAGGAATGTTGGAGGTTGAAGATAAACGTGGACTATTGGATCAAGATCCAACTGTCTTAGATTGGATGTGTGCAAGTGACCTGGATGGTTTGATCTCAAGATAAAGGAAATAAAGCAGCCTGGAGTGAATAACAATCGTCATGTCAAAATGATTAGATGGCCTAAATTAAGAGTGCTTTATAATAGAAGGTCGAATAATATGGTTGAATATAGTTGGGCCACATCGTCCAATCGACAAATAGAGAAATATGAAAAGACTTATGAAATCAAAAACAAAATAACTAGACTTTCATGTAGAACTCAAAGAGAAAATACATCAAGTATATATAGTAATAATTTTTAAGTATTTTTAAGGTTTTGAAAACACTTATTTTATTATCTTTTTCTTATCTATTTGTATTTTTTATTTATGATTAATGTTAAATTAATTAAGTACAATAGCAACCTAATTTTTATTGGCTTTTTAGTAAATAAAGAAACACATAAAATATATGCACAATATAATATGAATATACAACATGGAGACAAATTATTAAGAAGACAATAATTAATGCTAATTAATTATAGAGAAATATTTGTCAATTAAGGTTAATTGATTGTTAATTAGATGAAAGAACTCGAGCTAAAGAGGTAATAATCAATAATAACCTGATAAGTCAGGGATTTATCAGACAACAAAGCAAATGGATTCACCAACACAATACAAGTGAAGCCATCATAGTTTGACTATTATCTTGGTAGTTTTTATTATTCGTTATTTAGGCAATCTTATAGCAAGTCCTTATCGGCTAACCCTAAAGGAGAGTGAGTACTACCAGACAAGTGTCATGTACTTCCCTCTTCCTTTGTAACGTGTAGCATGTGCTTTTTTAAGAATCCTTGTTATTGGGTCTGGATCCACTACTCATCCAAAGAATAGAGGAAGAAGCTGATAGGCGAAATCAATACTTCACCTTTGCAGGGTACTCGACTGTGGTACGATGAGATAGAGATCCATACTCGCAGTTGCCCTATGCTCAATACCTTAGATGAAACCTAGAAGCGGACTCAGCCCTACTGGCCCACACACCGATAGACGGGCGAATACTTCATGAATCCAGTCAATCAACATGGCAATATGCAGGGATTTTGGCTCTAATTCCTAGGGTCGTGCCTCACTCTTTCTAGAAAGTACTTGAAAAATGTGGGATTTATGAACCCAGTACAATGAAGTCCATTGCCGATTTAATTATGGTCAAATTTATTTAGCAGTTCCCTTATTTTAGTTTTTAGATTTTCACTTTAAGTAATTTTCAATAATAATCACCTAATGAATTTTCGATTCTCAGTTTATTTAAGTCCAATAAATCAGGGAGAGAAGTTAGAAAAGTCGTTGTGTGAGAAATTATGAATGCATACACGGGATAGAAGGCGTACCTTGCTCCATTACTCCACATGTAAAATGATCCACACGTAACTTTAAACTAATCTAATATGCAATGCAATCGCTGAAATTACCCTAATCAGGAATTGCTATTATCGTGAAGAACCAATTGATTTGATCTAAGTCCAAACGTATCAGAGACTATAGGCACATGAGATAATTAGGGATATGGACCTAGATACCGAGCAATCAACCCTAATGTCTAAGGGCTCAATCAGTGAAGACACAAACTAGAAAAGAGGCGAAAAGCACAAATCGTGAGAAATAAAAATAAACAAGTGGGAAATAGAGAGAATAAAAGATAGAAGGTGAGAAAACACAATAAAACTATATGGGCCCCCAAGTGAACCATCACTTGGTAAAATATGCCTGCAACATTCAAGTGTCTTGAGAGTCTTTATCATTATAATAATAATAATGTCTATCTCTCTCACACGAAAAATTAAAATAAAAATTATGCTAATTTTATTCTGCTATACTCTTCTCCTCGATATTTTTTGAAGTTCTTTCATGCCAGCGTACTAAGAATAGGTTGGCCTCTGCTTCGTGAGGTTGTTCATGTCCTCTTAAGTAGTCCCCCATCACTCGGTGGGACCTCACAATAAAGTCAACAAAATAGAAGGGTTAGAACATATAAACCATTATTGGAATAAAAGGGGTGGTAAAAAATGAAATAAATAACACAACTATATACAAGCCATGCTTCCTGACAACGACACCATTTGTTGATGAGCTCGAGATGGGGGCACTGATGAATCTCCATTTCATCACTTTTATTCTATCATTTTGGCCTTAAAAACCCTAGGTAATGCATGTAAATAGCCTCAATTTGTGCGTAATAGCATTCATTATTTATTGTATTTATTGTGTATAAAATAAGGTTTTTAATGCCAATATTATAGAATAAAGAGAAGAAAGAAAAAGGAATAAAATATCGAAGATATTTTATGACCATGAACCTCGAGATCAAATCAAGAATTGAGTTGGTAGACAAGGAATAGAGTAGGGGGAGATAAGGGCCAAAAACAGAATAAAAATCCATTTCTTTTATTCTTTATTTATGAATTTTTGACACCTGTTTTATTCTTTATTATTTATTCATCAAATGAAGAAATTTTGTACATGAAAGTTGTAAATAATAATGTAAATAAAAATATAAAATTGAGTTTATACAAAAATAACACACAGTGTTCATTTTAGACACAGAATAAAAATCCAAAAACCCAACTTCACAGACTCATATCTTTCAAATAAAAACTCAAAACATATCAAAATCATCTCTAATTGTATATAACTTTTCATAAGCTATTTAATAGCGGTGATTTTATATTTTTGGAGTTACTGTGTGAAAGTTAGGTTTTTGACCCTCATTGTATATTATATTGATTAAACTATTCAATTTATTAATCCCTTATTATTTTTTACAAATTTATATTTTTATTTATAACATATATGCATATTGAAATTAAAATAAAACCAAAAGAGAAAGATAAAATAAAATAAGTCTATAAATACATAGACAAAATACCTATGTTATACATGTATATAAATAAAGGCGGATCATATTCATTTATTCTTTATTCTTTCATATTTTTATAATATTGTAAAAGTTGCCTATATTATATTAAGAATACAAACCCAAACTCAATAAAATACATTAAAATAAAAAGGTGTATATAATACATAGGAAAAATACCAATAAATATACTTATAAGATACACATATCTATTTATTTAAGTATGCAAATAACACCATAAAAACAAAATAAAAATATATTTATACTCATAAAAATATGTTGTAAACATATAAAATAAAATAATAAAATAATACGATAAAATATACAAAATAAAAATAAAAATGTATAAAATATAGGTAAATACACCTATAAATACACTAATAAAAATTAACTACTAATAAAATATACCAAAAAATAAAAAATCAATTTAAAATAATATATTAAATAATAAACCTTTTTTATTTTACATACTAAATTAATAAAATCATTTACTATTTTAAAATGATTATTTTTGAATAAAATCCGTACTTTTGTCGTGTTACTATTTTATTAATTATTAAAACAAACTCAAATGAAATGTGTATGTAAAAATTAAGTTTTAAATAATAAAAATAATTGCAAAAAAACCTTGTACAGAGACAACACTATGAAAAAGCCGTAAAGCCAAAATTGAAAGATCAATATCTACTCCGTACATAATCAAAATAAACCAAACTCACTCTCATTGCGTTCAAAATTAAACAAGCTTTAAAATGAAAGAAATTTCATAAAAATAGAGTTAAGATGTGAAAGTTAACTTTTCGGAGTGCTATTAATGTACCTATTTATTTATTTATTTATTTCTTCTTATTTTTGCACATATTGTATTTTTATTATTTTGTACATATTTTATGTTGTTTATATACAATACAAATAAAAATAACAAAAATGAAAATAACCAAAAATAAAATTACTTTATTCATACTACAAGTATAATGTACCTATATTTTATATAACCTTATTTATTTAACCAATTAACCTATTTGATAAAAATAAAAAAATATATTTAAAATCACTTAATTATTCTGTCAATAAATAATATATATTGTTATAAAAATAACCAATTTAAAATATGTATATTGTATATATAGGTATTTTATACCTTCAAATAAATGTTTTTATTTGATTTAAATGTATTAATAATTTTATTTAACTTATAAAAAATCACCAGAAAAATAACTTATTTATAAACATTCCTTATTTTGAAAACTTTTTTTTGTTAAAAATCATTTACTGTTTATTTTTTATTTATATTGTATTTATTCTAATTAATTTGTCGTGTATCTATTGTCCTTATTCAAAGCAACACCTGATTGGTTGGACCCGGGTCTGTTGACCGGGGTCAAGTGATCCTCTCCTTGTGATTACCCTAATAAAAGTCTGACTTCCTCTCTTCCTTGATTTTCTGCATCCAATTCTTTTATCCTCTTTTCCAAATCTATGTGTCTGATTATTTCTCTCATATCAAAGCTTCTCGCTCATTTAATTTCAGCCGTTTTGCTTTGGATTGAGTGCCATTTTCCTCTTCAAAATTTGCATCCTCCAACTCCTATAAATGAACTCCTAACACTTCCTTCTATTTTTTATCCTTTTTGGCTTTAACTTTCCCTTGAGATTGATCCCACGACTTCATCGGAGGTGACAACGATGATATTTCTCAATTAGAAGTGCGAGAAGAAGTTCCAATTGCATGATCCAAGCAACCGTTAGAGCTCTTCGATGACCTAAGTTTCTCTAGCCATTCACAATCGGGTTGAGGCCAAACCTCCTCTCTTCAATTGTAGGAGTAATCTTTTTTCATTTTCGCATTTAATCTATATTGTTTTAATAGATTTCCATGTAGATCATTAGGATTCATATCAGCCTCTGATCCACCAAATCAGAGGTCTTCCGTGTGTTTTAACCCTTGTCTGATCTCCGTCATTCATTACGTATCTGTTCTTCATATTCCCACACCTTCTGATCAACCTCATATTGTTATATCTGAGGAGATTCGATCTCAATTCTTCCACCCTATCGGAGATCGACCCATCCATCCCATTTCCTTTTATTTCTACTAAATAATTTTAGTGGAGGCTTCACATTCGAGATGAATAAATCTACAGGTGATGAGGAGTGATTGGGGCTTTGATCTAATAACTAGATGTCGCATTTCACCTGCACAAAGATCTTGAGCTCCAAGTCACTGATCAACATGGATCTGGACATGATCTTCATGTTAGATTAACGCTGGACTTCACTAGGAGCATACTGAAGCCATCATGTAGTAGATTGGAGCATGGAGAAACGAGATCGGGGTGATCAAAACTCATAAGCCTAAGCATCCGAGCCAATTCTTCCAGAGCCTCTACCCGTCGTCCGATCAAGAATAGGAGAGCCCAGATTCGATCATGGCCATCTATTCATGTCCAAAAGGCAGCCGTCAGATCAGATCTCCAACCCCAGATCCCAGTCGTCCATCGCCCAGGTGATCTGCACGTTTCATTATTGAATTTTCACTCCATCCCCTACGCATTTCTTTATTTGTAAATGAGTACATTTTGCACATGTGTTCTGTTGAGGTTAATTGAATAATTACACTTAATGCCCTACTTGTTTCATTTATTACATTTTAGTCCTTCTATCGTGGATCCATGTGCATCGTCACAATTTATTGGAAAATTTATAATAAATATCCCGTTCTTTGTTGTTATTAATTTGATCCCTTAATTTCATAAAATTGCAATTAGGCCCTAATTTACTGATTTATGTGCGGAAACATGTGAAGAGTTGGAGAAATTGCAAGTTTGGTCCCGCCTTTTATTTGCTTGTTAATATTAAGTCTAATAACTTAAAATAATTGCATTTAGGACCTAATTATGCAACATTTTCAATCAATCATTAACTACTTCTAATAATTAGTTAATTAATTCCATAAAATTCCTAAAAATTAGTTTAAGTTCATGTTTAAGTGTTTTATCTGTAATAATTTTTATTTACAAAAGCACTTTTACATCATTTATTTTCTCTATTTAACTTTGAAAATTCATAAAAATTTGAAAAAAACTTGTGAAAAATTCTAAAAAATCATAGTAGTTGTCTTTTATTATATTGTATTGCCTATAGAAATTTCATTTTGAAATTCCTTAGAAAAACCTGAAAATAAAAAACACAGAAAATTTTTAAAAATTCATATAAATTCAGATTAAAATCGGAAAAAAATCATAAATTGGCTTCTTTTAAATTTTAATAAATTCCCTTTTATTTAAAATTGATTTCCATTATATTTTCTTTTATTTTATACTTTGAAATAGGAAATAGTAGCTTTATTTCCATTTTATTCATTGTTTTCAGTTTTTATTCTTTAAAATTTTTTTAAAAAAACATGAAAAAAAGATCTAGTTTACTCTCCTTCATTTGTCTTCTCGTTTGATGTTCTGCGAATAGGCTACCATCAAAGAAAGATTCGATGATCCACCTACCAATTTCTTCTCCATCCAGCACTCACTTGAATTTAGTTACGACTGAAAGAATAATCAAAGGGCCTTCAATGATCGGGCGAGATAGCTGACTTAACGCGTGTGAGGTGAGATGGTTGTTCTGCTGGAGCAGAGCTAGGCTTGTTGAGCTGCTTAGACAGGAGACTGAAGTGGCATTTGATGCAAGGGCTGCGTATTCGCGCTTCACTTGTTTGCTGTTGCATAGTGTTCTTTGCGCGCTCTCTCTTGCTAGATAGCTTGCTTTGTTCTAAACCAGTTAGATATATAGTTTTTTCCCCTTCCGTGCGGCTTCTTGATTTGATCTTGGGCTATTTATATACTTTAAAAACAAGTTCCTCAAAAAGATTATATAAGCTTTTTTGAAAACTTCAACATATAGATTTCCTTCTATCTGAGAATAGCCGGCAATTTCAAGGATCGATCTGAATGAATCAAAACTTCTTTGATCGATCGAAATGTCACTATAGCCCTTTCTTCGAATTGGACCTCCTGAACTCCTACTACTAAGCTCTTTAACACACGACCTCTTTCTATAACTCGCTCTTCTACTTATTACCTAGGTCTTAGTCAGAATAGGAGATCTCCCTAATCCAGTCATCTCGCCATGGTCGACTGACCATTTTTGACCCTCCTTTAAAGAGTCAGGCTTTGATAGCACATATATATGTCTTTCCAATAGGTTGAATATTCAGGACAACATTTGGCTTCCAAGAAATCCTTGGCAGCTTTCTCAAGAGAGTAGGAGAGATTTTTGGGGTCATGTGGACCTGCTAGAATCACAAAAATAGTAAAAAATACATAAAACAAAAAAACTTTCATTCTACATTTTTTATTATTTATGGTATATTTGAAAAATACAAAAGCTTGATTTTTCTTATTTGTACATATATCCTTTATAAATTGATTTATTTTAAAAAATAAAAATATAAAAATTTGCAAAATCAAAATTCATTAAAAATAAAAAATCAAAAATGTTAAAAGAATACAATAATAATCCATAAAAAACACAAAATCATAAAAAGCATAAAAGTACAAAAAGAAAAGAAAAATCCTTTTAGTTAGCAATAATTAAATAACCCTTGGATATTGTAGCCTCCCTGAGTTTGATCCTACTTGCTATTCATATTAAATATATAGAATTTGTTCCCTTTGTTAGAAAAAAATAAATTTTGATTGGGGAATTTATGGGTTATGACAACACATAGTTTGATTCATATTTTCTTCGTTAAATAATTAAAATACATAAATTCTTCCAATAATCAAATGGGTTGTTCAGATTTGAGCCTCATTAGAAGCCACCTACCAAAAGTTGATATAATTGAAAAGCAATCACAAGAACTTGATAAAATTACATGTGATCGAGCATAGGACGAAACAACTGAACAAGCTATATCAGATTACAAAGCACTCGGTGTTACTTGTTAGTGCTATTCATGCATGCTGGAGTTATAGTGCCACGGTCGAGATATCTACACCCGAGTCTACTTCTTCCACTACAGTTTAGTAGAGTTCCGGAGCACCTTCTGTCGTTTAGCACATTTATTACGTGCAAACTCCAGATCTGGTTTAGTAGCAAACTCCAACATATATGCTAAGATATTACCAGGAGACTCCTTATTTTTCAGAACCACGATTTCCACCTCCATCTCAGATACAAGACGCGAATGATATTAGAGCGGTCAGGAGTGCAACCCATCCATTAGGACAATCGTAGTTGGGTTCTAAGTCCAACCTTAGGCCTGTTCACCAGTTTCATGAAAGGTAAGCCATATCACCACCAGCCTCAATCTTAGTTTAAGTATCTACAACACTTCCAAACTTGGAGACATGGATTTCAACATATGCATCCTGCCCACTCATATCAGACATATCACCAACAACCTACACATTATTCACATCCTCCTCCTCCTCTTCATTATAAGTATTCACGACATTTTGCCTACTGCGGTACTAATAGCAAGCTCCACATTTTCAGTGTCAACGACCACCAGTTGTTGAGCAGTGATGACTTGAAAATCCCACAGTCTAGGTAAAGGTGTAAATCAGGGTCGTTGCGACCCGAACCGCGAGGCTAAGTCAATTAAGAAAATCAAAGACCACCAAATATAAATCAAGTAAATAAAATGAATAGCGGTCTCGCTATTTTATTTTACCTGGTATAGCTACCAGAGTCGAACACAAGGAGCACAGAATGCGATGGCTACAAAGTAGTTGGAAATCAAAAATGAATATTTTGGTGGATTTTTAGTTTTTATTTTTTTTGGATTTTTTAATTATTAAGAAAATGAATAAAGGGAATCAAAAAGGCACAGACCAACAATTATTCAACACACTAAAACAAGTCAGAAAATTCAAATAAAAATATTTTTGGGTTTTGCAAATATTCAGGTGTTTTTGGTATTTTTCTTGGATTTTTCTGATTTTTAGTTGATTTTATAAAAATGAAACAAGATGAAAAATCAAAGATACTATGTAACCAGAATTAAAAGGCTATTTACAATAGCCTATAAAATTCTAGAGACAATTTCATTGTAAACTAAGGCGAAAACACTAACTACAGAAACTGAAATTGCATTTTTTTTATTTTTTTAAGGATTTTTAATGATTTTTTTAAGTTTTTAAGAGTTTTTCAATTTTTAGGGTTTTTATAAGTCCAAATCAAACAAAACTTAGAAAGAAACAAAAGCACAACAAAACAAGGCAACAATATTTTTTTTAGATTTTTAGAGTGTTTTTAATATTTTTAGTTGATTTTCCAATTTAAACAGAAGTAAATTTTTTGGTTTTTGAATTTTTAAAAATATGAAATGAAAGCAAGACAAGCTCAAAAATTTAAAAAATTTTTTACAACATGGCAGAAGCCACGTACCCAAATTTCATGAAATTTGGATGTGATTTGATATTTTATTCAACCAACCAAAGACAAACTGCAAAGGGACCAAATTGCAAGAAAAATAGGTTTCAAGGACTAAAACATAACACACAGGAAAAGTCCAAGGGGCCTACTGTAATTTTCGCATGAATTTAGCACATGTCCAATTCAACCACGCACAGTGGTATGGATGTAAATATCAAAACTATAAATTCATTTCATAACATCCTAGAAAACCCGAGGGCATACATGCAAATATCAAAAAATACACGTGACGATGCACGTGCAACCATACAAGAAGGACTGAAATGCAAATAATAAAAACTGTAAGGCAAATAGTGCAAAATGGTCCACAGAGTACTTTTTATTTTACAAACTTAATCGACAAATAAAGTAAAGGCAGGGTAAAGGGAGCAAATTACCCAGGCAGGTGCGTGTGGGTCACGTGGGTGACTGGTGGCGGGCGTTGAGTAGCTGGCGATATGCGACGATGACGCTGACACCTGGCGAATCCAACGGTCCTGACAAAGGGGTGAACGTGGGGCGTACGTGGCCGTTAGATGTCAGATCTAACAGGATGCGGATGGCTCAGATCAAAACTGGTGGAGAAGGGCGATCCGACGGTGGAGGAGGCGGCTGGACGAACTCCTCCCTGACGAAGTTCGTCGGAGAATCGGTGGAACTCCGGGCATCCGATGAACGATCACAAGGTGGTCTTCGACTCGCAACGCTCCTCCGCGTAGGGTGGAGGTGGCTGATGGAGCATCCACCAGTCAGATCTTTGGGAAGGTGATGGTGACCTGGGTTGGCTCCGACTAAGGTGGCTGAAGTGCTCTGGGTGGTGTCCACGTGAACGCGACCTGCGGGGTGAAAGCTCCTGCTCGGAGGCTTGCTCCGACCGAGTTATTTGGATAACACTAAAGAGAAGCGATGGGAAACAACGAGGGGAGGTTCCGGCGAAGGAGACGGAAGGAACCTAACCCTAATCTTGGCTCGGATAGCCAAGATCGGGGTGATCAGGCTACGGAAGGGGAGTGATCGTGGATAAAGGGAGCGATCGGAACGGGGAGATGGGTCTGATGGAGCTCCGATCATCGGATCGGAGCCAACGGAACAAATGAAAGATTTGATATAATCGGAGCTAGGGATGAAGAGAGGTCTACCTGATGGTCCGAGAACGATCCTTAGCTCCAGGGGGTCACGTTGATGGGGGTCTTCGTCTCGACCACACCGCGACAGGCGGGGAGGCTCAAACGCGGTGGTGCTCCGGCCACGTGTTTTGAGCTTTCGCTACAGACACTCTCTCGGACCACCAGAGGGTGCATCCGAACGCTGTCACCGAGGGGAAGGTTTCTTGGGCAGAAGGGAGGTGTGCGGTCAAGCTAGCGATCTGGGAATCGAGGTGAAGCTTTTATAACTAGTCCCAGGTGACGAGGTTGAACGGGCACGAGCACGCGAATCAAGAAAGATCCGACCTTTCCTAGGGATCCGCGAGGGCCGTGGATCCAAGGGGAAGGTCGGGTGAAGAAATCAGGGCGAAAGGGGCCAAGATACGATCAAGAGAATTTGGAGAAAGTGGAGTAAAAACCGGTTCCAGGCACAAGTGGTCCTGGAGGGGGCAGTTGACCGAGGTCAATAGTCCCCCGTGGACCAATCACAATTCCAGGGTAAAAAATACTTAGAAATTAATTTAAAAATCGAAAATGATTTTATTTAAAAATATTTTCAACATAAACAATGTTTATTTATTTTCAAACTATTTTTTAGTGATTTGTATTTATTTTTTGAAAAATAAATTAAAGTATATAAATTATATTATATTATGTTCATATATAAATTATTTATTTATTTTTGTTTTATTTTTTTGTTTATTTTTGTATAAATACTCTAATTTTGTATTTTATTTATTTAAAACATAAAATTTAGAGTATAAAATATTATTTTTATTTTTATTGATTATTTACAAGTATTAAATAAATAGGAATAGATACATATATACATGGTATGTACAAGGTAGAGAGAGAAAATTATTTTGTTTTAAATTTTATTTTTCTCATTTTTGTTTTATTTTTAGAGATATATACAAGATAATAGAAACACATTTATATTTTATTTTTGGAAAAATAAATTATTTATATACATAAGGGATATGTACAAGCATGAGTGGCCCTATGTCTCTCTACTTATTTTATTTGGCGATGAGGCCCATGTTGGGCCCTCTCCTTGGTTCATGTCACTCAATATTTATTCTTAATATTTCCTTATTTTTCTTTATTTCTTTATTCTTTTATTTTTGCACAAATGCATGCTAATTTTTGAATATTAAAAAATGCATGCCTTTTGGCATCTTATTGTATTTACAATCATATACATGGTGTTTTGCCAAATTATCTAGCTCAAATAAAAGAGCAAAGAGTAATGAATGGGGATTCATCACCCCCTATACTTTACTTTTGCTAGTCCCTTAGCAAACACTTATTTGAAAAAGAAGTGAAAAGAGAAAGAAAAAGAAAAAGAATGGAAATCAAGGTTGATTATTAAACTTTCCTTCATTAAATTGAAATATGGAGCTCAGTCGGACATTTGGATTATTAATTTGTCGGAACCTTATTTGGACTTAAGCTTAAAACTTAACTTCCTCTAAGTTCCACCAATCTATGGTCAAGACTCCTCAACAATCCAGATCAGAACAAGTCTACATACACAAACTCTAATGACAATGAATCTTTCCTTGTACTGTGTAAGTGATATGTAGCTCCCCACATTAGAAATGACAAAGCGACAACCCCCCTTAACAAGGTAACTCTAATGCCTCAGTCTAGCAACTCTTTCCTCGAGGAGCGGGGTATTCCCTTCTAAGTTCAAGTGCAACCGGCTCAAGAAGAGGGGGAAGAAGAGAATGGACCATGACCAGTATAGCCATGTATCCTTGGGAGCCCAACCAGTGTAGTTGAGTCTCCCGCTGCAAGCATCATGAGATGGTCATGTGTAACATAAGATTTGCTTTATTTGACTATATACACTCCGGTGGGTATTTTATTGTCAATCAGACCCACCACTTTTTTGGATTTTTCTTTCTTTGCACATTTTTTTGATGTGCATATGTACAACATTCTACATGGTGCAGCATATATACATAAGGAGTTTTTCCTCTTGAGCCAGTAGACTATCCCTCTTTTGAAGCTTTATTGCAACCCACAACTCCTGTTTTTAGACTTCATCACCTCCGGACCAAGTTGAGACGCACTTCCTTCAATATAAGAAGAAGAGAGGTTCTGCCTAGAAGTACTACCCTCATATGCTACCCCACGCCAAAGGAAACTGCCTCCTCACCACCTCATCCGTGGAGAGCTATGTGTAAGGTGCTTGTGCAAGTAAAGCCATTGTCTCTGAGAGTCTTGTGTGTGTTGTTAAGTGTTCTACTTAGGCTCATCAAGATGACACATTCTCATATCCTAGTGGACTCAAAGATTTAAGTCCCAAATAGACTTGAAAAGTCTTAATCCTAAGCCCTATAAGGTTCCTCTTAGAATTTGGTGGATTAAGGTCTTAGCCAAGCTCCATTTTCCAATTTAATTAAAAACCAGTTTAAATGTCAACCAAGATTCATGAAAATTGTACACATATTTACAAATATGAAACTTTTAAATTTTTTGAAAATGTGCAAAATTTTGAAAATATTTGAAAACATGGATGTATGCACGAGTGCAGAAGTTTTGCAAAATATTTACACACATTTACACAAGGTTTTTGCAAACTATTTGTTTTTCAAACATTTTACAAAAATTTTGTACTGTATGCATAATTTTGATATCAAAATATTTACAAATTATTTACACAAATCATTTTCACAAACATTTGTACAAAAATAATTTTTATAAATAGCTATGTATGAGAAAGAAGAATTTTATGTACAAGGAGAATTTTTTTTTAAATTTTTATGGTTTTTTAGATGAAGAATTTTAGCCATTTTTATTTATTGACACACTCACACAAAGTACGAGTTATGGCTAAAGTATATATGAAATATATACGATACCCCCCTATACTTAGCTCGAACGATGTCCTCAGAGTGGATCAAGAGCGATGAAGAAGACATAACTCGTGCTTAGTATAGGGAAGTGAAAAGGAATGGTATACTACAACGACGAATCAAAGAATAGAATGAAGAGGACTCGATGTTTCCCCCTATACTTAGGATCAAGTAATCGTAAGTATAGCAAGCTGTACATGAAGGGAAATCCGAGTGGGAGAATGTAAAAGGTCTACCTCCCCTATACTTAGGGTAAAATATCCCTAAGTATAGGCAACAAAACATAGGTAGAAAAAAATCAATAAAATACCCAAGAGTCCTACACCCCCCTATACTTAGGGTAAAGTACACCCTAAGTATAGCAAAATCATAAGATAAAGATGGGGTATGGGACTAAAGAATGGAGTGATAAGGACAACTAGATCTATAAAAGGCGGAAGATAGTGATAATCATGCGTGAGATGCTATAGACGTGTGTCAAAGACCACATCTCACGCAAAATGAATAGGGGCGACGTCAACGGCCATCGGCTCATGATCTAAATATGGTTTGATCCACTGCCCGTTAACACAAAAAGTAGCATCAGAAGACAACTTAGATATATCAATGCTTCCATTGTCTTGTACCTTTCAGACCAGGTATTGTC
This sequence comes from Ottelia alismoides, assembly GCA_037367405.1. Classification (NCBI taxonomy): domain Eukaryota; kingdom Viridiplantae; phylum Streptophyta; class Magnoliopsida; order Alismatales; family Hydrocharitaceae; genus Ottelia; species Ottelia alismoides. The sequence goes on along the minus strand of JAZKJV010005542.1, from coordinate 473,268 downwards.
CCTTCCACTTGCTCTATAACTTCCATGGAAATAGTCGAAGCCTGGCATCAAACAACCATACTCTTTGATCTGGCTCAAACTGCTTGTGGCTGATATGTGAATCATGCCACTCCTTCACTCTCTCCTTATAATGTATGCTGCTTGAAAAGGCTTCATCTCTAAGCTCCTCCAGGGCTACCAATTCTGCCCTCCTCTAGTCTCCTATACTCACTGGATCCAAAAGTATCTCTGTAACAACCCAAAGTGACCTATGTCTCAGCTCAACAGGTAAATGGCATGGCTTGCCATAAACGAGGCGAAAGGGAGATGTACCCAAAGGAGTCTTGAAGGACATCCTATATGCCCACAAGATCGAGTCCAAAAGCTATGACCAATCCTTTCGGTCAGGGCGGACGACCTTCTGCAATATAGTCTTGATCTCCCTGTTCGACACTTCAACAAGACCATTGGTCTAAGGATGGTATGGAGTGGCTACTCGATGGTCTATGTTGAACTCGCTAGCAAGGGCCTTTACCTTGTCGTTGACGAAATGAGACCCCCCGTCAGAAATCAACACTTGAGGTACCCCGAATCATGAAATGATATTCTTCCTCAAAAATCGGCATACATTCCTAGCATCTGCAGTTCAGGCGGGGATGGCCTCAACCCAACGACTCACATAATCCAAGGAGAACAGAATGTATTCAAATCCCTAACTCTTAGGGAATGGACTCATGAAATCGATGCCCCATGTGTCAAAAACCTCACAGAAGTGTATGGGATGCATTAGCATCATATCACGCTGTCTACAAGTGCCCATCCTCTGACAATCAGTACATCTCTTCATGAATTCATCAGAATACATGAAGAGAGTAGGCCACCATAGGCCGGATTGGAGCACTTTCTGTGTCGTTCTCCTCCCAGAGTGATGTCATCCTGCCTCCAGCTTGTGGCAGTAGGTGAGGACGCTATGGTTCTCCTCCTGAGGAGTGCACCGTGGCCATACACTATCTTCTCCCTCATGGTAAAGGATGGGATCCTCCCAATGATAAGACTTGGCCTTCGCTAGGAAGGTCTCAAGTCTCTGCCTGGGCCAACCCTGTGGAACTATCTTGGCAACAAGATAGTTCACAATGTCAGCATACTACAGGAGTGAGGAGATAGCAAGGATCGCCTCGTCTGGGAAGGTCTTACAAATAGGGTCAATCTGCTAAGAATCCTCAAGATGCTCTAATCGGGAGAGATGATCCGCCACCACATTCTTGACTCCAGGCTTGTCCTTAATCTCAATATCAAACTCCTGGAGTAGAAGGATCCATCTAGTCAATCTCACTTTGGCATCCTTTTTTGCCATGAGGTACCTAATGGCGGTATGATCAGTGTAAATAGTCACTCTAGATCCAATGATGTACGATCTGAACTTATCCAGGGCAAAAACTACGGCTAGCATCTCCTTCTCTGTGACGGTATAGTTCCACTGTGCGACGTCCAATGTACGACTAGCATAGTGAATGGAAAAAGGCAATCCATCTCTCCTCTGTCCTAGAACGGCCCCAACGACAAAATCGGAGGTATCCGTCATGATCTCGAATGGGAGAGACCAATCAGGCGGCTGGACGACAGGAGCCTCAACAACTAGACTCTTGAGAGTCTCAAATGACGCAAGGCACTTATCATCAACTATGAACGCGGTGTCCTTGACCAACAAATCAGTCAACGGTCGTGCAACTTGCTGAAATCATGAACGAATCATCGGTAGAAATCGACGTGCCCCAGAAAAGACCGTAACTGTTCGCAAATTGGATGGTGGATTGAGTTTTCTAATGATATCCACCTTGGCCGGATCAACCTCCATGGCCCTTTTGGAGATGATATGCCCAAGCACCATCCCTTGAGTCACCGTGAAGTGACTCTTCTCCCAAGACAATACAAGGTCGACCTCAATGCATCGCTGTAGGATGCGGTCTAGGCACTCAAGGCAAGCATCAAACCCAGCGCCGTAGACCGAAAAGTCATCCATGAAGACCTCCAAGCACTCTCCCACCATGTCCGAAGAGATGGACAACATACAACTTTGGAATGTCGCCGGAGCGTTGCATAGACCAAAGGGCATGCGCCTGAAAGCATATGTCCCGAAGGGACAAATGAATGTGGTCTTGTCCTGGTCCTCTAGCGCAATGGCCACCTGATTGTATCCGGAGTACCCGTCCAAAGAGCAATAATAACTCTTCCCTGCTAGCCTCTCTCTAATCTGATCAATAAAAGGCAGCGGGAAATGATCCTTCTTGGTGGCCTAATTTAATCATCTGTAGTCCACACAGACCCTCCAAGAAGTGGGTATCCGGGTAGCGATCTCCTCTCCAGACTCACTCACAACTGTAGTGATGCCCATCTTCTTGGGCACCACATGTAATGGACTGACCCACTTGGAGTCGGAGATGGAGTAGATAAAATCGGTGCTCCACCATTTTGAGATTTCCTTCATGACAACATCTCAAAGGTTCAGGTTCAGCCGCCGCTGGAACTCACGTGATGGCTTCGCGTCCTCCTCGAGATAGATATGGTGGGAGCATAGGGCCGGACTTATCCCCTGGAGATCGGCTACGCTCCATCCTATCGCCTTACGGTTCTTTTCAAGAACCCCCATCAGACATGATTATTGCTCTCCAGTCAAATCTGCTGAGATAATGACTGGGTGCATCTCATGCTCACCCGCAAGGAACCTATACTTCATCGACTGCGGCAAGGTCTTCTGCTCTGGGCAACTGGGAGCTGGCGGATCTGGTCTCTGAAATGTCTGAGTGAATGCGACCAAATCTGCATGGGAATATGAGGACTCTCACTGAAAATCTGAATCTGGTAAAGTCTGCTCTGCTGATGTTTCTCTGCTCTGAATGGAATCAGTCTCCACCCTAGCTGTAGGCTCTAGGGAAATCAGACAAGGAATCATGTCATCAAACTCTGCCCAATCTATGTCTGACTCTGAGGGATCTGAATCAGTATCAAAAGAATAATCTGCCTCGCGATCAGGAACCGGCTCTGCTGCCTGAAATGTATCCTGGACCTGGAATGCGCTCTCCAAGCTCTCCTCTACTGGAATCTGTGCATCAGCGGACTCTGAAGGTGAGAGGATGGCTCGTGAAACTGGATCGGACCAAACTGCCTCATCATCTGTAATCACAAAATCACAGTTCTGGTGGATGTCTCCCCCTGACTCTGTCATCTGCTCTGAATTTGAAGGCGGCTCTGAGCAAGCTGAATCTCTGGCTTTAGTCTCCTCGATCGTCTCTATTTGTATACTCTCGCCCTCGACGCGAAAGTATACCTTCCCGCTATCATGGTCGGACACGGCCTTGGCTGTGGCCAAGAATGGGCGTCCTAGAATGATGGGGGTATCGTCACAGACTCAGGGATCTCCATGTCCAACACTACGAAGTCCATGGGGAATTGTAGGCCCTAAATTGTGATGACGACGCCCTTCAGTAACCCCTTCGGCCTCTAGACATATCGATCAGCAAACGGAAGAACCGTCCTGCTCTGTCTAATAGGGCCAAACTCGAAGCGGTCGAGTAAGGCTGTCGGAAGTAGGTTAATCGAAGAACCGCTGTTTAATAGAGTACGATCGAACCTCTGCTCATGAATATGGCATCTGACACACGGGGCTCCTGCATCTGGCCTCTTGGCTGGCAGACGATTATGGATGGCGAAGCAAGTGACGCGGGTGAGCACATGGATCTTACACTGGTGGTTCCTCCTCTTCCTCCGAATGGTAGTCCTATCTCTGACGAATCTCTGGAAGAGAAGGATGTACTCCAAGGCCTCCTGTAGAGTCAGTTGAATGTGAAATCGGTCCATCATCTGCTGGATGAACTCTAGCTGGTGTGACTTTTTTGGATCTTTTTTGGTCCCCTTAGCCAAGTGAAGTGCTTGGGGAAAGGGGATGTCTGGGTCCTTCTCAGATGAAGGACTAGGATCAGGTCTATGCTGCTCAGGCAAAGTAGAATCCATACATAAATCATCAATCAACACAGATGGATTCACAAATAATAAACCCTTTCCTTTATTCGCAGGATCGTCCTGAGATACATGAACTGAATGGAAAGCAACAGGGGAAGAACTGGAAATGATGGCCTCAGCACCACCCTCGGCATCTGGAATAGCGGCATCAATACCACCCTCTGGATCAGCAACAATGGTGGCATCAGTACCACATCCTCTATCTGGTGAAGCGAATGCCTCAATACCATCGGCTGGATCAACGTCCTTGGTGGTGTCAACACCACCGTCATCATCATGATCATAAGTGGCATCAGCCCCGCTCTCCTCCTCCTCTGGCGCTCCTGAGGCTGCATGGGGTCGTCACTCAAACGAGGTGCCACCGACTGGCATCCTACCGCTCCTAATTGTAATAAAATCAGCATCAAACATGTATGCAGTAACATCACCAAGTGAAGCACTAGGAGTGGTAATCTCAGTGAACTCTACCCGCTCAGACTTCCTCTTGAGGTTGTTCGGATTCGGCTCGATCTGGGCAGGAATGGCGACCTTCCCTCTCACAATCTTTCTCATCTCCTGTCGAAAATTGTCCATCTCCCATCAGAAGGTGGCCTGTTGCTCGGTTATGAGGCGGGCTAAGTCATCCAAGGTGGGGTTCTCATAGGTGGGACCATGAGAACCTGACAGGTGGCCTCTCTAAAATTGAGGCTGCTGCTGTGGAGGAGGGTGAGAGGGGTACTGCGAGTGATACTGCTGAGGCTGCTACTGCCTCCAAGACTGTCCCTGCTGATAGGGACGAGGACCATGCTGCTGGTGTGGTGGGAACTGGGGCTGCTGGTGCTGCTCTTGCTGCTGGCCATACTGGCCACCCTAAACTGGAGGCTGTTGCTGGGAACTGGTACCTCCAGTCGTCCAATGGAATCCGGGATGGTCTCATCGGATCCCAGGCTGGGGTTGGTCATACCATATCCCGTTGGCATCCATTAATTGCTCTTGCTCGTAAGTGGGTGGGGGGAGTACTACCAGGGGCTGGTCCGGCTGATACACAACCATCTGGCTATCCTGAGATGGTGGCGACTGGACGTACTGCTGCTGCTGCGGCTGGTATGGCTCCGCCTGAACAAGGTAAACCTGTCGGTACTGGGCGGAGGGCTGGGCCGAACTGCTGTTGCTTCCGGTGTTTGCCCGTGACCTGAGACGGGGTTGAGGAGCCGTCTATGCCTCTGGAGACACATGATCTGTGTCTTCATGTCACTCAGCATCTGTGCCATTTGATCGATATGCGTTATGCCCTGACACTGCTTCTTCTCTATCAACTCGATCCGGTCCAGCTTCTCGCTGATGATACCCATGTCAACGGCGGTCGACTCTACCTGTGCTGCTGCCGCTGATGAAGTTGAAGGACCAGCATCGACCCGTGTTATCCTCTGATATGACATGGCCTGTGGCTGGGGTATCCCCTGAGTGTAGAGACAGGTCTGGGACATCACTGTGTAGATCTCAACCATCTCCTCATAGATGGCCCAGACCTGATCCTCATCCTTGGTGAAATATGAGCCTCGACAGGATGCATTCACTAACCCCTACAACTCCGATGTAACCCCGCAGAAAAAGCTCTGAACAAGGTTGGGCTTCGAAATGTCATGATGGGGGCACCGGTCTGTGAGCTTTTGGAACCTCTCCCATGCCTCGTGGAATTTCTCATTGGGGAGCATGGAGAAGTTGCTAATCAAGGCCCTAGCTACATTCGTTCGACCGAGTGCATAGTACTTGTTGTGGTACTCGGTTCAGAGCTGCTCCCAGGTGGTAAAAAATCTCCCTATATGCTTCAGCCAGTTGGCTGCTCTGTCTACGAGGGAGAATGGAAAAGCAATCATCCGGATAGTGTCCTCGTCTGCATGCTGATCGTGGACAGTACTGCAGATCATCTCGAACTCCTAGAGATGGAGGTGTGGACCCTCAATCGCGAGCCCGTGGAAATGGGGAAGAAGCTGAATCGTCTGAGTGGGGAACTTGAAGTCCTCCACAATTGCTGGAAGAACGATCCATCTGTGTGAGCGTCGATCTGGGGTTGTGCAAATCCCACATCGGTCGTGTTGGTGCTGGATGGACTGTCTCCTCAGGCTAGTCTCTGTCTGGAATGTCTCCCTCTCCGTCGGCTCTCGGCTGATCTCTGTCTGCTCTCAGTCTCTCCATCTCTCTGCGTATCTCAACCATGAAAGCTCCCTGATCTTGAATCTTTCTCTGCATCGTCTCAAGAGAGGCTAATAAAGTGTTGTCGATCGCACCCTGGTCTAACACATATGTCTGCTCTAGTCTGGGGCCATCGGTGCGGTCCTCGTTACTGGCCATGGTCTCTGCAAGGCAAAAGACCCAAACTTAGGTGCCGATAAATCAACTGGCTGCTGCTCTCTCTGATCAGGCACTGGTACCTCAGAACTGGTAGTAGAAGGGTAGTCAAGGGGGAATAAGGTGGAATCGAACTCGGGTTTGAAGAGCAGGTCTCAGCTCTCACGAACTAACCTAGATGAGCGGGCTGGAGTGTTGTAAAGTGGTGCAGCCAAAGGCTGCCTAAGGGACCTCCTTCCCATCATCTTGATCTGGCGAGTGAGTGCGGATGAGATCTGGAAACACACAAGATGAGAAAGCGAACCCCCGATTCACCTACTCAACGCTGAGCTGAAGACCGTAAAAGTTCGGTCAATTATCTTGTCAATTTTTATTAGGTGATCAAATCAGTCTTTCGGAGCGATTAAGCAAGCTTATAGGAATCCAATACTCCCAACAGACTATACCGTATAAAAGGTTAGTAGTCTGCTCAGAAATTGGATATGTCTCTAGCCTAGTGTGCGGGTCACTCTCTCGCTCATCCAAACCAAACAATGAGGGATTACTCTCCCAAGACAGATTTTTAGGTGAGATGTCTTTTAGGGTCAAGTGTGTTTAGCAGTCCCAATTTCATAGTTTTTGTTTTTTAGATATTTTTCAAGCAAGCAATGCCTAACGAATTCTTCGGTTCTCCTAGTTATTTACGTCCAAAAACTGGAGGAGAAGGCGAAAAAGTCGATGCGCGATCAAACACAATGATGCATGCAGAGTAAGAAATGCGTACCAGACTCCAGCTCTCTACATGCAGAGTGATCCACGTATAAAAGTAAAGACTGAAATAAAACTACCTCTATGATGCACGAGGAAAACAACCTTAGACGAAGCAATTCTACACGAGAAGCACAGTAGTCAGGTAATCAAGCTAAGTCCGGAGTCCGATCTTGGGAGCCACTTGGTGTCCGCCACAACGGATTCTGCACGCATTGTATGTGACTCCTCACGACACGTGGAGCCTAATTAAGCCGACTTTTTCTTTGTGATTTAATTAATTAGGTCGAATTATCGAACTATAGGTAAGACAGATAATTAGGGTTGGGTCTTAATTAATTACGTCACAATTTGATAAAATCCTAAGGCTAAGGTTAATTCCTCGAAAGTCAGATAAGCAATATAAAATACGGTAAAAACAAAACCAGTGAAAACCGAGGTGAGGTCCCCCGAGTACACCGATGCTCGGCGAAACAGGCCCCGATAAACACCAAGAGTCTCTGAGTCTGAGTCTGTCCCTGTATTATTACAATAATATAATGCAGGAAATAAAACCTAAGCTAAACCTAAACTAAGCTTCCAATCTCCTATTCTCCTCTCTCGTGCTCTCCTACGACTCTATGCAGAAAAGAAGTCGCCTCTGAATCCCGCGGTTGCGCCGGCTTCCCGAAGAAAGCCACCTCGGTCCTCAAGCCCTCGCAAGAAAATCAAACAGAGATGTGTCAGTCCATAGTTATTATCAAAGCAAATAGACTGAAATGTAAATGAATGCTAAAAAATATAAGTGAAGACAAAAAGCTGAAAAATGAAAACCAACTACTAAGCAGTGCTCCCAGGCAATGGCACCATTTTGATGACTCGAAAATCCCACAATCCGGGTTAAGGTGTAAATCAAGGTCGTTGCGACCCGAACCGTGAGGCTAAGTCAATCAAGAAAATCAAAGACCACCAAATATAAATCAAGCAAATAAAACGAATAACGATCTCACTATTTTATTTTACTTGGTGTAGCTACCAGGCTTGAACACAAGGAGCAGGGAATGCGATGGCTACGACGTCGGAAATCAAAAATGAATATTTTTGGTGGATTTTTAGTTTTTAATTTTTTTTGGATTTTTTTTAATTATTAATAAAATGAATTAAGGGAATCAAAAAGTCATAAACCAACAATTATTCAATACACCAAAATAAGTCAGAAAATTCAAATAAAAATATTTTTGAGTTTTGCAAATATTCATGTGTTTTTGGTATTTTTCTTGGATTTTTCTGATTTTTAGTTGATATTATAAAAATGAAACAAGATTAAAAATCAAAGGTACTGTGCATCCAGAATCAAAAGGCTATTTAAATATATAATAGCCTATAAAATTCCAGAGACAATTTTATAGTAAACTAAGGAGAAAACACTAACTACAAAAACTGAAATTACATTTTTCTATTTTTAAAGAATTTTAATGATTTTTCTAAGTTTTTGAGGGTTTTTCAATTTTTAGGTTTTTATAAGTCCAAATCAAACAAAACTTGGACAGAAGTAAAAGCACTACAAAACAAGCCAAAAATAATTTTTTTATATTTTTAGAGTGTTTTTAATATTTTTAATTTATTTTCCAATTTAGACAGTTACAAATTTTTAGGTCTTTGATTTTTAAAAAAAATGAAATGAAAACAAAGCAAGGCCAAAAATTCATAGAAATGTTTACAACTTGGCATGAGCTTCCAAATTTCATGAAATTTGAATGGGATTTGATATTTTATTCAACCAACCAAGGACATACAACACACAGGGACTAAATCGCAAGAAAAATAGGTTTCAGGGTCTAAAACAACATGTAGGAAAAATCCAAGGGACCTACTGCAATTTTCGCACGAATTTAGCACATGTCCAATTCAACCACGCACAGGGGTATGGATGTAAATATCAAAACTATAAATTCATTTCATAACATACTAGAAAACCCGAGTGCATACATGCAAATATCAAAAAACACATGTGACGATGCACGTGCAACCATACAAGAAGGACTGAAACACAAATAACAAAAACTGTAGGGCTAATAGTGGAAAATGGCCCACAGAGTACTTTTTTACAAACTTAACCGAAAAATAAAATAAAGGAAGGGTAGAGGGAGAAAATTACCCAGGCAGGTGCGTGCGGGTCACGTGGGTGATAGGTGGCGGGCGTTGAGTGGCTGGCGACGTGCGGCAATGACGCTGACACCTGACGAATCCAACGGTCCTGACAAAGGGGCGAACATGGGGCATACGGGGCCATTATATGTCAGTTCTAATGGCCTGTCAGACACGGGCTACGGATAGCTCAGATCAAAACTGGTGGAGAGAGGCGATCTGATGGTGGAGGAGTCGGTTGGACGGACTCCTCCCTGGCGAAGTTCGTCGGATAACTGGTAGAACTCCGGGCATCCGATGAACGATCAGAAGGTGGTCTTCGGCTCGCGATGCTCCTCCGCGTCAGGTGATGGTGGCTGATGGAGCATCCACCGATCATATCTCCGGGAAGGTGGTGGTGGCCTGGGTTGGCTCCGACGAAGGTGGATGAAGTGCTCTAGAGGGTCTCGACGCGCAACGCGACCTTCGGGGTGAAAGCTCCTGCTCGGAGGCTTGCTCCGACCAAGTTATTTGCATAACACTAAAGAGAAGTGATGGACAACGGCGAGGGGAGGTTCCGGTGAAGGTGGTGGAAGGAACCTATCCTAATCTTGGCTCAGATAGCCAAGATAAGGGTGATCAGGCTGCAGAAGGGGGGTGATCATGGATAAGGGGAGCGATCGGAATGGGGAGATGGGTTTGATGGAGCTCCGATAGTCGGGTCGGAGCCGGTAGTGGAACAAATGAAAGATTTTATATAATCGGAGCTAGGGATGAAGAGAAGTCTACCTGATGGTCCGAGAACGATCCTTAGCTCCAGAGGGTCACGTCGATGGGGGTCTTCGCCTTGACCACGCTGCGGCAGGCGGGGAGGCTCAAACGCGGTGGCGCTCCGGCCACGTGCTTTGAGCTTCAGCTACAGGCACTCTCTCCGACCACCAAAGGGCGCTTCCGAACGCTGTCACTGAGGGGAAGGTTTCTAGGGTAGAAGGGAGGTGTGCGGCACGATCTAGCGACCTGGGAATCATGGTGAAGCTTTTATAACAAGTCCTAGGTGACGAGTTTGAACGGGCACGGGCACGCGAAAGATCTGACCTTCCCTCGGGATCTGTGAGGGTCGTGGATCCAAGGGGAAGGTCAGACGAAGAAATCGGAGCGAAAGGGGCCAAGATCCGGTCTAGAGAATTTGGAGAAAGTGGAGTAAAAACCAGATCTGAGCACAAGTGGTCCTGGGGGGGTGGAGGGGGCAGTTGACCGAGGTCAACAGTCCCCCGTGGACCAACCACAAAATTCCAGGGTTAATATTACATAGAAATTAATTTAAAAACCGAAAATGATTTTATTTAAAAAATATTTTCAACATGAAAATGTTTATTTATTTTCAAAACTATTTTTAGTGATTTTTATTTATTTTTTTGAAAAATAAATTAAGGTATATACATTATATTATATTATGTGCATATATAAAATATTTATTTATTTTTTATTTTAATTTTGTTTATTTTTGTACAAATACTCTAATTTTGTATTTTATTTATTTACAACATAAAATTTAGAGTACAAAATGATTTTTATTTTATTTTTGTTGATTATTTACAAGTATTAAATAAATAAGAAAAGATACATATATACGTGGTATGTACAAGATAGAGAGAGAAAATTATTTTGTTTTTAATTTTATTTTTCTCATTTTTGTTTATTTTTAGAGATATATACAAGATAATAGAAACACATTTTTATTTTTGGGAAAATAAATTATTTGTATACATAAGGGATATGTACAAGGATGAGTGGCCCTATCTCTCTACTTATTTTATTTGGCGATCAGATCCATATTGGGCCCTCTCTTGGGTTCAGGTCACTCAATATTAATTCTAAATGTTTCCTTCTTTTTCTTTATTTCTTTATTCTTTTTTTGCACAAATGCATGCTAATTATTTAATATTAACAAATGCATGCCTTCTGGTATCTTATTGTATTTACAATCATATACATGGTGTTTTGCCAAATTATCTAGCTAAAATAAAAGAATAAAGAGTGATGAATGGGGATCCATCAAGCAGCCAGAAGCACCTTCGGTGAACCCAACGTTAGATTATCTTGCTCAGTTGATGAAGAACATAAGTGATATTAACCAGGAGGCTTGACGACCTGACAATGACGAATATTATCATACCAACCCAGGTCAAAGCCAATCCCATCAATTTCCACTACAATAAGGAGCAGGTAGCTGATGAATCTCCATTTCATCACCTTTGTTCTTTCATTTTGGCCTTAAATACCTAGCTAAATGCATGTATATATCATTAATTTATCAAAATAAACACATGATAAATTACGCAAATACTATATATTTATTGTATTTAATTAATTCCAAAATTAAAGAATAAAGGAATAAAAGAAAAAGAAAGGAGACATCGTAGGTGTTGAATGACCTTAGACTCCGAGACCCAATCATCACGATGACTTGGTCAACAAGGAATAAAGCAGGAGAGATAGGACAGAGAAATTATGCAGTATGTATATGAAAACACTAATTTTTAGTTCATATATATAATAATTTTTTGCACCAATTTTATTCTTTATTACTTACATCTCAAATAACAAAACCCTCTATATGAATATTGATAGAACTACAAGGAAAATATAAAATTGATTTCATTGAAAAATAATGCACTAGCCTACACTTCTCGCCATTTTTCCAAGATCCCTAATGATCATTTTGCCTCGTGCCTAGAATTTCTCCAGAGCTCTGACTTCCCTGATCCTCACCCGATCTTCAAGAGCATTGGATCTTCACCAATTCGATCAAGATTTGCCTCGCAAGTCGTCGTAATTCCCAACATATAAATAAGCTTTGTAGGCCTTTTTCTCAAGTTTGATCACTGCTTGCGGACTCTTAGCCCCTCAAAGCCCTCTAATCACCTTCCCCTTTGTGACAACAACCGCAAGGTGGGTTTTACAGCGAGGAGGAACGACGACGGAGCTTGATCCACCACCATCACTGGAGCATCTTTGATAGGTTCTACTTCGTCAGTCCACGACCGACTGAAGGCCTTTATCTTCTGTCCTTAGGTAAATTTCTTAGTTGTCTTTTGATTCTAGCTTTTAATTTTTGGTTTAATATGCTTGTTAACTTTAATTTGAAAAATCCCTAGAGCTTAAGCTCCATGGCAAATCCTCATGATCTGACCTTCCTTCTCATTTTCTTCTCCCTCATCTGCTCCATCGATCGCCCATATTATCCACCCCAGATCCATCATAGATTGGGGAGTCGAAGCTCCTTCTGTCACCCTACGCAGGAGCTCCATCTCCACCTCATCCCCGACCTCTTTCTACTTAACCCACAGGTTGAGGAAGTAGCCCTCAAGCCAAGGATTATTTTGGTGTAGGTCCGCGACTCCAAAGAGGTATCTGGAGTGGTATTGAACACTTGGAGCAGCTCCGGGTTCTCATACCTTGTTTGAGCCCTTGAAGCTCGCTCGCCTTCATTGGAGCATCCCACTGCACATGGAAGAGTCCCAGGAAGAGAAGTCACCTACTACATTAAGAGGATACTGCCAGAGCACGAAGATCAGTCAAATCAAAAGTCATCAACGAGCTGCTTTTCCCTAGATCTTCTAGACCCCTTCTAAATAGTCTGATCAAGAACACGACCCAGATCTAATCTTGTTCATTAAATCAAATCGAAGCGATGCCTGTGGAGAGACCTCAGATCAAACACGTGGTGCGATGACGACGGTTCGATCCAGCGGGATTAAGTGGTGAAATTTTGCAAGTAAAACCTTTGTACTTTTGTATTTTATAAATAGTCATGTCAATATTTAATTAAGTTCAAAACTTTGTGGATTTTTTGCATGTATGCCCTTGCACTCTTTATTGTTGCATTTTAGTCTAGTACAAGGTCATGTCACATGGACCCCCATACAAGGTGAAATTTTGCAGGAATGTCCCCGATTATTGTATTTAATATCCAATATTTTAAAATTAATCATGCCATTGGAAATTTGTGAATCACATTCACAACCCAAAATAAAATGTAAATTATATTTTCAATTAATTATCCATTGTGAATCCAATTCACATAAATATTCATTCAACAAAAATAAATTGCAATAGGCTCTCTCTAATATATTATAAATCACATTTATAATATATATGATTAATATGGACAATGCTATCCACATTATTCATATCCATGATAATTAAATCACATTTAATCATCTTGGATCTCCATTCTCAATAGAAAAATTTCTTTTCTTTAATATAATTAAATTACATTTAATATATATGATTAATATGGATAATGTTATCCACATTTCTTTCTTTTCTTTTCTTTTTATTTTCTTTTTTATTCTTTTATTTGATTATAAAAAGTGTTACAAATGCATATTTATTAAATGCACTTTACAAGTAATTGACTAAGGAAATAAAGTTAAAATAAAAGAGTAAAGGTGATGGTTCGTGGATTCATCATCCCCCTATACTTTACCTTTGCTAGTCCCTTAGCAAACACTTATTTGGAAAATAACTGAGAACAAAAATAAAGAAAAGAAAAAGGAAAGAAATTAGAACAATGTTGACTTTTAAACTTATAAAAAGATTGAAACCAAAAGAGATACTTTGCCAAAATATCTTTGCATTCGCATTTGCATTTTTCAGAATGACCTTGATAATTGAACTAGTCAGGAATGAAAGTTGAAGATTGGAGCTTGGTTATGACCTTAATCCATTTGATTTCACAGGAATCTTATAGGAACCGAAATTAAGACTTTTCATGTCAACATGACTCAACTCTAAACATTGTGTTCACATGTCATCTTAATTAACCTAAGTAGAAAATTTCATGACATGCGTATGACCCTTCGTGATAGTGGTCTAACTTGGATAATCACTTTGCACATAGCTCAACTCAGGTGGTGGTGAGGGAAGAAGTCTTTGGCTTGAGAAGCACATGTATAGAAACGTTAGCGACCCCAATAGGTGGCTAGTGCACCCCAACCTAATCTAGTGGCGTTGACGTCTAAAGGCATGATGTTGTGGGTTGCAATAAAGATTCGAAAGAGATATAGTATACTGTCTCAAGAAGAAAAACTCCTTATATAAATGGTGATGTACGTATAAATTCAAAAAAAGTATGAAATGAAGACTCCAAAAAAGTTAGACGGGCGAATATTCAATGAAAAAACATTATCGTCAAAGTTATGTATCAATAAGCAAGGCTTATGCGTCAAAGTCAAAGCTAAAAGGTTGTTTGTCGTTGGAGACTTGGCTACACTAGCCAACCTCCAAAGAATATGTGGCAACACTGGTCAGTCCATTGTTCTTCTCTACCCCATCTTCTTCATCCGATTGCACTTGAAAGAAGGAAATACCTCACTCTTCAAGGAAAGAGTAGCTATATTAAGGAATCAGAATTACCTTGCTGAGGAAGACTGATTCTTCACCACTTCAGATGTGGGGAGTTACATTTCACATACTATGTATAAGCGAGTTCCATAGTCATAAGAGTTTAGGTACGAAAAGACTTGTTTTGACATGACTATGGAGGTGAATCGAATAGAAGATTATGGAACTTGAGGGTTGTTAAGTTTTAAATCTGATTCCCAATAAGGTTCGGACAAACTAACAATACGAAGGTCTGACTAAGCTCCAAACTTTGATTTTATGAAGATAAGTCTATGAATAATAATCATTCTAAGTTCTTTTCCTTTCCTTTTATTTATTTTCTCTTTCAACACTTATTCTCATAAATGTTTACCAAGGACTAGAAAAGGTAAGTATAGGGGGAGATGAATAGACATTCATTAACCTTTATTCATTCATTTAGGTTTTAAATCCTTAGATAAATACATGTAAATATGACTAACTTGCATAAATTAACAATTAACTTTATTGTACAATAATTGTATAAATACATGTATTAAACCCATAATAAAAGAATAAAGGAAAATAAAGGAAGTATATATGATATTGTGTGACCCTAAACCCCGAGAACAAGTCAAGTATTGACTTGATCGACGATCAGGAATAAAGTAGGGGGATATATGGTGAAATATTGTATAAAAACACAGAGAAAACCCTTAATTCTTCCAAGTGTAGAATATTGTGTAAATAGCTCAAACTTCTACTATTTTATTTATCATTATACACACCTCAAACAATAAAGTTTCAGCACAAAACTTATACATAATAATGTATAGATAATAATAAAAATATTGGCCAAAATAAATCATGCACAAGTCACCCAATATAGTCAGTTGAAAAACGCGCAAACAGAACTTCATTGGTCAATACATTCTCCATATGAACTCAAATTGAAACAAATTCAACTCCATTGTATTTTCAAATTTAATTATCTTTAAAATTATGGTGGTTTCATCAGAATTAGAGTTAATATGTAAAATCCGACTAATTGGAGTACTGTGGTACTTGTACAACTGTATTTCAAACCAATTTATTTTACTCATTATATTTAAATATATTTATATTTTTAAAATAATTGTACATATGATATAACATATATTGATACAATAAATATAAACAGAACCATATAGCAACATCACAAAAAATTAACAAAGCTTAATACATATGTATAACGTACCTAAGTTGTAAATAAACCTAACTATTTAAACTTATAAATCGAATGTCATAAATAATGTAAATTTGTGTTAAATGATGTTTTAAATAAATAAATTATATAAACATAGTAATATTTTATAAGATTATGCATATATAATTATAAATAATAGTATATAAAAATATATTATATTATATAATATTTTAAAAATAAATATAAATCATTAAAATTAGTTTATAAAATAAGAAACATTTTTTTGGGGTTTTAGTTTTTTAAGATAAATTCAGTTACTAATTTATTTTGAATTTCCTTTGATTTTTTATTTTTCTTTTGTCATGTAGTGGTCAACGTGGACTAATCATAGGTCGAGGAGTGTTGACCCCCACTAAACACCTCCTCTACTCCCTATACATGTTGTACATTATTAACCCTTCTTCTTTCCCAATTTCTCATGCCTCCTCCATCACTTTGATTACCTCGAATCCTTCACAAAAATTATGCACACAACCTTCCTCCACCATGCCTTAATCCTAGATTCCACCAACCCCCTCCGATTTATGTACCATCTAAGGTCAAAGTCAGTCCTTAATCTCTTATATAAATTTTCGTATTTCCCCACCATCTCGAGTTTAATCCGATTTCGCCCCCACCATAACCACTTGATCCTTTAGATGGAGACCCCCTAGTGATAAGATGTGGTCTTCTTAGTCTCGACGTAGGGATAAGGAGGTGAAGCATCGTAATCCAAACCTACTAGTGGTCGTACTCTGCCAAGTCATCTCCTCCCAGGTCTCAGACCAAGTATGATTTGTTAGTTTAGGTTATTTAACTTCATAGTTTAATACTTAATATAGTGTAGCCTTTTATTTCATCTGATTTTGTCTTTTTACGTATTAAATCTAAAATAGGTTCGTTGAAGCTTTAGGCTCTAACTTCTATTCCCAAGTATCGTACTGTGTTCTCGACGCATCAATTACCGCATCACCTTCCTTATCGTGTTCTCTATCTAATCATGTCATCAGATCACCCCACTCTTACTCAGATCAGGTTCTCAATATCCGCCCTCCGCCCTTCACTAGAGACTCATCAACAACCTTCATTTCTCCCCTTTTATGAAACAACTAGGTCGAGGAGATTCATTCTCGAGCCTTGGATCCTTTCATGCAGGTGTGAGCTACAGAGCACCCATTTGGGAGGTCAATAGATCTCAGGACCTCAGTCCCAATTGGTCTGAACAAGAACACATCTCCAAGCTCTTCTAGTGAGGCATGGACCATCTAGACCCCACCTGCAGATGTGCAACATTCCTAGAAAGCTTCAGAGACCATCAGCTACTCGGGAGAAACTCAACCGGAGGAGATAGCCCCGATAGAAGCTCGGTAAGGGCGACGTTCTCCCATGTTCTTCTAAGCATCCTCAGCATTGTTGGATCAAGAACATGCCCCAAATCTAAATGTCTAGATCAAGAGAAGCATCATGGGATGAGAGCCTTTCACATGGATAACTAGGTGTTCATCGAATGTTTGATCGCACGTACATGGAGGGTGTATTGCATGACCCCCTCTACACTTCTATATTTTATATTTAGTCATGTACACATTAATTAGATCGTAATATTTTAGGGTAACTTTACACTGAACCCTAGAACTTTCTGGTATTTACACTTAGGTCCTTCATCGGGTCACCTCATGTGCTTCTCCACGTGACGTGTGCGGGTATTTTGCAGGCTATACCCTATATTTTCTGGACCTATTATTAAATGCATGCTTAGCTTCTAAAAATTACAATTAGTTCAATGTTCTATTGTATTATTTATTTTGTGTATTTTATTTGTATTAAATATTTCTTGTATTCTAGAATTTATAGGAAAATGAGGATAGATGTCTCAAACACTGATCTTGTATGCACAATTTTCAAATGGCATTTAAATCAACTTTCCTATTTATAAAAAATCAAAACAAGTAAATTTGCCATGTCTGGCATTTAAAAAATCCATAAAATCCAAATATATTTTTAAAAATTTCAAAAAATTATATTAGTTAGAATTTGGTATATTCTGTCGCATATCCAAAAATCACTTAAAAGTACAAAATATAAAACCTAAATATTTCAAAACTCTAAATTATAACAATTAGAAAAATATTATATAAAATTCAAAAATATATCTTTCTGTCTCTAAATTTTATTTAGTATATATAATATATATTAAAAAATAGTTTAGAGTTAATTTTGAGCTTATAGATATTTTTAAAACTCTAAACAAGTTATCAAGTTTAATATATTCACTATTTTGTGTATTTATTTTTTAATGTCCATAAAATTTTAAAAAATACCATAAAAATTGCCAAATATAGATAAAAAAATATTAAAACCCAAAAATAATTTATTTTAAATATTTTGACTTTATTTGACTTATATAAAATCCAAAAATATAGTATATATATTATTATCTTTTTTATAAACCAAAAATAGATTTAAAATTTGATAAATTGAAGACAAATTAGAAAATAACAATAAAAAATATAAAATAATTTAAAAACCATAAAAATTTAAATATAATTAAAAACTCATAAAAATAATTAAAAAAACTTAAAAACAAGAAAAGATAAAATTTAAAAAATATTATTAATTAGTAATAATTTTGTCTTTACATATGATTGCCTCTTTGTGTTCGACACTCTTTTTCTACTTATGCATATACACATTTTGGAAGAGTTGTAATACATTTTAACTCACGCATTTTGACAGTTTCATCTGCACTATAGGTTGATTGTTGTTGGTTTTAGTGATTGATCACCATAGTGATTAATGACTTAGCTTGTTAGGTTAGCAAATCGGCCTACTGACTCAACAGAAAGGTTACGTACTTGCTACTAAGAAGGATATAGAGACTAGATGGAAGCAATATTTCCATAAGTTTTTGTTGGGGATGGAAATAGAGAGATTGCTTTGGGAGATCTAACTAGCAGAGAAAGTTACTTTATTTGTTGCAAGCTATAGACGAATAAAAAGGAAGGAAGTAGAGTGATATTTGAAGGTTATGAGGCCAGGGAAAGGTGTAGGACATTATGACATTCCTATAAAAGTATGGCGAGTTTTAGGTGAGCATGCTTTGACTTGGGTTATAAACTTATTCAATGTTATTTGGTGAAGTAGGAAAATATCTGAAGATAGGAGGAGAAGCATTGGGGTGCCTCTTTATAAGAACAAAGGAGACATTCAAAATTGTTCAAATTACAGAGGTATCAAGTTGATGAATCACACTATGAAAATTTGAGAAAGTATGATCGAAAGAAGGTTGAGATAGGTTTCCAAAGTAAAAGAAAATCAATTCAGATTAATTTCAGGTCTCTCATCTATTGAAGTCATCCACTTGATGAGGAAAACAATGGAGATTTATAGAGCTAAAAGGAAGAACCTCCATGTGATTTTTATTGATTGGAGAAGGCTTATGACATTGTCCCATGGGAGATATTGTGGAGAGTTTTATAGAAAAGACAAGTACATGTCCTATACATTAACCTCATAAAGGATATGTATGACAGAGCTTCATCTTGTGTAAGGATTTAGTCTAGGAATAATAATTATTTTGACATCAACATTGGCATGCATCAAGGTTCAACATTGAGTCCATTCCTTTTTACTTTTTTTACGGATGAGTTGACAAGTCACATTCAAGATGAGTTACCTTAGTCTATGTTGTCCGTTGACGATATCATGTTAATTGATGAGACTAGAGATGGAGTAAATGAGAAGCTTGAAGTCTGGAAACATGCATTGGAGACTAAAGTATTTCGTATAAGTAGGGTTAAGACTGAATATATGGAGTTACCTTTAATGGAAATAATGAGAAGAAATCGAGGTGAAGATTGGTGATGATAAAATTCAGAAGATGGATTCATTTAGATACTTGGGGTCTATTTTGTAGCATGATGGATAAATTGATGGAGATGTTATTAATAGAATAAATGTAGGTTGGTTGAAGTGGAGAGGAGCATCTACTGTTCTCTTTTATAAGACAATTCCTTTAATCAAAGGAAAATTTTATAAAGTAACCATGCGACCTGCTATGGTCTAGGGATCTGAATGTTGTCCTGTGAACCATAGAAATATGCAGAGAATGGCAGTAGAAAAATGAAAATGCTAAGGTAAATGTGTGGACAGGCACATAAAGATCGCATTCAGAATGATGAAATCAAAAGGAAAGTTGGTGTAGCTTCGATTGAGGATAAGATGCACGAAAACCGCTTAAGGTGGTTTGGCCATTTTCAAAGGAGGTCAGCTGATGCACTAGTTAGGATATGTGAGTTTTGGGATGATGATATGGCTAAGAGAGGGCGAGGAAGGCCCCAGAAATATTGGAATGAGACTATTCGAAGGCATCTTAGTTTTTTGGATCTAAGACCGAGATTGACCCAAGATAGATCTAAATGGAGGCAAAGAAACCATGTGGCTAACCCTACTCAACGTGGGAAAAGGATTTGTTGTTGTTATTGAACGACTTCTTGTTACAACCACAAGGGACTACCGTGTCGCATGCGGGCACCATAATGTGACCAGGTTGTGGTCTTAATTGTATGTGTAGCCCCACACATGTGACCATAGCTATTGCAATGACTGGTGATCACATATAACCATTACAAGCATATTTTGATCATAATGCAAGTGAATTCAGACTACAATCATGCTCGCATTTACTGCAATCGCTTACAGTAAATTGAGCACCATATGAGCCAACTCTATGGTGGTGTAGCTTATCTCCTTCTCCTCTATAAACTTGAACTCCTTCCTCACTATAAAACAAGTAGAGAAATCCGACAATCGCAAGAAGATCAGCATCTTCATATTACAGCTTGAGTAGTTTGTCTTGTTCAAGAGAGGTGGACAAACTACAGAGCTTTCCTCCAAACGTGACCCTAAGAAGCTTCCATGTGAGTATCGAAGAGTTACTTCTTTTGTATAGACGATGCTCTGATATCAAATTCTGGTTTCTGTATTCTGCACGGACACCGATCAAAGCGTATTGGTGGATTGAACTAAATGATTTGGAATGTTACAATCACAATAATATAAAACAATCACAATGTTATATAACATTTTCAATCACAAGATAAACAATCAAACCACAAGTGCACATGTATTTAACATGAAAACCCTTCTGGGTAAAAACCATGACTAGAGTCTCTCGACTTGGGATTTCAACCTGACCTCATGGGTCTTCCATTAACCTGAGTTACTGACGCGGACAACTCAACTGTAATATAACTTGAGTTGATTACATGGTCAAGTCAACCGTAAACAACCAAATAACCTCAATATCAAAGTGATTATCTGATGAATACCTATTCATTCACCTTTATTCTTTTATTTTATCTTTACTCCTTTATTTTATCTTTAAATCCCTAGATAAATGCATGCAAATATGGCTAACTTGTACAAATTAACACTCTATACAAAGTGTTTGTAAATAATACTTAAATACATGTATTTACGTATAAAATAAATGGATAAAAAAGAAAGTTGAAGTATTGTAAATATAGACTGACCTAAACTCCGAGACTGTCGATATTGTCATGGTCGACAAGGAATAAAGTAGAGGGAGATAACGACAAATAAAATACAGACAAAATAACATTGTCACCTTGAAACCCTAGGTGACCAGTACACTATATATAGCTCAAACATACACTAATTTTTACACACTCTTACACGTTTTAAATAAAGATGTTTCAACACAAAACATGTGCATAATAATACATAGAAAACTCCAGAAATAATAGCATGAAAATAATGTGTTGTGTCTAAGGGGCGCACAGATGAAAAAGCCACAAACATAACTTCACATATACATGTCTTCTCCATATGAACTCAAAATTGACCAAACTCACCTTTATTATACTCTAAATTAAATTATCAATCTAAATAACGTGATTTTATTAAAATTGGATTTAGGATGCAAAAGTTGATTTTTTGGGGTCCCATTTTATTATATACATATTTTTTATTCATTTAATTCATTCTGTATATTTTAACTCTTTTTATATTTTAAATACATGTAAATATTATTTAAATTGTATTAAAAAACATAGAAAGAAATCAATACAAAAATCATTAAACTAAATACTATAATAATATACATAGGTATATTGTACCTATAATGTACATGTACACATTTATTTAAATATACAAATAAACTCAGAAAAATAAAACAAAAATATGTAAATACTAATTTAAACATAATAATCAAATAAATTATTTATATAAAATAATAAAATCTAGAATAAAAAATCAAACTAAAATGCATAAAACGTAGGTATTTGCATGTATAATTATACTTTTAAAAACTAACACTTAATAAATAGGTTGCTAACAATAAATAAACATCACCTAAAAATAGTACATAAAATAAGGAATGTCGTTCATGTTTTAAGAAAAATCAATAAAATCATTTGCTATTTTAGTTATCTTTATTTCTATTTCTATTTTACGATTTGTCCTCTTACAGTTGACGTGGACCAATCAGGGAGCAACCCTGGTTGACCTCGATCAACTCCCCGCTCCCTCTTTGGATATGTTCGTTCGTGGTTTTTACCCTCTATTCGCCACATTTTCCTGATCTATCCAGACTCATTCTACCGTCAAATTGTTCTTGTGATCTTCACCTAACTATGATCCTTAGTGTAGATCAAGAATCGATGCCAGCTAGTCAACCCTTGATTCCATAAAAAAACCCTAGACTAATTTCCTCTCTAGGGAAGCTTGTATATTATATCGCCTCCTCTCATTTTGAGAAGTTAATCCGTCTTGATTAACTTTTGACCCCATGGATCGAACCCTGGTGTGATCCTCTATGCCAGAGAATAATCCTTATCGATTCATAACGAGGAGGAGGTGGTTAAGAGCCAATTCACCCCTTTGTCGAAGCTCATTCGTGCAATTTCTTCTCCTTGCCACATTGGGCAGGTGAGCTACTTCATTCTTCGCTTTTCAATTCTTAAGCATAGTAGTAGTGTAACTTCGTGTTTTATTGATTTTGTTATTTATATCCTAAAATCTAGACATTGTAGTTCGCAGGAGCTCTAGGCTCCGGCCTTTGTCCACTATGATATCGACTATTAACAGCCCGCCTGATCACTTTCACATCTTCCCATGTCCATATTCTTTCGCCTCGATCCATTTCCGCCCCAAATCTTGTTAAGATGTGGGAGATTGGTACTCCTCCTCTGCCTCTCGCATGAGTACCTATGCTACATAAATCCCACCATTTTTTGAGCGCCTAAAGAGTCTAGGAGCTTATCCTTTGACCCATAAGTATTCTTGTACAAGAAGGAATAGTAGAGGGTCCCTTTTTGATAGAGTCATGGACATAAGATCTAGATCTTGAACTCCTTCGAGCTTCGGGTCTCTTCTCTATGATATATTGAGACCTCATGTCGTAGTGGAATCAACCAAGGAGCATTTTGAGTCACTCAGCAAGCGAGGAGAACCTTGGGATCACGAGTTTTGCCAGATCGAAGCTCGCCCTGTCGAGCCCTCTTCCATGTTCTTCATGAGCATCTACTGGCCGTCAGATCAAGAACACGTGTCTGCTGCAGCGGGAGTTGTTTGATCCAATGTCAAGTGACTGTCGTATCCAACCATAAGATCTAATCAGAGCCCTCCATCCGTAAATCAGTATCTGTTATCCCAACTGTCCACGTGGATAAGCGGTGCCTCATGCGCCATCGCCACCACCTATTGAGGGACTGATGAATCCACAATTCATCATCTCAATATATTAATATTAGCAAAATCCCTGAATAAAATCTCAAATAAATTACCATAAACTCATTAAATTAATAAAATGACTCTTATAAATAAAATATACTAATTATTTTATATTATATTGTTCAAAACAAATTTTTTAAAAAAAGCCACAAAATAAAGGAGTTTTTCATCTATAAATAGCCCTAAACTTCATGTATTCATTTAAACTCCTTTTGTACTAATTCTTTCTCTAACTTTTTTTTATGAAAATGTATAGAAAAATACAAAAATATAAAATAAATTTCATCTCAAATAAATACTCCTAGATCCCAAGGAGAAAAGGTCATAAAGTCCAATTTCACGGCCAAATTCCCGCTCTGTATGAACTTCAAATTCACCAAACTCACTTTTAAAGTTTAAGTTAGAAAATTATCCATCCAATGAAAGTGGTTTCATTAAAATCAGAGCTCGTTTCCAAAATTTGAGTTTTGGGACAAAGGTGTAAGTTGTATATAATGTACATATTCTTTTTTTTCTTATTTTTTTATTTATTTTTCTTAATTACTAAAAAATCTAAAAAAAATCATGTTTGTGTTTTATTTTATTTCTAGTATTTTATTGTTATGTTGTAGATATAAAAATACAAAAATAAAATAAAATTAGAAAAGTACAAAGAAACATGTACATATTGTCGGTCCTATTTTATAAATTCTCGATTTTCTCTCTCTCTCTCTCTTTATTTTATTCTCCCCTTTTAATAGCTTACTTTTATTCAATTCACATTCTCTACAATAACTTCTCTTATTCCATTAACCTCCATTCAACCCCACCATTCATCTAACTTCCAACTCAACCATTAATCTAACCTCCCATTAAATTCCACAACCTTTATAACACCCCTTTATCTTCTCTTTTTATTCATCTCTCCATCCTCATTTTTGTTCATCCGCCATTCTGAAAAAAAGGAGAGAGCTTGGAATGTCATGTCGGTGACAACAACTTATCGTCTGTTGGACATGCGAGCCCACGGCAAGCCATTATGCAATAAATGTTATTGCGAATATCATTCCCTGATCTGAAATGAAGAATGAATAATTTGCATAATAGGTCCCTTAGTACAATGAGGGTTATGTACCATGGCCATCTTAATAATCATACAACTGTTGATTCAACTATTGAATCATAGAGGTTGGTGCTTGGATGAATATCTAAAGGGTTAGATTAAGGACTCATCAAGCACCGTCAAATGATTGTTCAGAGATGATCTCCAGCCTAAGTAGGAGATGGCAATCCTTTCTCATTTAGGCTGATATCTGACCGACCTCTTGATGCAGGTCCTCTGCATAGGAATAGAGATTTGGAGGTGTCAGATTAATTAGGTCAAAGAGTTGACTTAGCGAGATCGAGATAACCAAAGTCCTATATCGTATACTGTCACGATACAGGCACACATACTCTGATCGGAGACAAATGTGTTACTATATGTCTAAGTATGTACATTTGGTAGACCAATAGGTTGATGACCTAACCAAGGTCTATACATCGACGCGCTGGTATGCATATAAGGGCATATGAGTAATACGATCTCTCAAAGGGATCATACATGTTTAGTTACTGAACCGGAAGACATGAGCTCATTCATGAGATAATGGGAAGAATCAAATTCCGTGCACACGGTCATCTCACTTTGGAAGCTTAACTGAATTTGTAGGTTTGAAATATACTTTTAGGAAGTATATGATCAAGACCTAGGTATGATATACGCTTTTAGAAAGTGTATGATCGATACCGATTCCCAATGATCAAATGAGAAACTTACTGATAGAACCCTGAAGTAGACAGTGTAAAGTTGATGTAATACTTCGGGTTTATTCTGAGTCTTTCAGTATGCAGGATGTACAGGTATTGGGAATACCTTAGGGTGATGTGATCATAAACGATTGTATAACCATGACGCTTCCATTCCTAGGGAGTGATGAAACAGGTCTGGATTTTAGTGACTCCTCTCAGTAGAGAAGTAATCTGATCGTGGTCCAAATGTTGGGCATTGATATGAATGTGATTCAGATGCAATGGGAAGATTAGATTTATGATCTTGATTTAATCAAGCATCTATGGGAGGCCCGCGATCTGGATTTGAGATACGATCTCAATATCCAAATCACTATACGTGGAACAATACAATCGCCCTGTCCTTATCTCCAAGTATTCGCGGAGAAAGCACATTATCCTTGAAAGGGTTCAGGATAATTTCATTGTTGATAATATGTATCCGAGCATTGAGAAAATGGATAATTAAATGTGATTTAATTATCATGAATAATATGAATTTGATTCATATTATAGGGAGATTTATCTTAGATAATTAAATGTGATTTAATTATCAAATATGTAAATAATGTGAATGTGATTCATATTATTTGAGCACATGAGAATAGAGATCCAAGATGATTAAATGTGATTTAATTATCATAGATATGAATAATGTGGATAGAAATATCCATATTAGTCATATATATTATAAATGTGATTTATAATATATAAGAGAGAGCAATTTGTAATTTACATTTGTTAATTAAATGTTGATGTGAATTGGATTCACATTGGACATTAAATTGAAAATGTAATTTACATTTTATTTTGGGTTGTGAATATGATTCAGAAATTTCCAATGGCAAGATTACAATATTCACAAAATAATTTTGAATTATTTTTGTAGAATATTTTACAACAATTGTTGTTGTAATAAATTGAAGATACATGGAATAATGTAATCAAGGGAGATTACATTGAGATGCTCCTTTTATACTAATAGGAGGGACGGCCACCTATTCCTATTAGGAAAGGGTGGCCGTCCACTCCATGTTTATGGAAGGAGGCACTCTCCTTTCCATTATCTCCATATGTTGTTGATTTAATTTTGGATTTGATTTATATTGATTTATCAATATATGTTTAATCTAAATTAAATTATTTGTTGTTGGTTTTACCAACATAAATCTTAGCCGCTGAAAGAAACACAATCAATGAGAGCCATTGGATTTGTGTTGTCCCATGGATTGAGATCCATGGATCCCAAAATGTTATAAAAGTGAGGCACTCCTTTGCTCTTCTTTACACAACAAGTGAGACAACAACTCTCTCTCTTTCTCTCTACACGCCTACTCTCTCTTCCTCTCTCATGGCCGTCCACCATGGATGCCCTGGAGAGAGTCTCCGTCGCCGCAGCGTCGTCGTTATGCTGCCCGATCATTTGTTTGTGGATCTCCGTCTCCTTTGGTGCGCCTCACTCGTTAAGAAGATGTCGGATATCATATGTCGAGATCAGGAGATCCACCGCTTGGTTCATCAACATGCATTGCGAGAAGCACGTGGTTCATCCCCGCGCTCGCAAGCGTCTCCTCCGTCGGATCGGACTTGAGATAGGAGGTCTCTTCGTTTAGAGACTCGCTCACAATCACGCTTCAAAAGGTAATCCTATTACTTGTTTGTGGTTTAGACGAAATGATCCGAGAAGTGTTTTTGGATCATGTGGTTTCGTCGCATGAAAAAATTTTACTTTCCGCTGCACAGAACAACTAGTCCGACTAGTCGTACTTCGTCGTATTCGATACGACACTCACGGTTCCGTGATGCGCTTGAGGATCTAACCATATCCTTCATTGTCTTCCTCAAGCGACGACCTCCTTCAGGCGAGATCCGCAGCGACCACCGTCCCTACATCATGAGTTTCCCATTGAGCTCGCATAGGTTTTTCAATTTTTATTTCTCCAATCAGATTGAGGCCACAACATGAGTCCAGCGTAGATGCTCTGCAGATCCGATGAACCTCAGGTAAGTATTCCCTCTCATTTCCCTTTTTATTTTATTTTATCTAACATTTTCCCCTTGTTTTTTTACACAACATCCGAATCATATCACCATCACACCATCTACCTCATCTTGATTCATCACAACCACTTCCCCATTTTATTTCATGTTGAAAAATTATAAAACAAAATTAAAACAAAAAAACATAAAAAATATAAACAAAATACAACAACAAAGCCTTTTCCCACGATTAAGTAGGGTCGGCTACATGGATTCTTCTCCTCCATTCGGATCTATCTTGGGTCAATCCCGGGCTTATATCCATAAAGCAAAGATCCCTAAAAAATATAAACAAAATAAAAAAATTGCAGCAGCAGGTGGTCAACACCTCCCTTCTCCACCACCGACCACCGTCGCCCGCGGCCACCCCCTGGCTGCTCAACCATCACGACACCGCCAGCGGCAACCACCAATGCGTCTCCCATCTCCCCCAGCAACCAGCAACGCCCCCCACCTTCCAGCCACCATCATCAACAGGGGGAGGATACCCTCTGGTCGCACTGCCTCGCCTGGTCGTGCCAAAGCCCTCCTCCAGGTCACGCCTACCTCCGGCTTGCAGCCTCCCCTCCATCTGCAGCTGTCGTCGGCACCACCCCACCTTAGACCTCCCTTGGCGTGGCCTTCCACCTCTACACAGGCCCTCTGCCAGAGCTCCAGCTGCCTCTTCGTGCTTGGGCGTGACTCCACCATGCCGAAGCTAAGGCCGCCTCCTCCTGGCGCGTCGGTCGACCATCACCCCACTGTCGGCCTCGTAGTGTGTAACTCTCCAGTCGCCATCGTGCGACCGCGAGCCGTCGCCTGCTCCTCAAGCCCTAACCGCTTGTTCAAAGGAGGAAGAGGAAGGTCCTCTATTTTCTTTTATTTTTTATGTTTGGTAAAACTTGCACTATATTTATGTTAAGTTTTTGTTATTGCAAAGTCATCCATGTGCATGTTTAGTGTTGTTTAAGTTCATTTCTGGAATTGCACAGATAACCCTACGTTCATGCATTTATTTGGACACCAACTTCGCATCATTTTATTTAACAAAAAAATGATGTTGAGCAACTAATTTTTTTATTTGCCTATTTATTTATATTTTTGTGAGTTTTGGGTAATTTATTAAAAACATTAGTGGAAAATTGCATATTTTACTCAATTTGAGCTCTCTAATTGATTTTTCACTCACAGTTGCTCCAAATATTCCACAAAAATAAAAAATATCGCGGTAAAATATGCCTTAATTAGTATCCAAATTTCATCTAAATTGGAGTTGTCTTGTACCTTAAATAAATTGTAGAGTGATTTTTGTAAATATTTTTAATTAAATATACATACTTTATTTTTGCGAAATTCCAACTCTCCTAAATTTCTCATACAACTACCTTCTTGATATAAATTGGTTTTTAGATGAATTGGTAACTTGGATGTATTAAGAATTAATTACTTACTGTCACTTTGTTTTCATTAAAAAATCTAAAAAAATACATATATTGTCAGAAAATTCGAAAAAAATATTGTAGCCTCATTGCATCGTGTTTAAGTTTCACTAAAATTTTCATAATTTTTGCATTCTGTTTGTGTGAAAAAATGCATAAAACCCATCAAAAGTATGCATTTTTTATTCATTTTAACCCTTAAAATTCCAAAAAAATATGTTTTGCATTCATCACTGAATTAAGTTTCTAGTAAAAATATAATTTAGCTAAATTGGACTAATGGCATTAAAATTAATTTGACTAAGTTGTGTTGTTTTTTTATTAACTTAATTCGACCACATTTTTGCATCACCATCATTTTTGCATTAAAAAATACAAAAAAAACTGCATTGGAAACCTATGGAGAGCACTCGCAATTGGATAGATTCCTAAATCATATTAGGAAGGCCCTTCCTCAGAACAGCGGGGGCCTTGTTTGATTATAAGATTGGGAAAATCCAGTTCCAAACTCCACTTGAGATGAAGCAGACCAGATGGCAGAGACCAGATTCAGAATCCAGCACCGAATACTCTTCATCTGAAGCAGATTGCATTCATGCAGACACTATTGGGCCATGGAGACAGAACCCAGCTAGCACCGATGAGTCCTTCCCCTTTGGAGAAGATCTTGTGTATGAGCTAGTCTGCGAGGTCCTTAGAAACGAGTACAACTCAGAATATGCATCTCCCTACATCTTCGATGACTTAGAGGCTCAGTTGGGCCTGTCAGTCCTTCCCTCTTTAGGACAATCAGAAGATGAGGATGACGAGTCGGACGTGGCTTTTGCCGATTGCATGGAGACATTTGACGATCCGACTCCAGAACCGAATGAAGTGGTGGCAGCAACCTCAAGGACAAATCCAGCCACTACCAACACTGAACCAGATTCCATTGAGCCAGACTTCCTCGATGACCACACATTACCTGAGCTCAAACCTTTACCCACAACACTCAAGTATGCCTTCCTTGTGGGACAAGAAAGGAAGTATCCGGTCATCATCAGCTCGCGATTGACCGAAGAGAAGGAATCTCGCTTGCTAGAGATCATGGAGAAAAATCGCAAGGTGATAGGCTGGAGCATCTCCGATCTCCACAGGATAAATCCTGCTCTGTGTTCGCACCGTATCTACTTGGAGAATGAAGATAAACCCTCTCGTGAATTCCAAGGTCGATTGAATCCAAACTTACGAGAGGTAGTGAAGAAGGAGATAGAGAAATAGTGCAATGCGGGTTTCATTTATCCCATCTCCGACTCCAAATGGGTGGCCCTGATCCATGTTGTCCCGAAAAAGTCGGGAATTCAGACGACCACCAATGAAGACGGAGAGGAGATCGTGATGCGAGTACCCACGTCATGGCATGTCTGTGTGGATTACAGACACCTGAATGCTGCGACGAAGAAGGATAATTTCCCCCTACCATTCATTGATCAGATCCTAGAGAGAATAGATGGGAAAGAGTTCTTCTTCTTCTTGGATGGGTTCTTGGGCTACAATCAAGTAGCCATAGCTCCGGAGGACCAGGAAAAAAACCATGTTCACAAGCCCCTTTGGTACCTATGCTTTCAAGCGCATGTCCTTTGGGTTATGCAATGCTCTCGGTACTTTTCAAAGGTGCATGATTGTTGTATTCGCCGAAATGTTCGGCGAATTCTTGGAAGTCTTCATGGATAACTTCTCGGTCTATACCGATTCATTCGATTTCTGTCTTAGGAATCTGGACCGAGTCTTCAAACATTATTGTGAGGTTAATCTGGTGCTTTCTTGGGAGAAAAGTCACTTCATGGTGACGTAGGGCATTGGGCATGTCATCTCTAAGAGAGGAATGAAGGTTGACCCTGCCAAGGTGGATGTGATCAGATGACTCTAGCCTCCAACAAACGTAAAACAGTTGTGGTCGTTCCTCGGGTACGTCAGATTTTATCGGAGATTCATCAAGGATTTTTCTAAGATTTCCCGACTACTAACTGATCTTTTAGGCAAGGACATGGAGTTTTTTATCACAAATGTCTTGAGGCTTTTAAGCTATTGCAAGGAATGATCATGGACGCCCAGATCCTACAAGCTCCAGACTGGTCTCTGCCTTTTGAGATAATGTCGGACGCATCATATTTTGCTGTTGGGGTTGTGTTAGGACAGAGGAGGGATGGCATCTCGTTTGAAATACACTACGCAAGCAAAGTGCTTGATACTGCTCAGTGTAACTATACAGTTAGATGCTTGCGGTAGTGTTTGCCTTGGACAAATTCAAATCTCATTTAATCGGATTTAAGGTAATTATGTTCATTGACCACACAACACTACAATACTTAATGGAAAAGAAATACGTGAAGGTGCATCTTCTTAGGTGGATTCTGCTTATCCACAAGTTTGACTTGGACATTCGTGATAAACCTGGAAAAAAGAACGTCGTAGCTGATCACCTCTCCCGTCTCGAGGATCTTAATGCTTCTGAGGATTCATCGATTCGAGACTCCTTCCCCGACGAGTCGATTTTTGTTGTCGACTCACTCCCATGGTATGCCAATATCGTGAACTATCTTGTCTCCAAGAAAGTTCCCGAAGATTGGCCCAAGAGCCACATAGACCGACTTAAGTCGGATGCTAGACATTACCATTGGGAGGATCCGATCCTTTTCTTTGAAGGATCGGATTGTATCTGGAGACGGTGTATTCCTCAGGAGGAATACCAGAGTGTCCTTTCTTTATGCCACAGCCTGGAGGCAGGAGGACACCACTGCGGGAAGAGGACTGCATGGAAGGTACTTCAGTGTCGCTTTTACTGGCCGACTCTGTTTTGTGATGCCATCACCTTTGTGAAACCGTGCCCAGTATGCCAGCAAATGGGAGGAACCGTTGGTTCCAAGGATGACATGCCGATGCAGCCTGTCATCATTTGTGATGTCTTTGACACCTGGGGCATCGACTATAGGGCCCATTCACTATTAGCCACGGATTTGAATACATCCTTCTTGCTGTAGATTATTTGTCCAGATGGGTGGAGGTTATCCCAACCCGAGCCGCAGACAGCAGAACTGTACGTAAATTCATTCAAGATCATATCATCTCTAGGTTCGGGATCCCCAAAATGTTGATATCAGATGGGGGTAGCCACTTTGTGAACAGAGATGTGAAGAAGCTCTTGAAGGATTACGACATCGAACACCATGTCGCTAGTACTTACCACCCATAGACCAATGGTATGGCTGAGGTGTCAAATAGGGAGGTGAAAACCATATTGCAGAAGCTTGTCCGCCCAGACATAAAGGATTGGTCTCAAATCTTGGATCAAGTCCTATGGCTTATAGGACAACTTACAAGACACCGTTAGGAACCTCCCCATTCCAGATGGTATTCGGAAAGCCATGCCATTTTCCCGCAGAATTAGTGCACAAATCAGAATGGGCAATCAAGAAGGTCAACTGGAACCCACGCCTAGGGCAGAAACAGAGGGAAATGGATCTGAATGAGCTTGTGGAAGTCAGAAACCGAGCATACGACAACAGTTTGGTGTACAAGGACAAAGTAAAACGTTGGTATGATAGATATATTAGACGAAAGACCTTTGTTCTTGGATAGAAGGTATGGTTGTTTAATGCAAGGCTGAAGGTTTTCCAAGGCAAGTTGAAATCCAAGTGGACGGGCCCATTCATTGTCCGTGCGGTGCATGATAGTGGATGTGTTGAGATCTCAGATCTCACATATGATACACTGACATTCCTGGTAAATGGACAACTGTTGAAGCACTTCGTCGAATCCAATGAACAATTAGTCCATGTTGAGGATATTGTATTCATGCGCGAGACAGGTTCAGCAAATACACATCGAGCCGCTCATGAGACCTTACGCCAGTGAACTCTCGCCATCAGCACATCTGGAAAGATTCAGACTGCAATCCTTGTATATATCCCTCATCCTTGTACATTCTGCCCATCTCGCCCGCGACTCTAATCACTCACCCCAACTTCATATATCTTCATCTACGACTATACTTAGGATGACCAGATCCTAAGTATAGGGGGGAGAGTCACCTGAGTCTGTTTCACTGTACATCCCCACATCACATCGGTCCTCATTCCACACCAGTCCTATACTTAGGCTGACCTGAGCCTAAGTATAGGGGGGACCGATGCCTGCCTTGTACATATATTCATCCACTTTCCCTCTTGACCTCGCCCGCCCCATTTTTGATCTTCTGCTACACTTAGGCTTCCAAGAGCCTAAGTATAGGGGGCATGACGACTTCTACACATTTTTTGCTCCTTTGGTTCTCTTACACGTAGCACGAGCTATGTCTTTTTCCTCGCTTTTCGTGCTATGAGGATATAACACATGCTAATTATAGGGGGGCGTGTATATATTACATATATACTTTACCCATAGCTCGTACTTTCACATATTTTTGTATGCAATAATTACGGGATGGGTAAAAATGGAGAAAATATTTTGTAAAATACATGTATAACACTTGTATAATCTGTATAATACTCATAAAACACTTGTACCATAGGAGGTATACCAACGTTTTGATAAAAATCATCAAAATCAAAGGCTTCTTATTTACTCTTGCACATCATCTCTGCATATGAAAAGAAAAGAAAGAAAAAAAGAGTCTTGCATTTCATTCATCTACATAGCATATCATATGCATCTAATCTGCATATCTTGCATATGCAAGGTGAAAAGCTAGTGGGGTCTGAACCAAGTTAGGAGTAGATGTTGAGGAAGGACTTGATTTGACCTTAATCCACCTAATTTTAGAGGAACATTATAGGAGCTGGAGTTAAGATTTCTCAGGTCAAGTGACTTAATTCTTTGAGTCCGCAAGTCTATGTTCACATGTCATTTTAATCAGTCTAAGTAGAATATCTCGTGCACACACATGATTCATATAGACAATGACCTAACTTGGACAAGCACAATGCACGAAGCTCTTCGTTGATGAGGTGGTGAGGAGGTAGAATCCTTTAGATTGGAGGAGCACACGAGTGGAAACATCCGTCCTCCTCTTGGGAGGGTAGTGCATCTCAACCTAGTCTGGTGATGTTGACATCTAAGAACGGGATGCAGTGGGTTGCAATAATGCTTCAAAAGAGGGATAGTCTACTGGCTCAAGAGGAAAAACTCCTGATGTACATGTTGCACCTTGTATATAGTTCAAAAAAATGCAAAAACTCCAAAAAAATAAGACAAGTCCAAGTGAAAAATAAAATACCTGTCGGAGTATGTATATTAGCAAGAAAATGCAGCTGGATGACTTGGCTACACTGGTCAGGCATCTCGGGATAGGTAGCTACACTGGATACCATCCATTCTTTTCTCAACACCCTCCTCTTGAGTTGGTTGCACTTGAACTTAGAAGGGAATACCCCGCTCCTCGAGGAAAGAGTTACTCGACCGGGTAATTAGAGTTACCTTGTTAGAGGAGGCTATTTCTGAGCCATTTCTGATGTGGAGAGCTATCTCTCACTTACATAGTACAAGTAAGAATCATAGTCATTAGAAATTTGCATTTGAGGATTTGTTCTGACCTGGCTATTGAGGAGTCTTGAATAGAAGACTTGTGGAACTTGAAGTCTATTAGGTCTTAAGTTCAGGTCCCAATGAGGTTCCACCACACAATCAATCCAAAGGTCGAATCAAGCTCCATTATTAACTTTTGTTCATGACCTTGGTATGGAACCCAAAATCATTTCACTCTTGCATTTCATGTTAGTTGCTCGGGGATGAACAAGGTTTAAGTATAGGGGGTTGATGAATCTGTGATTCATCACTCTTAAAGTTGAAAATAGAGTCTTTTTCCCGAGTATTTAGCAGCATATTTCCCTTTATCTTGCATATTTAGCATTCAGGCATGCATACATAATACATGCATTTTGCATTCATATTTGCATTAAATAAGAAGCCCAACTCATCTATAAATATTCACCTATTTATCTATATTTTATATTCCCTCAAAAGTCAATAAAACTAGTCCTACCATGTATATTATTAATTAAGAATACAAGGCAAAAGGGGGCGATTTTTATCTTGTAAAAATACACAATAAAAATACCAAACCCAGTTGAAGACCCCAAACCTTAGAATGCAAATATCTACCTCATACAACCTCCGATCTAGGTCTACTCCTTTTAGATTAATATACATTCAGAGACCTTCAAAATGAGACCAATTTCATTTAAATCAGAGCTCGTATGCAAAACTTGGGTTTTTGGGCCCCTCTGTGTACTATATGTATGTATATTTGTACTCTTGTATTTTTGTATCATATTTGACCTCATCTCCATTTTTGGTCAGCATAAAACTTATAGATCTCATTGAGATCTACATCTTTCATGTTTTGAGTTTTTCAAATTTGACCTCCTTCTCTCTCTAATTCACCATTCTCATTTAGCCATTTAGAGCAGGCCACGTGGTGCCCTCTGATTGTGCCACACGGCCCACTCCATTGCACGCCACATGCCCTCCATACCCCACCGTCCGATCTCGTCTCCTCTCTCTTTATCTGGGCCATCCATTCCCACTGTGATCACCGCCCTTCGATCAGAGCCTAGGATCCATCACAGCCGCTCGCCAACGCCGTGCCCCTCTTGCGCCACGTAGCGGTGTCCGCACCATTCGATCTCGCCTTCACATCTTCATCTCCACCGTTCATCATCCATATCACCTCAATCACCCGATCGACCCACCAACTTCATCATAGCGGCACGCTAGCGCCTCACCCTCTGTACGACGTGTGTTGCGCTAATAGCCCTCCGATCTTCACCAGAAGCCCTCAATCCTGACCACTCATCTCGCGCGACATCTAGACCCTTCGATCAGAGCCTCAAGAGTCCATCTTGGTCGTCAATCTCCGCCTAAGTCCTAGCACGCCATGTGGCATCTCATGGATCATCACATGAGGCGCGTCTCACGTGTTTCAGTGGGCATTTTGCATAAATGTCCCACACATTATAGTTAATTGCATTTGAGTCCCCGTCAGCATGTTTAAATTTTAGTAATTTATTTTCTATTTTCTTAATTTAGTCCTTGTCTTTGCACGCATATTTAGGTGCTTATTTAGCATCATTTTTAAGTTCAAAAAATTGCATTGTGTACCTTAATTTGTCCTCTTTCGTATGTGACACTTGTCTAATCTTTGTAACATCAGTGGATTTTATTATTATTAAATTGGTGAAATTTTCCATGTTTTGCCCATTTGATGCCTTTTAATTCATACTAAATCCTATGTTGCTCCAAAAATAATAAAAAATTCACATTAGACTTAGGATAATTTAGTTTACATTGTGCCCAAAAATCTTTGCATTTGCACGCATCTCGCGGCCTGAATAAATTAAATTGTGATTTCCTTGATTGATTTTTAATATATCCAATTCACATTGAATTTTAGGTTTATCAATTTTCCTGGATTCATCATAGTTACTAGGATAATTTTTATATCTAGAAATATTGTGTGTTGGTATTTATTAAAATTAATTTTGTAAAAATCACCTTGTATTCATATTTAATTTGTAATGAATTCATAAAGTGTCAGAAAAATCCAAAAAAAATAGTGTAGCTTGATTTCATTGCATTTCACATTCTAGCCAAGTTTCATAATTTTTGGACTTCATTTGACTACATTTCGGATTTAACTTGTAAACTGGCCAGATAGTGCATTGTCTTTCTTTCAATTGCATAAAAATTGTTGAAAAATACCAAAAAGAATCTTCTGAAAATCTGACCTCTGAAATTCGCTTGAAAATTTACCTAAGGAGGCAGCTGCCTCCCTGAGTTTGACCTTGGGCTTGCCCAAGTAAAATAAATTTGCCGCTCGTGATAAATTGAACTTTAATTAAAAGTGGTTTTTGATTAGTCCGTATTTACCCGACTACAACGAATGACACGATATTAATTTGACCATTAATTTGATCGAATTAAGAAGGGTAGATACGTGGTCTTCATACATTTGGTTCACAAAAAGGTGTACATGCTGGAAGTGAAGATTCTGTTGCAGGTGGACAAAGTTTGGTCTCCACTCCATCAGTTGGTGATGGATTGGCTGCTACTGGCGGCTCCTCCATACCTGGCACAACTTCACTTCGATGGCTATCATCTTTTTGGTCTTTTTGCTTTTTCTAATTTTTTAGTACTTTCGTTGCTGGTGGTGGAGACGGGGGTAAGTGGTAGCTGGCATGGCTCCTTCTTCTTCTTGTTACTCACCCGCCCCTGAGGCAGGCACGGTTGATGCAGAAAATTACGATTCATCCGTCAAAGATTTATTTTCCCCATAACTTGCGGTAGATGAAGCAAAGTCATACTGCTTATGTGAGTGACAGCATTAGATAAAGCAATATTACAACTATCTGGCTCTACGGGTGCAGAGTGGACATCACATTCTACCTACTCTTTTGTTTTGAAGATATTGGCGTTAGCTTCTAGTACGTCAGAATGGATGTCCTCGTGGCGGTCAGGTCATCGAGCTTCTTTATCATATCTGTTATACCTTTGTAGAGTTGGGCCAAGCAATCAAGGGTGGGGTTCACAGGATGCCTCTCAGTAGATTCAGAGTGTGGACCACACTGTTGTTAAGAGTTTGGGAGTTGAGGTTGCGACTGCTGGTGATGTTGAGGTGGTAGAGGAAGTTGATATTGATGGTATGAGGGAGGAGGGTAGTGTTTATACTGTGGAGGTGGTGCAGTCGCATATTGATGATAGTGTTGTGGCTGGCAGTACTACAGCTGTTGGTACTAAGTTATGCCTCCATTCGTTAGGGTACTGCGGAGGCTGGTGATACTGCGATGAAGGTTGAGAGTCATTACTCCATACACCCTTGACTTCTTGAATCAAAGGTGGAGGTGGAAAGGATGGAGAAGAAGATGTAAAGAATTCTGGATGGTAGACCACAATATGTTGTTGCAGTGGGCCTTGATCAGGTGCTTACATGTAGTACATGTGTTGAACTGTCGATGGTTTCCGACTCGGCTGAGGCTATTGATGCGGTAATGGCTCATCCTTTTTCTCAACATGAGTCTCTATCGATGGAGTTCTGGGATGTATAGAACTGATGGTGCCCACTAGCAGCTCCAACTGCTTGGTGATTTGGTCCATCTTGTCTAAGTGTTCTATCCTCTTTTCGATGACAACAAGCTTCTCGAGGTCCTGTGATCGCTTCTTGATAATATCAACCTTTGAGAGATGGCCCCTGATGATGCTAAGATTGTATCTCTCATCTCTCTTTGTCTCACGAGATGCTTCCATATGTACTTGCTTATGCAGGATATGGGGTTGCTTTTTATATGCTTTGGATGAAGAGAGTGCAGCCTCTCCTTCAACCATTTCCTCAAAAATGTGCCCGACTACATCTTCATCCTTGTTGAAATGTGATTCCCCACAGATTGCGTTGACAGGTCGTTGGCTTTCTTCATTCACCCCCCCCGAAGAAGTGTTGAACCAAGCTGGTCTTCAGAATTTCATAATGGGCGAACTTATCCTGCAGGTCTGTGGATCTCTCACAGGCATCATGGATGGTCTCGTGGGCACCCTGGGAGAAGTTGCTAATCCTAGCTCACATCTGGTTGAGCTGACCAAGAAGATAAAATTTATATAGGAAAGAAGACTTCACATCCTCCCATGTCATCACAACCTTTCCCAGATGATTGACCCAGTAGAGGTTCTTATCTTGTAAGCTGAAGGGGAACACTATTATCTTCATTACGTACAAAGGAACATTGGGGTAGTGGGTAGTACGTCAGATGCATGAGAACTATTGCAGGTGAATATACGCTTCTTCGTTGGTGTTCCCATGAAATGATGTGAGAAGAGCAAGATATTGGGGCTCCATATCAAGGTAAGCATGTACCAGTGGAATGAGGATTCACTCGGTCAGTTGGTTGTCTCCATGGTTATATGTCTCTTTCAGCTTGGATTTCGGCCTCCCTTATTCTGGCTCTTCCTCGTAGGGATAGTCATGAGGTCCATCACCTCCTCCTACTGATATGTCTCCTCCTTCTATATTCATGACATCAATCAGTATATCCTAAAATGTAGTCTGTGTCAGGGCTTGCTTGGTCAGTTGTTGTTGGATGTTCTAGATGGATGCCAGCAACTAATCATTCGCTTGGTTAGGGTCTAGCACCAGTCCCTGTTCAGAATGGGGAGGTAGCTGACCCTTGCCTTTTCCTTAAGGAGCCGCTTCTAGTTCTAAGTCTGAGGAGATGAATTTTGTGTTGGGATCCAAAACTAGGATTGTCTTCTATCTGAAACATGAAAAAGTCCCAATCATACCACTTGCAATTGATTCCCGGCTGCCAAGATGAATCTGGAATTATTGTCAATTCTAGAGTGTTGTGAATGATAAAGATGTGGATTGTAATCGTCTCTCATTCGTAACAATGAGGGTGGGACAAGAGTGGTCCTGATTTATTGGGTGGTCAATAGGATGGATAGAAGATGAGGAGTCTGGAGATCGACCCACAAGTCGGGATCGAGTTCTCAGGAATCACCTCGAATTATTGACGAGGTCGAGTCTATGGAATCGATGTGGGCGTCGGTGCGGTCCCGACTGAACCATCCATGGATCAATATCGTGAAGCAAGAAGGAGATCGATGTAGGAAGAAAGATACGATGGTCGACGAGGAATAAAAAGGAGTGTAAAATACCAGCAAGGCTCAAACTGAGCAGGGGTAAAAACGGAGACACACATGACAAAATTTTCGCAAATGCGCGAGACTTGATCTTTGAACCTTAATATAGATCCATACAAACACAATACAAAATTGGGTTCATCAAACCAATCCATGTGAAGCCATGAAGGTTCGGCTACTTATTATCTTTTCAGTTTTAGAGTTGTTATTTCATGCATATCATGTTACAAGTCCTTAGCACGCTAACCCTATAGGAGAAAGAGTACTGCCAGAAAAGTATCATGTACTTGTCCTCCTCCTTTCTAACATGTAATCAACACTTTTTGAGGTCCTTGTAATCCTTCCTGGATTCCTACTCAGCCAAAGAAATAGAGAGAGGAAGTCGATAGGCGAAACTACTACTTCAGTTCTCACTCGTAACGGAATCACTCATGAGCATGCAAGAACCTACTCGGATGCAAACCGATGAGACAGACACCCCCATGAAGGTGTGGCATAAGCTCAGTACTTCAGACCATGTTGATGTTCCACACAAGGTTTGAACACCATCGCTGACAAGTCCCTACTCGGTCACGTATGATAGAAGCACCATTACTTTGGAAATCCAGGCGACACCTAAGGCAGTTACAGACTGGGTTTTTGGCTCTATCCTCAGCGTGTCGTGCCTTGC
Organism: Ottelia alismoides; assembly: GCA_037367405.1. Classification (NCBI taxonomy): domain Eukaryota; kingdom Viridiplantae; phylum Streptophyta; class Magnoliopsida; order Alismatales; family Hydrocharitaceae; genus Ottelia; species Ottelia alismoides. The sequence goes on along the minus strand of JAZKJV010005542.1, from coordinate 433,142 downwards.
TCATGGGAGGGGTTTTGGTCCCCTTCTAGTGTACTTGAAATCAATGAGGGCTTTATGAATCCAAGACAATGAAAGTCCATTGTGAATTCAAATTAAGGTCAAATTTATTTAGTAGCCCCTTATTTTAGTTTTTTTAGGTCTTTGATTTTTTGGATCTATTTCCATACAAGTGTCTATCATTTTTGTAGATTTTCATTTAAGTACTGGGTACTCAAAATCAGATGGAGATAGTGAAAAAGCCCTGCAAGTCGATTCGATGATGGAGATCTCACCATTGAATCTAATGATTCATGTTGAGTTAGAGGACTTACAGTGCTTCCCAACTCTCTCCATGCGGTATGCAAAATATAATTTTTAAATCCATCTACATGATGGTGTACAATCGACAAAATCGCCCCAAACAGTACTTATTATTAGTCATGAAGAACCATATGTTAATTATTTAAAGACAAACCCTAGCGTCCGGTCATGGATACATCTCAGTGTCCACTACAACGGGTCCTGCTAGCATTGTATGATGATGTATATCTCACCGTTGGCTTTCTACATTCATCCCCCAGAAGAAGTGTTGGGCCAAGCTGGTCTTCAGAATTTCATAATGGGGGAACTTCTCCTGCAGGTCCGTGAATCTCTCCCAGGCATCATGGGTGGTATCATAGGCACCATGGGAGAAGTTGCTAATCCTGGCTCACATCTGGTTGAGCCGACCAAGAGGATAAACTTTATATAGGAAGGAAGACTTTAGTTCCTCCCACGTCGTCCTAACCTTTCCCAAATAATTGACCCAGTAGAGGGCCTTATCTTGTAGGCTGAAGGGGGATGCCATCATCTTTACTACATACAAAGGAACATTGGGGTAGTAGGTAGTACGGTAGATGCATGAGAACTATTGCAGGTGAATATACGGCTCTTCACTAGTATTCCCATGAAATGATGGGAGAAGAGCAAGGAATTGGGGGCTTCATCTCAAAGTAAGCATGCACTAGTGGAATGAGGATCCACTCGGTCATTTGGTTGTCTCCATGGTGATATGTCTCTTTCAGCATGGGTTTCGGTCTCCCTTGTTCTGGATCTTCCTCGTAGGGATTGCCATGAGGTCTACCACTTCCTCCTATTGGTATGTCTCCTCCTCCTCCATGTCTATTCATAACATCAATCAGTATATCCTTAAATGTAGTCTTTGTCAGGGCTTTCTCAATCAGTTGCTGCTGGATGTTCTAGATGGATGCCAGTATCTAAGCATTCACTTGGTTCTTGTCTAGCATCAGTCCCTATTCAGGATGGGGAGGTTGCTGACCCTTGCCTTTTCCTTGAGGAACCACTTCTTGGTCTAAGTTTGAGGATATGAATTTTGTATTGGGATCCAAGATTGGGATTGTCTTCTATCTGAAACATGAAAAAGTCCCAATCAGACCACCTGCAATTGATTCCTAGCTTCCAAGATGAATCTGGAATTATTGTCAATTCTAGAGTGTTGTGAATGAGAAAGATGTGAACTGTAATCAACTCTCATTCGCAGCGGTAAGGGTAGGACCAGAGTGGTCTCGGTTTACTGGGTAGTCAAGAGGATGGATAGAAGATGATGAGTCTAGAGATCGAGCCGTAAATTTTGACGAGGTCGAGTCTATGGAATCGATGTAGGCATTGGCGAGGTCCCGATTGAACCATCCATGGATAGATATCATGAAGCAAGAAGGAGATCAATGCAGGAAGAAATATATGATGGTCAACGAGGAATAAAAAGGAGTGTAAAACACTAGCAAGGCTCAAACTGAACGGGGGTCAAAACGGAGACATGTGATAAAATTTTCGCAAATGCGCGGAACTTGATCTTTGAACCTTAATCTGGATCCATACAAACATAATACATAATTGGGTTCACCAACTCACGCCATGTGAATCCATGAAGGTTCGATTACTTATTATATTTTCAGTTTTAGAGTTGTTATTTCAAGCATATCTTGTTACAAGTCCTTAGCACGATGTCCTTATAGGAGAGAGAGAAAGTACTACCAGAAAAGTATCACGTACTTGTCCTATTCAGTTCTCACTCGCAACGGAATAACTCATGAGCGTGCAAGAACCTACTCGGATGCAAACCGATGAAACTGACACCCCCATGAAGGTGTTGTCTAAGCTCAGTACTTCAGCCATGTCAAGGTTCCACACAAGTTGGGAACATCATCCCTGACAAGGCCCTACTTGGTCACTTACGATAGAAGCACCATTACTTCGGAAATCTAGGCGATAACCAAGGTAGTTACAGATAAGGTTTTTGGCTCTAATCCTCAGCGGGTCGTGCCTCGCTCATGGGAGGGGTTTTTGACCCCTCCTAGTGTACATGAATTCAATGAGGTTTTTATGAACCCAAGACAATGAAAGTCCATTGCCAATTTTAATTAAGGTCAAAGTTTATTTAATAGTCACTTGTTTTAGTTTTTTGGGTTTTCACTTTTTTTGGATCTATTTTCATAAAATCATCTGTCATTTTTGTAAATTTTCATTTAAGTCCTAGGTGCTCAAAATCATAGGGAGATAGCAAAAAAGTCGTGCAAGTCAATTCGATGATGGATATCTCACCATCGAATCTAATGATGCATGCCGAGTTAGGGGACTTACAGTGCTTCCCAGCTATCACCATGTGGTATGCAAAATAGAATTTTTTAAACCTATCTACATGACGATGCACAATCAACCAAATCGCCCTAAACAGTACTTGCTATTAATCGTGAAGAACCATATGTTACTTATTTAAAAACAAACCCTAGTGTCCGATCTTGGAGACATTTCGGTGCCCACTGGAACGGGTCCGGCTAGCGTTGTATGATGTCTCTCACGGCGTGCGGGTTTGAATTCAAATGACTAACACTTATTAATTTGACTAGAGCCAAATGTAAGAGACTATAGGAACATGCATTCTTATTAGGGTTTGGACCTAATTATCGAGTCAAGCAACCTATGTCTAGGGGTTCCATGCACACAAATCAAATAAAAATAAGGTGGAAAGCTCAAAATAGCAGGAAACAAAATAAAATAAGGCAAGAAAACACGGAAAACTGTGACAAGGCCCCAAGTGAACAAACACCTGGGAACAGGACCTCGTTGTGGAGAGTAGAGCCCAATACTTTAATTATTACATATTTAAATTCTCTCTCATCAATAAATACATAAATAAAACAATATAATTCTATTCTAATTCCCTCTCCTTGGTTATTAATATACAACCAAGTCATTTACTAAGTACATATATTTTTGTTGGTTTCGATTTTTAATTTAATTAAATTTTTTTTATATTTTGTATTTAATTTTTAAATTTATGATTTCATATTTTTTATATTTTTATAGTTTCTTTTTCTTTTAAATATATAATATAGCATATATAAGGGTATATATAATATATAGAAGTATATTTATAAGTGTTAATAAATATAAATAAAATATATGAAATAAATTGTTTTTTTGTTTTATATATTTTTCTAATATTTTAGTGATTTTTCTGTAATTGTCGTAATTTTTTTTGTATTTTTAAATTCAAAAATATCCCAAATAAGAGATTTAATAAATACCCCAAATTGATTTGGATTTTAAAAAATAATAAATAAGTTCCAAAATTATCCAAATCAATTTTAATATATACATATTTTTATAAAGAAAATTATAAAATAGATTAACATATTTTTGGACTTTTTAATGAAATTTTAGTTTATAAAGATTTTTAGTATTTTAAAATTTTTAGGAGTTTTCATTTTCCATTTTTAATGATTTTCGATTTGTTGTTAAGACATAATAAAATAGACACTATTAATTTCTTTTGTCATTTTAGATTTTTTATTTTTTGGTATTTTATATTGTAGATAAAATAAAAAGAAGCTCCTTTTGATTTTTAATAAATGATTAAAGTGCCCAAAACTAACAAATAATTTTATGAAGTGAACGTACATGGCATGAGGCACTTAACCTTACTTTTGCATAATTTAAGGAGCTAGGGAGCTATTTTTAATCAATAAAATCCAAGCACCAAAATTCATATACTGGTAGGGGCATAAATGTAAATAAATTAAATTCTAGGGGACACTCTGCAGTTTTCACAAAAAATACAATCTATATTTAATTTTGTTGGACTAAAAGTAAATAAAAAGACTTGCAGGGGTGTCTCTACAAAATGGTCACCTCACGTGGGACGACACGTGAGGTGACCTGGCATGGACCTATATGAAATATACATCAAATACAAGGGTCGGTATGCGGTTTTGCTCGTTTTATTTGCACTGGGTATTTTATCCAGAGAATTAATAAATAATTACATAAAAAGGTAGGGTATAATATATAACTACCCCAATCTATGTGCACGATCGAGCGATCGGGACTCTTCACTTAAACGCGTGGCAACATCGTATCGGCCCATACCGCTTCGATCTTGGATGGGGCAGATTAGATCGTCGAGAGAGATCGAACGATCAGGAGCAGTTGTATCTGATGGTTCCTGGAGGGTCTCGACAAGACCCTCGATCTGACGGCTCTGAGCCTCCCTGTAAGAATAAGGAAGAACAGAGTGGAAGGAGAGCTTCGATCGTCTCCACAACACGATTCCGGTAATCTTTTTCAATCCAAGATTCACAATACGAAGCAAGAACGACCTTTTGGTTGCAGGAGGCTTCAAGATGGCATGAGGGTCACCGGAGCGCCACCGCAAGGTCGGGTAGAGGTTGTGCTCCAAATATCTCTGGCGAGTGGCGAAGTCACCTCCAAGTGCCTTATCGCACCTTAAACCTGCACAAATAAGACCAAGGATGAGGGAAAATTGTCTTGTCCCTTTAGAAGGGGAAATGGATGAGACATGATCGAAATGGGCTCCCTCCGACAAACGACAGAGGAGGAGGGAGCGATTGCAAAAATAATAAGGGATGAATAAATTGAATATTTTGCATATATATTTATATAGACTTATTTATTATATAAGTTGATATGTGCATAAGTTCTAAACATTATTTATAGAATTATAAAAATATAAAATTGTAAAAATAATAAGGGGTGAATAAATTGAATATTTTACTCAGGTATATTATTCAATGAGAGTCCCAAAACCTAACTTTCACATCTTAACCCAAATATTATGAAACCACCTCCATTAAATAGTTTTTTTAAAGTTATATACAATTAGAGGTTATTTTGATACATTTTGAGTTTTTATTTAAAAGATTATGGGTCTGTGAAGTTGGGATTTTGGCTTTTTATTTTTTGTATCCAAGGAACACTGTATATTATTTGTGTACCAACTCAATTTTGTATTATTATTTACATTATTATCTACAACTTTATTTTGTATTTTTATTTACATTATTATCTACAACTTTTATGTAAAAAGTTTTTTTTATTTTATGTACAAATACTAAAGAAAAAAATGGGTGTCAAAAATGCTTTATTGATGAATAAAATAATTGAGTTTTTATTGTATTTTTGTCCCTTATCTCCTCATACTTTATTCCTTGTTGACAAACTCAATTCTTGACTTGATCTCGTGATTTAGGGTCATAAAATATCTTCAATATTTTATTCTTTTTCTTTTCTTCTCTTTATTATATAATTTTGGCATTAAAACCAATATTATTTACATAATAAGTGCAATAACCGATGAATGCTATTTTGTACAAATTAATGATCTTTACATGCATTACCTAGTGTTGTTAAGGCTAAAATGATAGAATAAAGCTGATGAAATGGAGATTCATCAAGGACGTATAAATTGTAAGCCCCAAGCATAAAAAACATCACAAAAAATTACAGAGTGCATGGGCATCTCATCTCAAGAACTAACAGTTCCCTCCCATCCTCTGGCTAAAAGGGCACAAGCGTACAAAATCAAAGGCATCTCTAAACAAGGTCGGTCAAAAGAAACCACATTGTAACACCTTGTGAGTGGTTGGTTCTCCTTCGGAAATGGTGTCCACCAGCTTCAAATGAATGACAATACATGATGACACTCTAGTATTCCTCCTAAGGAATACACCTTCTCTAGATACAATCTGGTCCTTTAAAGAAAAGGAACGGATCCTCCTAATGGTATTTCCTTGAATTCAACTTGAGTCGGTCTATATTACTCCCTAGTCTAACTATGGGAAACTTGCTTGGAGACAAGAAAGTTCTTCGTATTTGCATTCCATTGAAGTGAGTCAACAACATAAATATACTCATATGGAAAGTTCTCTCTAATAGGTTCAGTTCAGTGGAATCCTTTGTTTCAATCCTTGAAAGATGATCAACACTACACTTCTGACTCCAAGTTTATCCTTAATTTCCAAATCAAACTCATGGAGTAACAATATCCGCCTAAGAAGGCGTGCCTCTGCATCCTCCTTTTCCATAAGATACCAAATGGTTGTGATCCGTATAAACTATCACTTTTGAGCCAAGAATCACAGATATAAACTTTTCTAAAGCCCAAATTATAACAAGCATCTTTTTCTCGATCACAGTATAATTCCTTTATGTTGGATCCAAAACTTTGCATGCGTAGTGAATAGCAAACAGAATCTGATCTTGCCTTTGCCCTGCGTCTATAGCAAAATCCGAGGCATCAGATGATCTCAAAGGGAAAATACCAATCAGGAGCCTGTAGAATTGGTGAGTCACAGATCTTCTTCTTAATGAGCTCAAAGCCCTCAAGACACTTGTGTTCTACAAAGAACTCGGAGTCCTTTCCTTAGAGCTTAGTCATTGGTCATGCAATATTAGAAAAATCTTGACTAAATCATATATAAAATCACACATGTCCTAGAAATGACCTCAATGACTTGATGTTGATCGGTGGATCAAGTTTCTTGATCAGTGCACCTTAGCAAGGTCAACCTCCATTCCTTTCTTGGAGATGGCGTACCCCAACACGATACCCTCCTTAACCAAGAAATGTTTTTTTCCTAAGAGAGTACCATATTCACCTCTCTACACCTCTGAAATACTTGGTCCTAGTGTGAAACAAGAATCAGATGAATCACCATGGATCGAAAGTCGTCCATGGAGACCTTTAGAAAATCCCCAACCATTTCGACAAATACAACAAATATACATAATTGAAAAGTACTTGGGGCATTGCATAGCCCAAAAGGCATGTGCCTGGATGTGTATGTGCCAAAGGGACATGTAAAAGTGGTTTTTTTCTGGTCCTCGGGGGTGATGGCTACTTGATTGTAACAAGAGTACCTATTAAGAAAATAGAAGAACTCCTTCCCTTTTAATCTCTCCAAAATCTTATCGATAAAATGTAGGGGAAAGTGATCTTTCTTTGTCGCAACATTCTGGTGCCTGTAAAGGAGCCACTCATTTGGAGTCAGAAAATGGGTAAATAAAGCCCGCTCCACATCATTTATCTATCTCTTTCTTAACTACCTCCTATAGATTTGGATTAAGTCTTCTTTGGAACTCACAGGAAGGTCTAGAATTATCCTCAACAAAAATATGGTGTGAACAGAGTGCGGAGTTTATACCCATGAGATCTGACACAGTCCATCCTATAGCCTTACAGTTCTTATCTAATAGTTCTAAGAACCTAGTCTCCTGATCTATAGTCAAATTAGAACTAATAATGGCAGGAAATTTAGTCTTTGGTCCCATAAGGAAGGATTACTTGAGTGTAGGAGGTAATGGCATCAACTCTTGTAAAGATAAATTATCAGGTATATCAGGTTGAACTACCATTGAATCTGGATCTGTATTTTTTAATGGAAATGATTTTTCTGTACTGTTTTCCACCAACTAAACTGAAGAATAAGGAGTTGGATCACCAAAGAAAGACGGTAATTTGGCCAAGCCACGTTCGACTGATCATTTATTTCCCTTGTTTGTTTTAAACTAGGAGGAGCTGACAAGTCCAAAGGGAATTCTAAGTCATCAAGAGAATATGAGGATGCATTATTCAAGAACTATGGCAATTATCAATAATTGCTATGTGTACATTGCCCTCTAGATGAGAGGGTCTTGCTTTGTACTGTCAGGTTTTGTGCCCAAATCTCAACTATGTTAACTACATTGCAGTTGGCCTCAGAAAAGGAAGAGAAATATGTGTTAAACTCAGAAGTAGGTCACTTCCATTTCATTTGCTTCATCTGTAATTCCACTTTTCTGCCAGGAGAACAGAATTTCATCATCCCTATTTGATAATCGAAAGAAGCTCCAACAATCCTAAGGAAGGGTCACCCAAGGATAATTTGTGAATCTCTCTAATGACTGAGGATATCCATATCAAGGATAGTGAAGTCCACTTTGTAGTCTTGTTCCTCAATCGAGATAATGACATTTTGACCTCATCCTTAGCCGTTTTCATCGATTTATCCACAAACTGAAGTAATGCTCTAGATCGGCGTAAAGTTCCCAACTTCAATTTCTCGTATAAAGAAAAGGGTAATAAATTGATCGAAGATCCATTATATAAGAAAGAGTGTGCAAACAATGTCTTTGATATGACTCAAAACATAATGTGCACCTAAATCTTTTTTCTTCTGTGGCAATTTTTTGTTCTTGAGACAAAATATAGTGGCAACCGATAGAACATCGGTCTTGACGTAACTGTTCGGTTTCTTCCTGCTAACTCTACTAGGTGTGCATCTCACCTTCAAGTACTTTTGAAATGCAGGATGATTGGCCATAAATTCATCAAATGGCACTTTAACCATGATATTATCTCTACAGAATCAGGCCGTTTCATGATCATCTTTCTGGATCTTATTAATGATGTGCTTTCATGCCGTAAGAGCATGGGGGAAAGGGATAGGCAAAGAAAGATGTGAAGACTTAGACTTATAAACATAAACTTGCACTTTAGTATTTAAAGGAACTGATTTTTCACCCTTGAATCTTTTACAACTAGATAGGAACTAAATTATCTACTATAGGATAGGAAATGTCTGTTGAATGTGCATTCTCCTTATCCGAAGGTACAAGGTCCCTGGTAGATTCTGAATCTGATGTGTGCTGCTCCACTCTTGTATTCCTCCTTGTTTTCTTCCTAGAAATCTTCATCTTCTGGTGATCTCTCTGAAGAGGCCTAGCTTCATCCTCCTCTGAAGTATCCTCAGGTTGATCTTCAGAGTCTGTCCTCTCCATGTCCCTAGCTCGATCAGGTACGACCACAGTCCGTCCACTCCTGAGAGACATATGATTGACACAATCAAATGGAGAGATCTCATGTCTAGATAGGTGAGAATTTGAGTAGCATACCTGATCTAAGTTTTGTTGATGCTTAGGTCTATTCAAGCTACTGGGATTAGCCTGAATCTGAGCAGGAATGCATGTAGTAGGGGTAGTACGCTCATCTTGCAAATGGGATAAGAGGTTGAGGTCAACCCTCAAATCCTGCACTTCATTCCTGTAGGAACATCACTCCCTAAAATCTATCGTTGAAAATCCATGGGATCGGAATATGACTACCATGGCTGTGATGAAGAAGAAGGAAATGAAGGAAGAGAAGACTGGCCCTGATGGCCATAGGAATGTTGTTGTTGTTGTTGGGTATGATGCTGAATATGTGGGCCCTACTGGCCTGATTGGTACGTCTATTGATGCTCATACTATTGCTGCTACCTTCATGCCTAGTAAGAAATGGCTCTAGAACTCTATGGTGCTGGAAGAGGTGTAGGGGTAAATGATGTGTTGTAGAAAGTCTGAGGATGCTGGTATGAAAAATGGTCTCGTCTAGTAGGATCTTGTGTGTACCATACACCATTTACCTCCCACACTTGGGGAGGCTTATCGATGACTGTTTCCACAAATGGTGGTTGCTACTGACAAGAATGGGATAAAGATTGATCCTCTACCCATGTCTGGGGTGGCTCTGACATTTGCTGCTCCTGAATATGATTAACACAGTAAACTAGAGCAGCATATGCAGTCACGGTAGGTACCCAAATCTTGGATACTCTCTCAGTAAGCTCTGCCATGTGCTTTTGTAATTTGGATAAGTTGGTGTCCATCTCATTCATTCATCTATCGATCATTTCAACCACCATGATTTTATCTGCTATTAAACCCATGCCAAAATGGTCTACTAAAGCCTTCACTCCCCCGCTAGATGTTAATGGAATGGTGGTCTCTAAATGAGCTCTGCTTGCGGTCTGTGCTCTACTTGTCTCATTCGTTCTCTTGAACACCTTCTAGACGATGTCTGCACCTCATGAGTTATAGATGCCTCCACAAGAAGCACTAACCAAACCCTGCACCTCAAGGTGTAGATCGCAATAAGTGGACTGAACTAGGATGGTAGACTCTAAATCATGATAAGGATACTTATGTAAAAGATCCTTGAATCTCTCCCATGTATCGCAGAAGGCTTCATTAGGAAGTTGGGAGAAACTCGTGATGTGAACGTATCAATTTAGGTCCACTCAAAGGGTAAAACTTTTTCATGAAGAGGTCCTTAAACTGCGCAAAGGTAGTCACAACTACCACCAAGTTCTTCATCCAATAATCTGCCTTATCCTTTAAGGAAAAAGGGAGGACTTTGAGCCTAATATAATCTTGTATAACCCTAAGATGTCTAAGGTCAATAGACCAACTCAAAGTCCCTCAGGAATGCATAGGGTTCCTCATGTGCATTCCCATGGAAATGTAGCAGCAGACTAAGGAACTGCATCATATTTGGCTTCCAGTTCAA